>VZDJ01000155.1:1252480-1265104 GCA_008694505.1 Cyanoderma ruficeps | reverse complement strand
GTGTGTCTGTGTCCCCAGAGGGGCCGTGTGTGTGTCTGTGTCCCCAGAGGGGCTGTGTGTGTGTTTGTGTCCCCAGCAGGGCCGTGTGTGATGCTGTGGTGTGTCTGTGTCCCCAGAGGGGCCGTGTGTGTGTCTGTGGTGTGTCTGTGTCCCCAGAGGGGCCGTGTGTGTGTCTGTGTCCCCAGAGGGGCCGTGTGTGTGTCTGTGGTGTGTCTGTGTCCCCAGAGGGCCGTGGTGTGTCCTGGCTGATCCTGTCTGTCCCCTCCTGTCTGTCCCCTGTGCAGGGCCACCCCTTCGTGGTGCAGTTCAACGACGGCAATGCCGAGGTGGTGTCCATGTGGGTGTGCAGGATGCTGGAGGAGCGCCGAGCCCAGGGAGGGCAGTGACGCCTCTGCAGCGTCCCGGCAGCTCTTCCCACGCCAGGATCGTCCCCGCCTTTGGACTCTCCGTTTATCCAGATCCCGTTTTGGCTCCCGGCTGTTTCCCGGAGGCATCGGTGAAATCGGGATATTCGCTGGCTGCCTTTTCCTCGCCGCCGCGTTAAGGGATTTTCTTACTCGTTTCTTTTGTTGCTGAGCGATTTCCAGGTTATCTTCAGTTTGTACACAGCCTTAAAGCAAGTATTTTATATCTCTATTTTTGGGGTACTGGATGTTCTGTGTCCTGACTCCAGAGCGTTTTTTAACTGTTGCTCCTGTCCCAAGTGTCCAGAGGATTTCCTGAGGAGTTGGTGGCTGAATCTGAGCGCAGGCAGCCACAAAACGCTGGCTTTGAGTGTCAAACTAAAGCAAACAGACCAAAAAAGGAGAAATCTTTGGGTTTGCCCACCCTGTGAGGAGGTGAGGGCTGCCAGGTGGGCCACAAAATTCTGCCTGTGAGTGCAAAACAAAACCAAACAGACCAAAAAAAAAGAGAGAAATCTCTGGGCTTGCCCACGCTGTGAGGAGGGGAGGGCTGCCAGGTTGGTCACCATCACACCAGTAACTGACTGGGAATGTCCCTCCCTGCTCCCAGCCCAGCTGCTGGGGGTGAGCCATGAGGAGCATCCGTGATTTTCCTCTGCGGGCTGATCCCTGGGTCAGAGAGGGTTTGCTGAGGTGGGAAAGAGGAGATGGAAAAGGACGGGGCTCTGCTCTGGGGCCGGGCTGGGAGAGCTGGGAATGTTCCCCTGGAGAAGGGGAGGATCCAGGGAATCCTCAGAGCCTCTGAGGGGCTCCAGGAGAGCTGCAGAGGGATTTGGGACAAGGGATGGAGGGACAGGACACAGGGAATGGCTTCCCAGTGCCAGAGGGCAGGGCTGGATGGGAGATTGGGAATAATCCTTCCCTGGCAGAGCTGTGGGTTCAGCCGGCTCCAGCTTTGCTGTTCCAGGGGGAAGGAATGACTGCCAGGTCTCTGCTGGGTGTTTCTGCCTCCTGCAATTCCTCTGGACGTTTCCACAACAGACCAACACAGATCCAATCAGTCCTTGTGTTAAAATGCTTATTAAAAGGGGAAAAAAATAAAAAATACGGATGTGAGAGGAAGGATTGGGGTGAGTGAGTTGGGTGGGAGGAGGTTGGGGTTTGTTTGCTTGTCTTTGCATTAAAAATAAACTTTTGCTAAAAAAAAGGGAAAAAAATCAGTTTATTTTCTACCAGCAGCTTCAACCCCCCCCCAAGAACTCAGTGAAATATTTCTCCGGAACCACTGCAAATCCTAAATGTTATTCTGGAAGCAGCCTGGAAAAGACTCGGCTTTCTTTCCTTGGAGGGATCGTTTGTCTTCCTTTGAAATGTGGAGGTTGCAGGCGTGAACTTATAGACTAAAGTTTGTCTTAATTGCTCCGATGCCACAACCTCGCTGGCAGATAACAGCGCAATGAATGAGCCGCCGGCCCCGTTCCTCCAGGTCCTTTTGCTAAAGTGAGACAAATTCCCTCCCTGTGAGGCAGCCGGGGCATCGGCAGCGCTGCCATTTATTTATCCCTAACAGTTTGCAGCAGCTTTCCCTGGATAAAAGGTCTCCCTCTTTCTTTTTTATTCGGATTTAGTTTAAAACTCAGCAAACCCAGGGCTTTTCTTGCTGCTTTTCCTGGCGGGGAGGTTGGGAGACTCACCCTAAAAATCCGTGTGGGATGGAGCTGGGAAAAACCTCCCGGTTAAAGTGGTGATGGAATTATAATCCACCTGGTTCGTCAGTGTGATCGGGGAATTTTGGGGCCTCTGTACCCTTTCCTCTCCCAAATCCTTGGGTTCAGTGCAGCCAGGGATGCCCCACGGCAGAATTTGGGGGGAATGGGGCTGGGTGAGAGAGCAGAGGAGAGATGTTTGGGATTAACCAGCTCCTCTCAGCCTTGCTGGCGTTCCCAGCTGAGCAGCAGCAAGGTTAGACCTTCCCAGAGCTTGGGGCTCTGGGGGTGCTTTGTCCCCACACGGACCCCAATTCCTGCCCCCCAGGTGAGGACAAGGACCAGGATTTCGCTCCTCTGGCTTCCCTCTCCCAAATCCAGGCCAAGCTCCTCTCCCTGCACGGAGAACATCCCAATCCGTGTCCGTGCCTCCAGGGGATCCCTCGGCAGGGCAGGGCCCCCAAACCTGCCCGCAGGGATCCCCCGGGATGCCGCAGCTCGGGGCTGCCTTGGGGCCGAGCAAAGCCCACCTCAGCGCACTCCAAAATGACTTGGAGGCGGTCAGGACATGAAACACGCCCCGGGCTCTGCCTGATGAGTACCGCCATCCTGTTCCCGAGATTTCAAGGGGAGATTTTCCTGGAAGTGCTGGGAAGGGGCTCAGCAGTGCTGCTCTCCACGCAGGCAGGAGCTGACCCGCAGCTGGGGCTGCCTGGGGATGGGGGTTTTTCCCTCTTTCCCCTTTCCTGCTGCAGTTTTTGGGGGGTGTGAATCGCGGTGTTTCTCGGCTGGGAAGGTTGCAGGAAATGCAGCGATCTCACGCCGCACAGCTGGCTCCTGCTCAGAGGATGGCAGCGGGGCTGTGTGAGGAACAGGTCGGTTCAGCAGAGGGTCCCACAGATCCCCAGTGACCCCCCAGTCCCACTCCTCACCCCACAGCTCATTTAGGGCTCCCCCAGCAGCCCCACATCAGCGTCACCTCTCTGTCTCCCCTCCTAGAACCTCAGTGACGATGATTCCCGTGGTAAAAAAAACGGATCGTGTCCCATCTGTGCCAAAACTTCCAACATTTTCCACGTTTCCCTTCCCCATTGCCGGGCAAAGCTCCCGCGAGAAGAGCCCGTGGAAGTTCGCCTTTGAATCAGCCCAGAAATAGCAAATGTTTTGTTTCTCGTATCCCGGGGCCAAATCCAGCCCGCTGTCGGCATTCCAAAGGCAAAGCTCCGGTCTTTGTTTTCCAAAGAACAGCCTGAAAAGCGGGCGGGGGAGGCGGGGCTGCCGGGGCTCCTTTACCTGCGGCTGTCCCTCGGCTCAAGGCCGGCAGTGTGATCGCGTTCGTAACCGAGCGATCACCAGGAACAGCTCCCGGGAGCTCCAGTTGATCCCCCGGATGGACACCCGAGAGCAAAAGCGAACGCGGGGATTGGAGCTGGGAGTGCCGTGGGTTGTTTTCCTGCCTCCCGGAGCTGCGTGGTCCTGCAGGGAAAGTTCACCTGGAGGCATCCACGGGAAAGGGATGGACCGCAGGGGTGTGGGGGCAAAACCTGGGAATCTGGAGCTTCACCGGGAAAAAACCCTTCCTGCAGGGAGCCAAATCCACCGGTGGAGAGCGAGAGCTGCGGGGACAGAGCGGGTGAGGAGGGGGCGATGCCACCGCAGCGGGCACCGGCCTCGCTGGGCTCTGCGGCCCCGCTGTGTCCCAGCGCTGTCCCCGAGCAGGACAATCCAGGAGCCACCAAATCCCCCGGGAGCTGCTCCTGGGACCCCCCCGGGAGTTGTTCCTGGGCTGGAGAGGGCCCGGAGGGCGGAGGCCGGTCAGGGACTGTCCCGGGCGGCGGCTCCCGAAGGTCCAGGGCGGTCACACCGAACCGCTTCGGCCTCTTCGGGCAGGGCACGGGAGCAGCAAATCCCATCTCCAGGATGCTCCAGGGGCTCCCAGGCCGCTCAGCTCCTCGGACACATCTCCGGGCAAGGGAGCTTCGTCCCACTCCCGTTGGGATGTGGCACCCGCGGAGATAAACCCAGAAATAAACCCAGAGATGAACTCGGGGACAGCCCGGGGACCCGTCCTTGCCCAGCTGCCACAAACACATCCCAGGTGCCCGCAGGCCCCCGGGAGCTGCAGAGGATCCACCTGCGGCCCCCCGGCCCCACCCGAGGGTGCCCCTCTGCACCCTGGGCAGGGCGTTTATGGTCACTCCGCCCCAGGGAACCCGGCAAGGAGCAGCCCGAGCCCCAAACGCTGCAGCTGGGTGGGAGCGATGCGCCCGAGGTGACAGCCAGGCCTGGGGGGCACAGGGGCTCTCCAGGGGAGGAGCTGGAGCCCATTGATGGTGAGATCCTGAGCTGGAACCCGTATTTTTAGGATAAATCATCTTCAGCATTCCCGGGGAAGGGTGGGGGGGGCTCAGAGGCAGCAGAAATTTGGAGGGATCAGGGGGCTGTCCCCTAAACTTTGTGGCCTCCTCCTGCTCCTCCAGCCTGGCCTGAGAAAACCTAACGGGGAAAAAGAGGAAACTGTAGGATTTCCTACAATCCTCCAATTGTAGGATTTGGTCACACCGAATTTAAAAAAAAAAAAAAATGTTGTGCGAGCCGCTCTAGTGGAAGGTGTCCCTGCCCATGGAGGTGGGGTTGGAAGGAGAGGAGCTTTAAGGTCTCTCCTAACTCCAAGCAGCCGCAGCCAGCCTGTGATCCTGCGCCTTTCCCGTCGGGAAGGCGCTGCCGAGGAGCTGCGCTGACCCGGGGCTGCGTTACCTTCAGCGGAGGGTCTGTCCATAAACCAGCCGTGTGCGCTCCGGACAGGATTTATGGATTGAGCCTTCCCCGCTCCCGCAGCCGCCGCTGCCTCCCGGGCCCCGCTGCGGCTGCTGCCGGCGCCGGGCCCGCGGCGCAAGTTCAAGGTTTGTCAGAGCCCGGGAGGTGTTTAATGGATGTCTGGGGCTTTGATGGGCGGCGGCAGCAGCAGGAGGAGGAGGAGGAGGAGGAAAACTTCCCCGCGGCCGAGGCAGAGCTGCCGGGGCCCCGCGCAGGTGAGTGCGGCTCCATCCCGGAGCGTGCCCGGCTGTCCCCGGGACCGGCGGAGGGGATGGAATCGCTGCCCTCGCCCGGATCCATCCCCGCCGAGGCGTTCGCTTCCACCTGATCAATAAAATCGTGTCTATCGATCCCCGCACGCCGCGTTCCTTCGCAGCCGCTCCGGCCCAGGAAAATCGGGGAGGTTTCAAGGCACAAGGGAGGGTTTGGGTGGGCAGAGGGGCAGGGGACAAGGTGACAGCGGCGGCGGGGTTGGACCTGAGGCACCGCGGGGACAGCCGGGGGTGTGCTGCGGGGACGGAGGGGGTGTCATGGGGGACACAGAGGGGGGGAATGGTGGGAGAGGCGGGGGCCGCAGACCGGGGGATGCGCTCTGTGCACAGAGAAGGCGCATCGGGGTGGGGACCAGCTGTGCCCGGCCCTGGGAAGGGACCCCGGGGCGCACCCAGAGGAGCCCCCCGGGCTCCCGCTGCTCCCCCCGCCCCGCGGGGGCTTCAGCAGCCGGGTCAGGCGGAGTGTGCCCGGCCTGCGGGGAGCCGCCGCCCGCTCCCTTTGTCAATGTCCAGTAATTAAAATGTCACCGTTTAATTTTCAGGCCTCTCGGAGCAATCTTTTCCTAATAAAGAGTCTAATCGAAACGCTCCTTCCCCCGCCTCGGCGGGAAGGGCCGCGGAAGAGGCTGCGGAGGTGCAGAGCCGCCGCGGATCGATGGAGAGAAGCCCGGATTGATCGGCCTCTCAAATTAAATTTATTGGGGTCATGGTTTTATATGGTGCTGATACAACTGTTAAATGGGGAACATTCATTTCCAATAGGAGGCGTTTATTAAACTTCCACTGAATTAGACCGCCGTGATTTATGTGGCAATCTCGGCTCAGCCCTCCAGGAGCGCGGGGCCTTCCGCGCCCGCCACGCGTGATTATTTATTTATACACCCGTGACACGGCTCCCTAAGTTTTAACCTAAATTATCCACCGGCTTCGTCTGCCGGCGGCACCGGCCCGGCCAACGGGGAAGGAAGGACGGGGGGTCCCGTCGGGGCGCTGCGCCCTCCCCGCCGGCCGCGGCCCCTCCGCGCCCCCCGGGCCCGGGGGTGTCCCCGGGGGGGTCCCCGGTTTGGGGGGCGGCGGTGCCCGCAAACGTCCCGGCTCTCGCGTGCGGCGATCGTTGAGCGTTAATTAGAAATTCATTACAATTAAAAGCCGCGCGCACACGCCTTAATTACATCTGATTTTTAATTCCGAATCCGTGTTTACACAGTAAGCGAGACGTACCTCCTGATTATCCCCAATACTCTTTATACTGTACTAATTATGTAAATTAAACCTAATTAACTGACAAAAACTGCAGTCAATTCAACTGTTAAAAGATCCGGCGGTAGCGAGGAGCGGGGAGCGCGGCCGGGGCGGCGGGGCCGGGGCCGGGGCCGCTCCTCGCCCCGGGGCGAAGCGGGGGTCGCCTCCGCCGCTCCGAGCTCCGGGCGAGCTCTGCGGGCACCGGGCAGCGGCAGGGCCGGGCAAGGGCACGGCGGAGGGAATCGGGGCAGAGCCGCGTCCTCCCGGAGCTCTCCCCTCTCCTCCCGGCCCCGGCGGTACCGGCTCGGTCCGCGCCGCTCCCGGTGCCCCGGAGCCGCTCCCGCAGCTCGGCGGGTGCCGAACGCCGCGGGGATCACCCGGAAGGCGGCGGCGAGCGGGGCAGCGGGAGCGGCTCACCGCGCTCCTGCCTCCGAACGGCTCCAGGAGAGAGGAGGGGAGGGCTGGCGAGGATAAATAATTAAAAGGCGAGGAATAATTACCGGCTCGGGTTGCGATCATCGCGGGAAGGCCGCGCCGCAAGGCCCGGCCGGCAGCGCCCGGTCCGCGTCCCCCCCGACGGGGCGTCCCGGGGGGAGCGGCGGCCGCTGCCCCGCGTTGGGAGCGCGGTTCGGCCGCGGAGGAGAAAGGCCGGCTCCGCACCTGCGCTCCGCTCCGCGGCGGCTCCGCGGCATCCTCCCGGTGCCGCCGGTGATGGCGGGGAAGGAAGGAAGGAAGGCGCGGGGGCACACACAAAAGTGATAGCTGGGGGCGATCCGCGCCGTTATTAACTTCTGTTTGATCGGTGTAATTGCGCCGATCGCGGCCGGACGCGATGATTAATTACAGTTTAATTAACGTGGCCGTGACGAGCGCCGCATGCGGGAACCCAACCCGGGCAGGGATGCGGCGAGAGGCCCCCGCCACGCCGGTACGAGCGGCGGACACCGGAGCGCCGGGTCCCCTAAGCCGCTCCGCCGGTCCTGCCGGCCGGCGCTGCCGGTGTGGCGTGAGCCCCCGTGGGGAACGAAAAACACGAGCTCGCCCCCCTCTGCCCTCTCCTCCCGGCGATTTCGTTGCCGCCCGATGTCCCCGTCCCGTCCCCCCCCCACCCTCGGCCCCGGTCCCGCTCCCGCGCCCCGCACCGGAGCGCGCATCCCGGCTGCGAGAGGGACGCGCGGCAGCGGCGCATCCCCGATTTCGATGGGGTCCCTCCGCCGCTCCCCCCGGGCTCCTCTTTTCGTTACCGCCCGCTCCCCACGCAAACTTTGAACGAGCATCGCTCCCCCCGGGACGGCGGCTCCGCGGGAGGCGGGCGCGGGGTGGGGGGACGCGGGGGCGCGGAGCCCCACGCAGGTGCGGCGCGGGGCTGAGCCCCGCTCTTACCTCGGGCAGCCCGGGCGGGTCCCCGCTCGGTGGCGGCCCCCCACGCCCTCCCCCCGCTCCCGCTCCCTCCCCGTTCCGCCGTGCCTTAAAGCCGCGCCGTGATTGACTGGAGCGCATCGGTGATTGACGGCGGCGGGGTCCCGGAGGCCGTTAATGTAAATATGCTGGTGCTAAGTGGGTGTGTCTTCCCGTTATTTTAGCTGTCACCGGATCAATGTGCAGCGTCTCCAAGTACGGATCCGGATCCTCCCTCGGTGGCGCGGCTGGTCACTCGCTCTTGTTGCATCTCGCCCGGGCGGACGCGGCGGCGGCGGCGGGGCGGGCGGCGGCCCCGAGGCGTCGGTGAAGGGCGCGCCCGCTGCCCGCCCGCCCCGCGCCCCGCGGCTTCGGCTGCCCCGGGAACGGGCTGCGTGAGGACGGGCCGATGGCGGCCCCGGCTGCGGGCTGCGGCCCCTAGTCCCGAGCAGAGCCTGCACGTCCAGCCGGGCTCCGCGGCGCGGTGAGTGCGGGCGGGCGGCGGATGGAGGGGTGGCCGCGGGGATGGGGGGGGGGGGGGNGTGGAGGAAAGCGGGGCGCGTTTTCGGGAGCCGCTCCCCGTTATTTTGTGTAATTACCTCGGAAGCGGCTTAAGCACCGGGAGCCCTCCCCGCTAAGCCAATTTGCCCGGCTCGCCGCTGCCCTTCTGCTACGTGCGGCCGGCGCTGCCCGCCCCGGCCCCTAATCCGCCCGTGCCTAATCGCCTGCCGGGGACACGACAAAGGGGCTCGGGGCCACCGCGCCCTCCGCCCCGCTCCGCCCGCGGGCACCGAGAGCCAAGTTTGGGCCCGCCCGCTCCGGCCCGGGGCTCGGGCCCCCGGGACGCGCCGGCCGCATCCTCCGGCGCCTTTCGTTGGAGCCCGCCCGGAGCCCGCCGCAAACCGGCACGGCACGGCACGGCACGGCGAGCCGGCACAAAGGGAAGGGACACGGCACCTCCCGGGGACTCGGCGAGGGAGGAAGAGGAGGTGGTGACCCCCCTCCCCCCGGGATGCCCTTGCCCCGGGCTCCCGGGGCCGCTCAAGCCGCGGGGCCGCGCCCGGCGGGGAGGATGCGGCGGCGCTCGGTACCGGCGGCCGCGGGGCGGGGGATGCGCTCCGGCCCCGCCGGACCCCGCCGGACCCCGCCGGTCGGGGAGGGTCCTGCGGCAGCGCCCGAGGGGCTCCGGGTCGGGGGCGGCAGCGCCGAGCGAGCAGCGGCCGGGCCGAGCGGCGGGGAGCGGCGGGGCCGAGCGGGCGGGCCCCGCGAGCGGCGGGCCGGGAGCGGCGGCGGGGCCCCGGGAGCGCCTCTAACCCGCGCCTTTCCCCGATTTTGTTTTGCAGGGGCGTTTTGGGGGGGAATGGAGGCGATCGCCAGTCAGATGGGAAATGGGAGAGATGCAAGCTCCTCCCCAAATTCAAAGCAAGAGCTGCAGCCGTACCAGGGCTCCAATACCCTCAAGCCCAACCAAGTGGGTGAGACCTCCCTGTACGGCGTGCCCATCGTGTCCCTGGTCATCGACGGGCAGGAGCGGCTGTGCCTGGCGCAGATCTCCAACACGCTGCTCAAGAACTACAGCTACAATGAGATNGCGTGCAGTGCACGCCGGTGCAGCTGGAGATCCTGCGGCGGGCCGGGGCCATGCCCATCTCCTCCCGCCGCTGCGGCATGATCACCAAGAGGGAGGCGGAGCGGCTCTGCAAGTCCTTCCTGGGCGAGCACAAGCCGCCCAAGCTGCCCGAGAACTTCGCCTTCGACGTGGTGCACGAGTGCGCCTGGGGCTCCCGGGGCAGCTTCATCCCGGCGCGCTACAACAGCTCCCGCGCCAAGTGCATCAAGTGCAGCTACTGCAGCATGTACTTCTCCCCCAACAAGTTCATCTTCCACTCGCACCGCACCCCGGACTCCAAGTACACCCAGCCCGACGCCGCCAACTTCAACTCCTGGCGCCGCCACCTCAAGCTCAGCGACAAGACGGCCACCGAGGAGCTGTCGCACGCCTGGGAGGATGTCAAGGCCATGTTCAACGGCGGCACCCGCAAGCGGACCTTCTCCTTGCAAGGGGCGGCCGCCGGCGGGCCCGGGGCCGGCTCCCCCGCGGCCAAGGCCGCCCTGCACCCGCCGCCGCCCGCCGGCCCCGAGCTGGCCCCGGCGCACAAGAGCCTCCGGTGCAGCGGGCAGGAGGCGGCGGGCGAGCGCGGCGCGCTGGGGCTGGCGGCGGCGCACGGCGGGGCCGCGGGCGCGCACGGCGGGGCGGGCGCGGTGCGCAGCTACCCGGTGATCCCGGTGCCCAGCAAGGGCTTCGGGATGCTGCAGAAGCTGCCGCCGCCGCTCTTCCCGCACCCCTACGGCTTCCCCGCCGCCGCCTTCGGACTGTGCCCCAAGAAGCAGGAGGAGGCGCTGGGCGGCGCGGGGGGCGGCGAGGCGGGCAAGGGCGGCGCGCTGCCCCCCGGCATGTTCTGGGGACCCCCGCACCCCCACCCGCACCAGCCGGCCCAGCCGCCGCACCAGCCCGGCGCCGCCAAGGACAGCGGCGTGTACCCTTCGTTCCCCGTGTTCTGGCCGGCCGCCGGCAGCCTGCCCGTGCCGCCCTACCCCGCGCAGAGCCCGGCCAAGGCGGCCGCCACGGCCGTGGTGGTGGCGGCGGCGGCGGCGGCCGCGGCGGCGGCGGCCGAGCCGGCGGGGCTGGCGGGGCGGCACGGGGAGCTGGAGGGCTCGGAGCCCTCGGGCAGCGGCCGCAGCAGCGCTACCCCCCAGGAGGGCGCCGGAGCCGAGGGCGAGCGCTGCCCCAGCGCCCTGTCGCGGGCGGCGGGCGAGGAGGAGCGCTCCGGGGACGAGGCGCTGCTGGCGCCGCTGCCGCTGCCCAGGAAGGGCAGTTACCTGTCCGCCTTCCGCCCGGTGGTGAAGGACGCCGAGAGCATCGCCAAGCTCTACGGCACCCGCGAGGCGTTCGGCGGCGCGGGGCCCCGCGGCCCCGGTTACCTCTCGCCGGACTTCCTCAGCGAGGGCAGCTCCAGCTACCGCTCGCTGTCCCCCGGCGGGGACACGGCCGAGGAGCCCGAGGTGGACGTGGAGTCCAACCGCTTCCCGGAGGACGAGGAGGACGAAGCCGCCGCCGTCCCCGCCGTAGGCCCCGCCGAGGGCCGGGAGCCGCCGCCGCCGCGGCTGCTGGCCGGGCCCGAGGAGCCGCCGCCGCCGCCGCCCGCCGGGGCCGAGGGGCCCGAGGAGAAGGCGGCCGAGGCGGGGGCGCAGGAGGGCGGCCAGGCCCCCGACGGCAGCCCCGAGCGCAGCGGCAGCAGCGGCGCCTACGAGGTGCGGGGCCGGGAGGAGAAGGGGGGGGATCTCTGCCCTCGGGGGGTCCCCGCGGGGCCGGCCCGGGCTCCTGACTCGCTCTTTTGTAGGTGTTCGCGCCGGAGAGGGGGGAGCACCTGCAGCCGCTGAAACCCGCAGCCTCCCTGGGAGCCCCCGCCGCCTTCCTCTGCACCCCCGAGGCCAAGGGTAACGCGGGCACCGAGGGCGCGGCCGCGGGGGCGCCTCAGCCCCGGGCGGGGGGACCCCCAAGGGCCGCTTTCGTTTTGGGTTTTTTTTCGGGAGAAAAGAAAAAAACAAACGGGATCCGGGAAAGGGAGCGGGGCCGGGCCCCCCTCCCCAGGCCCGGGGATGCCGCCGGGGCCGCGGCCGGTGCGGCGGGGATGGGCCAAGCTCCTGCCCGCAAGCTACTTTCCACCAGCAAAGCGATTAGGATGCCCGCTAAGAAGGTTTTAACGAGGGGCTTTGTCCGTAATTATGTAATTAAGGATATATCAGGACCATACTTTCATTGCTTATGGCTCGCAAATCCGTTTTATTAACTTTAAGAGCAAGATAAAGAAGACAATCACTCCGCGGCGGAGGATTTGGAGAGCAGAAAATCCTATCAGGACCAAAGGAATGTCTCTCATCCCAGCCCTGTAAATACCGACAGAGGTAAGCACCGCTGCGCGGGGCGATGCGGGACCCCCCCCCGGGCCGGGCTGACCGCGCCGTGTCCCCCCCGCAGGCGAGGAAGGGCTGGCCATGGATGTCACCGGGACGCCGCTGCTGGAAAAGGACATCGAGAACTTGGCCCGAGGTGAGGCGGGAGCGGGGTCGGAGCTTGCGGCACCCCCCCGGGCCTCTCCCCGCGACCCGAGGTCTTTATTTATTTGTGTTTTGTGCAAGGAGTGATTAACTCCTGTGATTAATGTAACGTAATGCGATTAGCGCCGCGCTGAGCCGCCTCCAGATGGAAAAGCGCGGGGCTCCCCCTCAACCCCGGCCGTGTATTTTTAAACAGATGAGTTACAAAAACTGGTCCTGGAGCAAATGGAGCTGAGGAAAAAGCTGGAGAGGGACTTCCAGAGCCTGAAAGGTACCGGTGCCCCATCCCCTGCCCGCGGCGCGCCCCGGCCGGGGAGCGGCTCCGGCGGCGGGCGCGGGGCTGACCCCCGGCCCCACAGATAACTTCCAGGACCAGATGAAGCGGGAGCTGGCGTACCGGGAAGAGATGGTGCAGCAGCTGCAGATCGTCCGAGGTGAGGCCGAGCCCATCCGTACTTTTATATATTTTTTTAATTTCCTATTTTTTCTTTACAAAAATTTAATTTAATCTTATTTATTTATGATTTTTTTTGTTCGGTTGGGTGAGGGATTTTTCTGTTTATTTTTTTGGCTTTGGGGTGGGGTTTTTTGTGTGTTTGGGGTTTTTTTTTGTTTGTGTGTTTGGGATTTTTAAATTTTGGTGGGGTTTTTTGGTGGGGTTTTTTT
>VZDJ01000155.1:1215326-1233244 GCA_008694505.1 Cyanoderma ruficeps | reverse complement strand
CTGGCATTCCAGGCTGGGAGTATGGGTTTGGAATGTGTCATTCCAGGCTGGGAATGCAGGCTGGAAATTCTGTCATTCCAGGCTGGGAATACAGGCTTGGAATGTGGCATTCCAGCCTGGGAATTCTGGCATTTCAGGCTGGGAATATGGGCTTGGAATGTGTCATTGCAGGCTGGGAACTCTGGCATTCCAGGCTGGGAGTATGGGTTTGGAATGTGTCATTCCAGGCTGGGAATGCAGGCTGGGAATGCAGGCTGGAAATTCTGTCATTCCAGGCTGGGAATACAGGTTTGGAATGTGTCATTGCAGGCTGGAATTCTGGCATTCCAGGCTGGGAATACGGGTTTGGAATGTGTCATTCCAGGCTGGGATTCTGGCATTCCAGGCTGGGAATACGGGTTTGGAATGTGTCATTCCAGGCTGGGATTCTGGCATTCCAGGCTGGGAATACAGGCTGGGAATAAAGGTTGGGAATTCTGCCATTCCAGGCTGGGAATACAGGTTGGAAATTCTGTCATTCCAGGCTGGGAATACAGGCTGGGAATAAAGGTTGGGAATTCTGCCATTCCAGGCTGGGAATACAGGCTGGGAATTCTGCCATTCCAGGCTGGGAACACAATCTGAGCCTGCAGGGCAGCCACCAAACCAGGCAGGAAGTTGGATTTTTGTGAAGATTCCCAGGAACTGCAGCGAGGGGCAGGTTGTGCAGACCCTCCGAGGGCTGGGAACTTCACCGGTGCGAGCAGAGCCCGGGGATCAGAGCAGGGAAAAACAGGAAACGGGGAAATGAGGGATGTGTCACACCACAGCACTAATTAACCATTACAGAGACTCATTTGCATGCGCTTTCCACCGTGCCACGGCCAGGGTGACATTCCCAAACCGCCCCAGGGTCGCTCCCTGATCCCAGATCTGAACTCCCCACCCGGGAATTCTCACAACACGGGCAGGGAAGTTTCTCTGCAGAGCAGCAGCCCCAAGTCTGGGCCCGGTTTGGGAGAGGGTGGAAACATAACGTGACACAATTTGATCTGACACTGCTCTCGGATGTGGATTTTTGGGAGAGGTTTATGTGCCAGCCAAGTCTCGGCCACTCCACATCCACCCCCTGCTCAGCGCATCCAGCCACGTGTGCTGTTATAAAGTTAAAAACAATGAATTTATTCTATCAGATATTGGCTATTCCGTTGTCCTCTCGTGCACATCGAGCCACTTGTGTGGTTGTAAAGTAAAAAAAAAATCGATTTATTTTATCAGGTATTGGCCGTTCCGTTGTCTTCTCGTGCAGCCGAGCAATTCTCACAAAAATATTCCTCTTTCTGTCTTTCAGAAAAGGGTATTTCACACATTTCACGCCTGCAACAAACCTCAGCAATAAAGGGATTTTAATGGCTCGGTCGTGTTTTCTATCGAGAAATGGGAACGGAGAGTCTGTCGTTAAATCAGTTTTATTCAGGCTCAGAAATGCCCTCATATTACTTTCAAGCAAAGAGTAAATTTGGATTATTAAACAAAGAGGGAAAATTCTTGGATACTCGGGACTAATGAAAACAACATGTTGGCAGGGAAAAAAAATGCGTATCTGCTTTAAAAATATTATTGTGTCTGAGCAGGGCTTTGAGCATGTGTGAGTTATGTGGCACGGTACAGTTTTGGGGAAGTTACAAAAGAGGAAAATAAAAGGAACGGGGGTGGGAGGCAGATTCTCAAGCCCTTTGTTTTACACGGTCAAAAGGGGGAAACGTAACTATGGAAAACCGGGAATTGAAAATATCGACATCTTGGAGGGTTGAGGGAAACGTTGATCTTTCATTTTCTCCCCCCACAGAGGTTTAAAAATAATAATAATAATAAAAAATTGTCGCTTTAACTCAGAAGCAGGACAACTGGAGGATTATTTTGGGGCTGTTCTCCCCCCCTCCAAAAAAAAAAGGAGTTTTTTTCTTTTGGAAATGGGGAGAGAAGCCTGACAGATGGGGGTGTTGCCATCCCTGCCACAGCTGGAGGCACGGAGAGCACCTCTGGAAACGTCTGTGTGTTGACAAAGGCTTTTTTTTGGCAATAAACCATCATCCCAGCCCCGGGAGCGGAGAGGAACAAAATTTCACTACATGTAAATAATAGCCTAAAAATAGAAGCGCAGATTGTTTTTCTCATTAAGTTCCTTCTCCATCCTCCAGCATATTCTGCTCTGAGGAGGGAGAGATTATCAAAAAAGCCCAGACTGAAAAAAAAAAAAACGAAGAGCCTGGGTGAGGTTTGTCTGTAAAAAAAAAAAACAAACCCGGGCAGGACCATTTTAAACCTGATTTTCTGCATCCCCTTTTTTTAGTTGGCTTCCTTATTTCCGCGCAGCCGAAGCCGTTGTGGGGCTGCTTTATTTAAAGCGAGTTTTGAGGGAGGACGCTGTGGTTTATGGCCACGTGTCAAGTTTGATAGTGTTATGCCATGATTTAGCAAAAACGCTCGAGGCACATGTCCACATCCCACTGAATTTGGTAGGAAGTGAAGAAGCAGAGGGAGAAGCTGTTTTGCTGTGCAGCAGCCTCATTCAGGAGGGAAGAAAGGAAGGAAGAAAAAATAAAATAATCGAAATAAACCAAGGATTTGTCTGCACACAATCACCTTTTCAGCCAAACTCTTGCGACCTGACACGAGCTCATCGCTCGCATTAGGCCACGATTATGACACGTATTTAATAATTTCATTCCAATGAGAGGGTTCTCCACCGGGCTGCCTCAGACCACCGAAATAGACGGGCTAATTATGGGAGCCGTGGGCGTGCTGCCAGAGTCATCTGACTTTAAATTTATTTATTTTTATTTTTTTTAGCTATCTCGCCCGAGCACCCTGCCCCCCTCCCCAAAGCAGACACGGAGAGAAGCCTTCATCACACGCAGGACAATCAGAGCCTTGCTCATCAGCCTCCTCTTAATTGCTGCTCCTTTTCTGACCTGCCAAACGTGTCACAACTCCAGGGGAGCAGCGGGCTCTGGGCAGGGGTGGAAACGGGATGGAGGGATGGCCTGGAGAAGGAAGAGGGATGTCAACGACGAGTTCCCCTTGGAATTCTGGAAGCTGAGAATTTGGGGTTTTCTGTCCCAAAAGGCACTGACCCCCCAAGCAAGCATCACATTTGACCTGAGGCTGTTTTTGAGGCCAATTCCAAAATTGAGGGACAGCACTGGGATTATGAGTGTGTAGTTTGAATAGAAGCGTGTGCTATCACAGGGGGCAAAACTTGTAATTTTAGGTTTTAGCATATATTAATATCTATATAAAACAAGATGGAGCATTTAGGGCGTAGGCAAAGTAGAAGTGTGTGGTATCACGGGGGGCAAAACTGATGATTTGAGGTTTTAATATATATTAATATCTATATAAAACAAGATGGAGGGTTTAGGGCATAGGCAAAGTCCTTCTTTTTCACCTTCTTCTTCACGGGTTTGGGTGGTTTTTTGTAATTAGACAGAAAAGTCCACATTGTGGACCATGGGTGGTTGGGTTAAAAGTATAAATCATACAGGTGTCATCTCGTTGTTGGGTAATTAGCGCTTTAAAGATCGTAGAGTTAGAGGTTTTCTGTCAGTCAGGGGAATATTTCTGGGTGAAATGCTCGGGAATGAAATGTTTGGAAAGAGATGTGAGTTGTTTGCTTTGCTCAGCACATCAGGACTTCATATATATACTTACCATAAACAAGATCCCATCAAAGAATCTGTTTATTGAACATGTATAATTTATATATGTTCCTTTTATAGTTTAAGTATAATGTCACCTGTCCACCTTGGTCAAAACCTATAGAAATTGGTGAAAATCCATATAAATTGGTCAAAATTTTGTCCTGGATCCATGGAATGTGGCACATCCTGATACAATTCCATCCTCATCCCTATTTGCTAGGAGTTGTTTTCTTCAGGACTTCATCAATAAGCATTTTTTTTGTATCAAAAAGCTCCTTAAAACACGTTTGACACCTCTCTCCCATCCTTCCCTTAACACAAACTACCTAATTTTAAATCCTGGGTCAAACCCTCTGAGTCAAACGTTATAAATTTTAATTATGTAATTACCGCTCATGGTTGTCTTACAACAGGTTCCCTCTGCGGAATCCAGCACTCCTTGTTTTAATCAGCAACATTGAGACATTAAAGCTTTATTTTGTCTTTCAGCGACCATAATCTAAGTGCTTTCTGAGCGTAGGATGATGGATTTTATGGCTTTTATGGAAAAACAGGAAATTTTGTCTTCTTTGTTCCGTTCTGTGCATTAAGGTGAAGGCCAAGGAGAGGAATTGTCACGGTGATCTATATTTATGGAATAGCACAGGTAGAAAGAAGATGTATCAAGCTATAGTGACTTAAATACTAACATTTAACCCTCCCAAATTGACAACTGATGCCATCATCTTGCCAGGCGGAATTTTGGCATTTTGCCCTCTGCGTTATCTGACTTGCTGTGGAAAGAAGAACACAAATTTTACTCAAAATTGACACGAAATGGATATATTTGGATCCCAACTCTCTGCTGTTTGGGACTCCTGAAACACCTGTACTGCTGTTCCCCAGTAACAGGAAAACCCGGGCAAGCTCACGATGATTCCTGAACTTCTCCGCAGCAGCCCAAGGAAATAAAACTTGCAATTCCCCCAAATAAAACTCATTATTTCCCGTTTGGCGCAGATCAGGAGCCGGAGGCTACACCAGCGCCCACTGAGGTACCCCAGCCCCATCCCGTTCCACTCCTAAAGGTCTTAAACCCGCGGATTAAATAGCAGGAAGAGGAGCTGCAAATTCCCATTTTAATCAACTCATTTATTACTGCGGGAAGGCGCATCCACCGTTGCCCTGTGGCGATCCGGAGGCTGCCCGCAAGGCTGAGGGGAGCCCGGAGGGACCCGCGCCCCTCACGGAGCGCGCAGCGGGGCCGGCGACACCGCGGGGGCAACGCAGGCCCAAACTTCACGGGCAGGGCGGCGGCCACACCGCCCCGCATCCCCGGGGCGGCTCGGGAACCGCACCGAGAGCCGGGGCGGAGCGGTGGAGCTCGGAGCGGAGGGAACGGGAGCTCGGAGCGGCGGGGCCGGGCCGCCCGAGGAGGCACAAAATGGCGCCGCGATTCAAACGCTGCGCGCTGCGGGCGGGCGGGGCGGCGGGGGGGGGCGGTGTCCCGGCGGGGTTCACTGCGCCTGCGCGCAGAGTCGCAAGATGGCGGACAGTGCGGAACTAAAGGTAAAGCGCAGCTCCGGGTCCCCCCGCGGCGCCGCCGGGGCCGCGGCCGAGAGCGGCCCGGGGCGAGATGAGCCCCGCCGGGGCGGTCTTGGCGGAGCCTCGGCGGCAGCGCGGGGTGAAGGGCGGGGTGGGTGGGGAGCGGAGCGCGGAGCTGCCTTCCCTTCGCCGCCCCCCCGTCGCCGGCCGCGCTCCGCCGGGCGGCCCCGCCGGCAGTAGCCGGGGCAGCGCGGGCGGCTCCGCTCCGCGCCCGCCGGGTCCGCGCCCGCGCCGCCGCGGGCTGAGGGCGGCGGCCGGGGGAGCCCCCGCGGGGGGCGGCGCGGGCGCTGCCGGGGCGGGGGGACGGAGCCCCGGCGCCCCGCGAAGTTTGTCAGGGGAGTCCGGCGGGAGAGACCCCCCGGCAGCGGCGGTGCCCGCGGTGACAGCGGGAGGAGCGCGCCGGGCAGCCCGGCCGGCCGCCCCTCCGGTAAATAAAAGAACGTCACAAGCAGATGTGGAGGAGTTCCGCGGTGTTGAGCTGGCGGCGGTCCCTGTCATCCTGAGAAACGCGTGGAAACGGGGCGCTCCGAGACACCCCGGAGCCCGGCCGGCGCTGCCCGGGGCGGGGGTCGCTGGATTTGGGGCATTTTTGGGGAGGGGATTTATTTTTTTGGGGGAGGGGGTGTTTTAGGCGCTCACCCGCGGGGCAGGAGCCGGGAGCGGTTCTGCCGAACGCGGAACTTTGGATTTGCTAACGCGCACAAGGAATCAGCAGTTTTGAGGAACAGCAACCGTAGGGTAGAAGGCGGCAGGAATCCGCCCAAAAACCCGAGGAAAAGACCCTCCCTCCCCGAAACTTTGCGGGCCGTGTGTGGGTGCGGGCTGTGCCCTGCACACCCTGCAAGGTGTTAAAAGTTTCAGAGTTTCCTCGCAGTTGTCGCAGGGTCGTTGTTCACCAGGAGGGCTCCTGCCTCCTCCTTTGAAGTTCACGGCGTGAGCGGCACAAACCAGGTGGATATTAAATGTGTTCGGTCACAGGCGTGTTGGATGTGTAACACAAACTACGGGCTATGTCAAGTATGACTAAGGAAATATTTTGTGTTTCCCTTGAGGTTCGGTAGGTCTCAGTTTTCTGCGTGTAGAAGGTGTCGTGCGCTTTCGTTTTTAGATGATTAAGGCGCTGTCAGCAGGTAAAGAAACATCAAATCTTGAGTGTGTTGTGACTCGTGTGGGTCAGGACCCTTCAGATCCTCCTTTAAACCCTCCCCTGGCCTTGGTTTTTCTGGGAATCTTCAGACCATATTGTATTGCTTGAGCCGTGTAGTCCTTAAGCCTTTTTTTTTTCTTTTTTTTTTTTATTCTTTTCAAACCCTGCTTCCCACATAACGAGATCAGAGGGTTAAGATGCGATTCCAGTGCTCGAGTTTTTTGTTAATTTTAGCGTGGCAAATGGAATAGTGTGTTTTGGTAACTTAACTGCAGAGGGTTCCGTGGTGCACAGCAGCCAGCTTGGGTTTGTGTGATGCCTTTATTAACGAGACTGACTCAAAGAAAAGGAATTAAACAGGTGGGAAATAGGGAATAAAGTCATTCCAAACCCCTTCATTGATCACTCTTAGGAATCTCCTGGAGAGAAATGACAGGTTTTTAAATTTATGTTTCCTAAAGCGGCGTTGCCCTCTCAGGGGCGTGGGGGGTACGTGCCAAAGTTACTGTTTTATTCTTAATTTCACTTTTCTGCTCAGGTTATGTACGGAGTGGTGCTTGCAGGCAGGGGCTGGAGGGTGGCACTCTGTGAAAAGTTGGGCTTTTTTTCTGTAGCCATGGGGAACTTGGCAGTTTGCTTAGCAAAAAAGTAATTACTTCATAAATCCATACCTTGAAGATCTCAAGACGTTCTGATTTTTAAAATTTTTTTTGGTCTTTGGACTGTCCAGAATTAAAAAAAGGTACCTGGGTGGGTGCTGCTGTGTCAGGAAGGAGAGGGGGTACAAAATGTTTTGTTTGGGGTTGGAGCTGTCGCCCTGCAGCTCTCCAGACTCTCAGGTGCTGCAGGAGGTGAGTGGGGCTCCTCAGGAAAACTCTCCGTCGTTGTTGTAAATCCCCATAAAACATGTTTTTAAGTTCCTTTTTTTGGGGGGGGAGTCGAAAGGTATCTAAGGGAAGGTTTGTGATTAAGACTCTGCTGTTTGAAGAGTGACCAGCGAATTCCTTTAATTATTTTCATTTTCTTAGGTAAAACCTTTTACGGTTCTCCTCTGAGGAATTAACAAACGGGATTGATTTCAGATTTAGCGACCTTTAAAAAACTAAAATCAACCATAACACTTAGGCAGGGATTCTTTTCCCTGGCCAGAAGAAGTTTGTCAGAAAAACTTGCTCAAGTTTTTAAAACTTTGTTGCCTTCCTGTTCAAAGAGCCCCGGGGTTGTGTGTGGGGAGTGTGGCGTGTGGAAATTAGGGAATGTGATATGACGGGCGCTGTTGCCACAGGAAAATTAAAGTTCTCGCTCCCCTCCAGAAAGACAGTGGTCAGTCCTACTTGCCACAATTTTTCATGGGCTTTAAATCATGAAATTGCCTTTCCTGTAATGTATTTTTCTTACCACGAGCCAGAGCCTTTCAGCCTTTTTGCCCCGTTTGGGATTGTTTGTTCTGTTGGGGGGAGAGAAAAAAAAAAAAAAATCAGATAAGATCAAACTGAACTTTTCAGATCGAAGCCCTGTGAGGTTGCTGGATTCCTGGGTACTGGGGAAGGTGGGGAGAAATTGAAGCAGTATGTTTTCCTCTCTGCTGCTGAAATAAGGTGGCTGCAAAGTTTGTTCTTGTGCAGAGCTCTCCCTCACCCCATAGGCTGAGGCATATGTGAATTTTCCTGATCTTAATTACTATTCCTGTCTAATTGCACCCAGACTCTTAATTTATCTCAAGGTAAGCTATTTAAAGCTCTTTCTAATTGGGAGGAGTATACTCGAGTGATTAAATCTTTCCTTCAATATTTCTTACATCTCTTCAAATTGGTTATTAGGTTGTTGTGATCTTCGCCTTCCTACTCCGGCGTTTTGGAAAATCATTACGCAGTTTGCAATAATCAATTCAATTAACCACGGATCAAAGAAGGAAAAAGAAAAGCTTATGTTCAAGTATTGTCATTCTTGATACTGTCCTAAGAAGCTGGTTTGGGAAGCACACGCTGGGAGGTTTTCTCCTTTGTTCTCTCTCCTTTTAAGAAAGCGCCTTTGGGGATTGAAGAGATCCCTGGCGTGTTTCTTGTTAGACATAATTTATACTTTAAATATTTTTTTAAAAAAAAAGAAAAAAAAGTGAGCCGAGAGTTTGAATGAAAATTCATCACGGCATTTCCACACAATGGTGAGGAAAACAAACCCCTCGGAAATGTTCTCAGTTGGGAAATAGCCCTCCCCTGAAATCCAGGGAAGCAGTTTTGGGATAACGCTGACCCGTGGGCCCGTGGAATGGCATCCCTGGTTTTCCCAAACATCACTCACCTGTTTCCGTGGTCAATTAGAATTTGACACTTCTGCATTACGAGCTCTTTCTGCTTAATCCTTCTATGAGTTGCTGGGGTTGCGTGTTGCTGAGATTAAAGTAAATATAATCTGCTTTTCATTGTTACCTGAGCCCGTGCATTGCGTTCGTTCACGCTGTAATTTGGTGTGTGGCAGCAGAATTGTGTTTTTAACTGGTTTTTTGGGCTGGGTACCTTTTTTTTTGAGCTTTTGGTCATCGACAGTCTGGTTGCAGAGATCAGAGGGATAAAACTGGCAGCTGAACTGTCAAAGCCTCAATCCATAACCCTTTTTTATTGCCCATAAACCCCAGATTGTTGCGTGCACGTAAATCCAGTGCCGCTGTAGTTGTGGGTGAACCTTCCCTGTCCTGGGAGGGTCCGTGGGTCTGTGCAGGTGAAATTCACGTGAGGAGGAAGGCATCAGCACCAGCGTTTCACAGTTGTTATTTTCAATGGATTTACAGATGATATTTCTTTGGTCATAAAGGTATTTAGAAACTCCAGTTAAAAGCGGGCAGGAGATGCACCTTATTTAACTTTATTGCACGAGAAGAACGTTCCTGCAGGGAGCCAAAGTGCTCAGGGCTGCCTGGCCACTGGTAGGAACATTCATGGATCAGGCACACGAGGCAGATAGTTTAGAACATCCCACGGAGCAGGCAGTGGACAGCTCAGCTCCCTCTGATATTGGGGTTATTTATAGGGCTGGAGGCTCTGAGTGCTGTGCTCGGTACCCTGCCTGCAGGGCAGCCCAGCCCAGCCCAGGGTTGTCTCTAATGGATTTGGCACGGACGGGGATGGAGTTCCTGGAACCTCTTCTCGGAGAAATCAGCCTCTCATCACTTCTCTCTCCAGTGCCATTAGAGTGAAAACCGAAACAGAACTTCAGGCACTTGAGGCTTGAGTGCTCCCTGTAATTGTTCTGAGATACCCCCAGCCCTCTCCTTTCTCTGGAGCATCTCCTGGGATCCTTGTTTGTCCTTAAGCTTAGGGTGAATTGGGGTCTGACCCTCTTGAGCATCTCCTGGAATTCTTGTTTCTCCTAAAGCCTCAAATGAGGTGGGGTCTGACCCTTTAGAGCATCTCCTGGAATTCCTGTTTGTCCTTAAGTTTAGGGTGAGTTCGGGGCTGACCCTTTAGAGCATCTCCTGGAATTCTTGTTTGTCCTAAAGCTTGGACTGAGTTGGGGTCTGACCCTTTAGAGCATCTCCTGGAATTCTTGTTTCTCCTAAAGCTTGGACTGAGTTTGGGGTCTCACCCTCTGGAGCATTTCCTGAATCCTTGTTTGTCCTAAAGCTTGGACTGAGGTAGGGCCTGACACTTTAGAGCATCTCCTGGAATTCTTGTTTCTCCTAATGCCTCAAATGAGGTGGGGGCTGACCCTTTAGAGCATCTCCTGGAATTCCTGTTTCTCCTAAAGCTTGGAGTGAGCTGGGGTCTGACCCTTTAGAGCATCTCCTGGAATTCTTGTTTGTCCTAAAGCTTGGACTGAGGTGGGGCCTGACCCTTTAGAGCATCTCCTGGAATCCTTGTGTGTCCTAAAGCCTGGAGTGGGCTGGTGCTCTCCCTCCCTGTGGCCTTGGGCTCTGCTGAAACGATGGAGTTGGAAGGCAGAAGTCCCTTGGCTGCTTGGGAATCAGCCTTTTGAGAGGGTTGATTTTTGGATCCCTCAGGGTCTCGGAGCATTTGTGGCTGGAGGATGGATTTTCTCTCTTGGGGCTTTTCTCTTGCAGGGGGTGTTGGTGTTTGACTCTTGGCTCCTGGAGGAAAGAATTTCCCCTCCAGCCCTCAAGTTGTGTCAGAAATGTCTGTTTGTTTTTCCTGCTGTGCTTCCAGTGTAGAAACTTTTGCTTTACAGGTGCCCTTCCAATGGAAAACTCGCCTTTATCACCCTCCATAAAAGGCAGAAAAGCCTTTTGAAAGCCCCAGATTTCAGGGAAGAATGGAAACGTGGCTTTTACATGAAAAACTTCTCTGTAAATACCTTGTGTGCCTCAGCCTGTGCTGCTCCCCTTCCCCTCTGATTAACAGGATCGTGCCTGCAAAAATCAAACTAATGTCGGTCCTGTTCTCGGGGAGAAAAGGGGAAATGCCCGTTCTGAGTGGCTGCTGGGGCAGCTGGGTTTTGGAATCCTGGTGGTGAAGCTCAGGTGTGGGTTGTGCTCTGTCACTGCTCCAGCTCTGTGCAGACCAGTAAGTGCTGGGAGTGTTGGTTTGGGCTTTTTTAAAGTGGAGAGGATTGGATTTGATGATGCAGAAATTGCACGTAGCGTACCTTCAATAGCAGCCTGTTCGTGGAAACAAATGCCTTTCTTAAAAGGAGAATCTCTTGCGAGGGAGAGGGATGAGGAGGAGAAAGGGGGTTACAAAAGACTGCTTATTTCTGTAATTTTACTCAGTGCCCTCAAAGCCATTTCAAACGCAGTCGCTGCCATAAAATGTGGCTGTTTGGAAGCAAATGAAAAGCGAGACAAACTAGAAGGCATTAAACCTTTGAGGACACGTGGAGCTGAGGATGGGGCCAGGAGATGGTAGTTTCGCCCTGATCTTGCAGGTTTTCAGGCAGGATGGGAGCGGGTGACCAGGATTCAAACCTTTCCTTCTGGGAATGGGAGCGAGTAGGAGACTGAGCTCCGTGCCCGGTGCAGCTGGATTTATTGATCCAGGAGCTGGTCAGCAGTTTGCTTCGTCTTGTTTTCCTTTGGGCACTGGGGCTGTCTCTGCTGTGTCCCTTCAGAGTGCTCTGGAGCTCGGATTCCAAGGCTGGGGAGGAGTGGGAGGGCGTTGTGGGCTTGTCTGGAATACGGGAAACAAAGCAACGAAAAGCCAGGGTGCAATTAGACCAGAGGTCAGCCCGAGCTTGACCTGCACGTCTATAGGAGATGATACACGAGAGATTTATATGGGAAGTGGCATGATAATTAATGAGAAGGAAAAGGAGCTTCTGGAAGCCTTTGCTTGGGGAGAAGGGAGCCCTGGGCTGTGCAGCAGAGCAAAGACTCCCTGGGCCGTGTGGGAGTTTATTTAGGGGACGGAGAGAAGCGCCGGTCACCTCGCGGGTGATGCTCCGCAGTGAACTTCCCGTGTTTGGGTTGGGAAATGGGAAGGAGCTCTCGGGACACGTGCTGATAAACGTGGATGGGCTCTGCCTGCTCTCTGCCTGGGCTGCAGGAAATGCTCCAGGGGCAGTTTCCATGCAGGAAGGACATCTGACAGGGAGCAAGGGGCGCCTCAGCCTCTGCTCTGGGGCTGACACAGCCACCAGCTCCTCTTCAGAAACAGTGGGTGCAACTTCAGGTGTTGCAGCCGAGCGAGGAGGAGGCTGAGCTCCGTTTTCCATCAATGTCTTGTATAAACCCAGCTTAGAAAAGCCAGGCCTCTGGGTTGTGCCCAGCACGAATTTCTGAGAACATTTATCACATGTTTGCACGCTTCACTGACTGTGGCCACCAAAGATGCAACTTCAGGTGTTGCAGCCCAGCAAGGAGGAGACTGAGCCCAGTTTTCCATCAATGTCTTGTATAAACCCAGCTTAGAAAAGCCAGGCCTCTGGGTTGTGCCCAGCACGAATTTCTGTGAGCATTTATCACGTGTCTGCACGCTCCACTGACTGTGGCCACCAAAGATGCAACTTCAGGTGTTGTAGCCAAGCAAGGAGGAGACTGAGCCCAGTTTTCCATCAATGTCTTGTATAAATGTCTTGTCTTCTAAGCTGGGTTTGTACAAGACATTCAGCTGAAAAATGGGATATATGAGATGGTTTATACAAGATGCTCAACAGAGAAATGATGAGTTGGGTGTGCAAAATAAAATACAGGATGGAAATAGCAGCAAACCAAGTTTTCCTTGGCAGTTTAGCTTAGGTGCAGCTCCCTATTCTGTGTTTTTTTTATAAAAAGTGGAAGCCAAATGCAACAGGGACTATTTGGTTCAGGTAAAATCTGTAATGTGAGCTGCAGGAGAGTCGTGTGAGGAGTTGTGTGGATGAGACTGTTTTGATACATCCACTCCTCGTCCTGTTTCTGGAGACTCCCTGGACAATGTGGTCTCACTTTGGTGCAGATGTTGTATCTCGTTTCCCCGGTGCAAAATAAGAGGCTTTGGAGCAGTCCAAGTATTTGTGGAGATTTTGGGCTTCTTTGCAGAGCTGTTGGAGCCAGCTCTGCTCAGGCTGTGGATGGAGCTGTGAGCGCACCTGGAGCTGCACAGCAGCAGGATGAAGCCAGGCTGTGATTTTTGGGGGGTTCTGTGTTGATTTTACAGCGTCTGTCTCATCTCTGAATCCGTGGCAGGAGTTTTTATTCACGTTTTTTTATTCTCAAGTGTCAGAGCTGTTGTTGCTTTGAATCACAAGGATTTTAAATAATATTTTTCTAGAGGGTGTCCACCCAGGTTTTCATTCGGTTCATTTTCCTGCTTTTACCTCTTTGCTGTTAAAATTTGACTCTCTCTGTCCTGCTGTGATGTTTTTGTTTGAGGCCCTCGACGATGTCACTTGGGTTTCACAGGAAATGGCTAAAAATAAACGTGTCAGAAACTGATTCTTAGGGATGGAAAAGTGGCTGTGCTGGTTCAGACCGAGGGTCCATCCAGCCTGGTGCTGTCTCCTGCAGCTTCTGGGAATGAGTTTGGGGGAACAAAGTGGGAGAAATCCCTTCCCTGCAACATTCCTCCATCTCCAGCCGCTTCCAGCTCAGCCCTCTGGATCCAGCAGGGTGGATCAGCCATAAGAAATCTGTTTTCAGGTGCCTCTCCAGGTTTCTCTGGAGCCTTTGAAGCTGATTTTGTTGCCGGTGTTTTGGGAGGGATTCCTGACCCTGCTGGTGTTGTTTTCAGCCTGGTTCCATCCCTGGATGTTGTGATGGAGGAGGACAAACAGCTCGTCCCTGTCCAGCCCCGTGTGCTGCTCGTGGTTTTCTGGATTGGATCGTAGCTGTCCCCAGGTCCTCTATTTTTAGGTTGAAAACTCTTTACTTGAATTATTTCTTCATTAGGGAAGTCATGCTGGATTTCTGCCATCCTGTGAACATTTCCGCTTCTCTTTTGTGCCTATATATATAATTTTTTTAATTATTTTTTTAATGATGAGACCACCAAACCCACCCACACTTGGAGCTTTGGGCGAAGCAGGAATTAATAAAATCTAGAATTTTTTTTTTTTATTTTTTAAATTTGCTCTCCCTTCCCAACCATTTCTCCCAGCGATTTGTGCTGTGGCAGCTGAGCTGACGTTTCCATACCTGCGTTCATCTTGGGCCCAGCAGTGGCCAAGGTCACCCCAGAGCTCTGGAAAGCTCTGGCCTGGCTGCTCTGCTTTTCCCACGAGTTCTGGGCATGGGAGTGGCCTCTCCCGGGGCTGCTCCATCCCTCAATCCCCGCTGCTGTCGGGTTTTTTTGGCTGTTCGGGGGCAGGTTAAGCAGAGTGTGCAGGCTCGACCTTCCTCTGTTTGCTCTTGGAGCAGCTCAGCCCCCGTGGTAAAAGAAGAACTTTGAGGTAAAAGAAGAACTTTGAGGTAAAAGAAGAACTTTGAGGTAAAAGAAGAACTTGTAATAGCAACTGAGCATCCAGGACCTGCTTTTGTTTTTTGTTTTTTAAGGAGTTCTCGGTGCTGGAGGAATACTCCAGTTGTGTGTGCAGATTTTCATCATTTCCCCTGAGCTGTGCTGTCCTGGTGTTTTTAAACCCGTGGAGGACTCTGAGGTGGTGCCAGGCTGTGTGAAGGGGAAGCAGAGATGTGTTGGAACTTGTTTCCTGCGTTCAGTTCACTCGAAAAGTTTGGTCAAACGTGCCTTTGTTGGGTTTTTTTTGGTTTTTTTTTTAGAGGATTGTCATGTAGTTTGGTAAAAGGCTCGAGCTAATTAATAATTGATGAACTGCGTGGGCTCCATTCCTTGGGCCCCACGATGATGTCTCGGTGCCTTTATTTTTATTTTTCCTCTGGGCACAGAGGCTGAGCAGTGTTGGGGAGCAATTAAAACATCCTTACCTGGAAGTGGGAGCTGCAGGTTTTTTACCTACTGGGTGGGTCAGGAGGCACAAAGGTGAGGCCAATTCCTACTAAAATTCTGTGGGAAGCCAGAAAATGCCTTGTTTTGTCACCAGACCCTAAACAATCCCTGGTGTCCTTGTGTGTGCAGCAGGGACAGGCAGGGTATAAATTCATGGACGTGTGAGAGTTATTCAGAGGCCATTAATGAGCTGCAAAAGCCTGGTCTGGATGCAAATTCCTGTTCAGGGTGGGATTTGGGTGAGTGGTTAACGAGGTGGGGCGGGGGTTTGGGCAGTCAGGATGAAAAGGAGCAGTGAGGAGGGAGCATCCTCCTCCCTCTGCCCTCAGAGTGGGGTGGGAATGGGAAGGAAGGCTTCCAAAAGGGAGAGAATGCTTGGATCAGAAACTGCAGCGCTGTCTAATCTGGCTGGGATTTTGATCACTTTGCTCTCAGAGTTTTCTCCAGCAGCTCTTTGGATCCTGGTTTATTCCTGTGGCTGAAACATGGAAAAGTGAGGGAATGTTTGAATCAAAAACTTCGCCTCTGTCTCTTTCATTTGGTTGGGATTTTGATTTTTGCTCTCTGAGTTTTCTCAGAGCAGCTCTTTGGATCCTGGTTGATTCCTGTGGCTGGAACTTGGAAAAGTGAGGGAATACTTGAATCAGAACCTGCAGCTCTGCCACTCTCACTTGGTTGGGATTTTGGTCACTTTGCTCTCAGAGTTTTCTCTGGGCAGCTCTTTGGATCCTGGTTTATTCCTGTGGCTGAAGCTGGGAAAAAAGTGAGGGAATACTTGAATAAGAAACTGCAGCTCTGTCCCTTCCTTTTGGTTGGGATTTAATTTTTGCTCTCAGAGTTTTCTTCAGCAGCTTTTTGGATCCTGGTTTATTCCTGTGGCTGAAACACGGTGAGGGAATGTTTTATAGCAGCATCAACCTGTGAATCCACAGGTTCAGCACCAAGAAACTCCCGTTTCCACCAGCCTGGAATGATTTATTTATTGCCCTTTATTTATTATATGCTACAGAATTTGTATTTACATCCCCCACTGACACAGTGTGAAACAAGTGAGGGAATGTTTGACTCAGAAACTGCAGCTCTGTCTCTTCCTTTTGCTTGGGATTTAATTTTTGCTCTCAGAATTTTCTCCAGCAGCTCTTTGGGTCCTGGTTTATTCCTGTGGCTGAAACATGGAAAAGTGAGGGACTGTTTGAATCAGAAACAGCAGTCACGTCTCTCCTTTTTGGTTGGGATTTTGATTTTTGCTCTCAGAGTTTTCTCAGGGCAGCTCTTTGGGTCCTGGTTTATTCCCGTAGCTGAAACATGGAAAACTGAGGGAATGTTTGACTCAGAAACTGCAGCTCTGTCTAATTTGGTTGGGATTTAATTTTTGCTCTCAGAGTTTTCTCCAGCAGCTCTTTGGGTCCTGGTTCATTCCTGAGGCTGAAGCCCAGTGAGTGCAGCAGGATCCTGCTTTTGGAGTTCACTCGCAGTGGTTTTTCATCTATTTGAAATTTTAGGTGTGGCTGAAACTTGGCTTCTAAAAAAAAACAAAACCCTCAAACGCTTTGTTTTCTGTGCAGGGTCGGGGTTATTGTGGGAATAAATTAATTGGATTCAGTCTGATGGTGAGGAGAAGTGTCTGGAGGATGAGCTGGTGGACTGGGGCAGTGAAATCTCCCCCTTTCCACCAAGGCATTGTCCTCAGCATGGGCCAGAGTGCTGGGAAAACATTCCTGAAAACGTTCCTGTGGGCCCTGCCGTGCTCTGAGTGGGCCAGGAAAATGTTGCAGACAGAATATATTGAATTTCCTACCTCACTGCGTGCTTCAGCCTATAGGTAACACGCTGGTAATGCACAGAAAAATGCAGTTTCCTGGCAGGGACAGCTCTGGGAGCTGCAAGGACAGAATATCACAGGTTTTGAGGGCCAAAATAGGATTGTGGGGTTGGGATTGGCTTTGCCAGGAGTTCAGACCTGGCTTAAGATGGATCTTCTCTTTGACTGCACGTTCATTCAGAGCCGTTTTCCTTCTCACTGGAGGCTGAAGAAAAGCAGGAAGGTTTCCTTCCTCTCCCATTCCTGTGTCATCTCTCTGCCTTTTCCCATCACCATTTTCCTTCTCCTCGTTGGAGACTGAAGAAAAGCAGGAAGATTTCCTTCCTCTGCCATTCCTGTGTCATCTCTGCCTTTTCCCATCACCATTTTCCTTCTCATTGGAGGCAGAAGAAAAGCAGGAAGATTTCCTTCCTCTCCCATTCCTGTGTCATCTCTGCCTTTTCCCATCACCATTTTCCTTCTCCTCGTTGGAGGCTGCAGAAAAGCAGGAAGATTTCCTCCCTCTCCCATTCCTGTGTCATCTCTCTGCCTTTTCCCATCACCATTTTCCTTCTCCTCACTGAGGGCTGCAGAAAAGCAGGAAGATTTCCTTCCTCTCCCATTCTTGTGTTGTCTCCCTGCATTTTCCCATCACCATTTTCCTTCTCCTCACTAAAGGCTGCAGAAAAGCAGGAAGATTTCCTCCCTCTCCCATTCCTGTGCCGTCTCTCTGTGTTTTTACGGGGTGGGAAGAGGCCCTGCCGTGTGGCTGCTGTAAAAACTGAATTTCCTGCTCTCCCTTGGCCTTTCCTGGTGCCCACCAAGGCCCAGGATCTGCATTCAGATTGCCTCGTGCTGCTCCTGGGCTGAAATCTGGGATTGCTCCCAGCTCCTGAGCCTTCAGCCCAGCAGCAGCCACAGCATCATCATCATCATCATCCCTGGGCCAGGGGGGGACTGAGCCAGGGCTGGGGGAGAGCAGGGTCATCATCATCATCTTCATCATCATCCCTGGGCCAGGGAGGGACTGAGCCAGGGCTGGGGGAGAGCAGGGTCATCATCATCATCATCTTCATCATCATCCCTGGGCCAGGGAGGGACTGAGCCAGGGCTGGGGGAGAGCAGGGTCATCATCATCTTCATCATTTTCATCATCATCATCCCTGGGCCAGGGAGGGACTGAGCCAGGGCTGGGGGGAAGCAGGGTCATCATCTTCATCATCATCATCATCATCATCATCCCTGGCCTGGGGAGGGACTGAGCCAGGGCTGGGGGAGAGCAGGGTCATCATCATCATCTTCATCATCATCCCTGGGCCAGGGAGGGACTGAGCCAGGGCTGGGGGAGAGCAGGGTCATTATCATCATCA
>VZDJ01000155.1:1180448-1212243 GCA_008694505.1 Cyanoderma ruficeps | reverse complement strand
CAGACAGGAATCTGGGGGCTGATGTCCCAAAAAAGCCCCACGGGGTTCAGGGGTCAGACACTGAATTTGGGGGCTGGATCTCCCAAAAAAACCCCACGGGGGTCAGGGTTCAGACACCAATTTGGGGGCTGGATGTCCCAAAAAAACCCCACGGGGGTCAGGGATCAGCCACTGAATTTGGGGTGTGTGATTGTCCAATTTGGCTAAACCTCATAAAAACCCCACGGGGGTCAGGGGTCAGACACTGAATTTGGGGGCTGGATCTCCCAAAAAAACCCCACGGGGGTTCAGGGGTCAGACACCAATTTGGGGGCTGGATGTCCCAAAAAAAAACCCCACGGGGTTCAAAGGTTGAACAGTGATTGTGGAGGCTGGATCTCCCAAAAACTCCACAGGGTTCAGAAGTCAAACACTGAATTTGGGGGCTGGATCTCCCAAAAACTCCACAGGGTTCAGAGGTCAAACATGGATTTGGGGGCTGATGTCCCAAAAAAGCCCCACGGGGTTCAGGGGTCAGACACTGAATTTGGGGGCTGGATCTCCCAAAAAAACCCCACGGGGGTCAGGGGTCAGACACCAATTTGGGGGCTGGATGTCCCAAAAAAACCCCACGGGGGTCAGGGGTCAGACACTGAATTTGGGGTGTGTGATTGTCCAATTTGGCTAAACCTCATAAAAACCCCACGGGGGTCAGGGGTCAGACACTGAATTTGGGGGCTGGATCTCCCAAAAAAACCCCACGGGGGTTCAGGGGTCAGACACCAATTTGGGGGCTGGATGTCCCAAAAAAAAACCCCACGGGGTTCAAAGGTTGAACAGTGATTGTGGAGGCTGGATCTCCCAAAAACTCCACAGGGTTCAGAAGTCAAACACTGAATTTGGGGGCTGGATCTCCCAAAAACTCCACAGGGTTCAGAGGTCAAACATGGATTTGGGGGCTGGATGTCCCAAAAAAACCCCTCACGGGGTTCAGGGGTCAGACACGAATTTGGGGGCTGGATCTCCCAAAAACTCCACAAGGTTCAGAGGTCAAACACTGAATTTGGGGGCTGGATCTACTAAAAACCCCACGGGGTTCAGGGGTCAAACACTGAATTTGGGGTGTGTGGTCCCACACTTTGGCTGGATCTCATAAAAACCCCACAGGGTTCAATGTCTGAACCCTGAATTTGGGGTGTGTGGCCCCACACTTTGGCTGGATCTCCCAAAAACCCCACAGGGTTCAATGTCTGAACCCTGAATTTGGGGTGTGTGGCCCCACACTTTGGCTGGATCTCATAAAAACCCCACAGGGTTCAATGTCTGAACCCTGAATTTGGGGTGTGTGGTCCCACACTTTAGCTGGATCTCCCTCCCAGAGGGAAAAAAATCCTGTAGGAAAAGGTCTGGGATGTCTAAAAGGGCATCAATGTGCCAGGTTTTGGTATTTCCCACCTCCCAGGGCACAGCAAAATCCCCCAGGCATCTCCCAAAAGCACAGGACAGCCCTTTAAGACGTGGGGATTACGTGAAAAATCCCAAATTCTGCCTTTTCCCAGCAGCAGCTCGGGGGGGCTGGGTGTGCCTCTCTGCTTTTCCAACATCCCGTCACTTGTCACCGAGTTGTGGTACTTTTGTCACCGTGGGTTTTCGGAGTGCAGGCACTGACAGGCAGCTCAGAGAGCTCGGTGCCATCGCCGGGGTGGCATTTACAGGGTGACATTGCGATTGATTCCTCCTCAGGTGTGCAGCAGCATCGCCGAGCTGCCTGAGACTCACTGAATTTGGGGCTTTTTGGTGTTCAGGTATGAAATAGGAGTGCTGACTTTCCTAAAACTCACTGAATTTGGGGATTTGTTGGTGTTCGGGTATGAAACAACATCACTTCCTAAAAGTCACTGAATTTGGGGATTTTTGGTGTTCAGGTATGAAACAGGAGCGCTCACCTTCCTAAAACTCACTGAATTTGGGGATTTTTGGTGTTCAGGTATGAAACAGGATTGCTCACCTTCCTAAAACTCACTGAATTTGGGGATTTGTTGATGTTCAGGTATGAAATAGGAGCGCTGGCCTTCCTAAAACTCATTGAATTTCAGATTTTTTGGTGTTTAGGTATGAAATAGCATCACTGAGCTGCCTAAAAGTCACTGAATTTGGGATTTTTGATGTTCAGGTATGAAATAGGAGCACTGGCCTTCCTAAAAGTCGCTGAATTGGGGATTTATTGGTGTTCAGGTATGAAATGGCATCACTTTCTAAAAGTCACTGAATTTGGGGATTTGTTGATGTTCAGGTATGAAATAGGAGCACTGGCTTTCCTAAAACTCACTGAATTTGGGATTTTTTGGTGTTTAGGTATGAAATAGCATCACTGAGCTGCCTAAAAGTCACTGAATTTGGGGATTGTTGGTGTTCAGGTATGAAACAGGAGCGCTGGCTTTCCTAAAAGTCGCTGAATTGGGGATTTATTGGTGTTCAGGTATGAAACGGCATCACTTCCTGAAACTCACTGAATTTGGGGATTTGTTGGTGTTCAGGTATGAAACAGGATTGCTCACCTTCCTAAAACTCACTGAATTTGGGGATTTTTGATGTTCAAGTATGAAATAGGAGCGCTGGCCTTCCTAAAACTCACTGAATTTGGGGTTTTTTGGTGTTCAGGTATGAAACAGCATCACTTCCTAAAACTCACTGAATTTGGATTTTTTTGGTGTTCAGGTATGAAATAGTATCACTGAGCTGCCTAAAAGTCACTGAATTTGGGGATTTGTTGGTGTTCAGGTATGAAACAGCATCACTTCCTAAAACTCACTGAATTTGGGATTTTTTTTGGTGTTCAGGTATGAAACACGAGTGCTGGCCTTCCTAAAACTCACTGAATTTGGGGATTTTTTGGTGTTCAGGTATGAAACAGGATTGCTCACCTTCCTAAAACTCACTGAATTTGGGGATTTTTGATGTTCAAGTATGAAATAGGAGCACTGGCCTTCCTAAAACTCACTGAATTTGGGGATTGTTGGTGTTCAGGTATGAAACAGGATCGCTGGCCTTCCTAAAACTCACTGAATTTAGGAATTTTTGATGTTCATGTATGAAACAGGAGCACTGGCCTTCCTAAAACTCACTGAATTGGGGGATTTGTTGGTGTTCAGGTATGAAGCAAGATCGCTGACCTTCCTAAAACTCATTGAATTGGGGGATTTGTTGGTGTTCAGGTATGAAATGGCATCACTTTATAAACTGAATTTGGGATTTTTTTTGGTGTTCAGGTATGAAACAGGATCGCTGACCTTCCTAAAACTCATTGAATTTCAGATTTTTTGGTGTTTAGGTATGAAATAGCATCACTGAGCTGCCTAAAAGTCACTGAATTTGGGGATTTTTTTGATGTTCGGGTATGAAACAGCATCACTGACCTTCCTAAAACTCACCGAATTTGGGCACAGTCAGGTTTTACCAACATCACAGGTATAAACCAGAAGAAGTGCTCGCCAGGAGATTTACTTTTTTGTATTAATTCTCTGTGGAATTAATTCCAGGTTCAGTGGTCCTGTGCTTCCCTGGGCTGACACGGAAGGATTTTGGGGGGGCCCAGAACCTTCCACCTGAAATGCTGCAATTTTTATGAAATGCTGCAGTTTTTATGAAATGCTGCAGCTTTTACCATCACCTCCCTGACAGATCCTTCATGTTAACACCGAGCTTAAAGCTGCTGGAGCCGAGTTTAAAAATCTGCCAATCCCAGAGCGATTAGAGGCTGTGAAAAGCTCCATCGCTCCCGGCTGGGTTCAAAGGTCCCGATGTTTCTATTAATAGCAGGGCAGCCGTGGGATTCCCGAGGAAACCTCCTGTTTGTGGGGCTGCAAAGGTAAATAACCAGCTTTATGGTTCCTTTCTGTGCTCTTTCCCTTTTCTCTGCCACATCTCACCTCATGGCCATTCCAACCCCTCGCCGGGCTCAGCTGCAGCACCAAAAGCTGAAGGGCAAAAAGACACAAAAGAGTTTTTTGCTTCAGGGAAAAAAATGTTGGTTTTCTTTCCCCTTGAGCAAAAAGCTCCCTGGCACCTGCCAGGTACAAACCCCACACGGAGAGCCCGGCCCCGACAGCACCAAATAACTGCCCCCACCTCCGGCTGCTGAGCAGCACTGCCAAAATGTTTGGATTTCTCCGTCCCAAAACAACAACAGCAACAAGCCGAGCTGCAGAGAAATAAAAGGATACGCACAGTTCCCGAGGACTGACTGCAGGGAGATCCTGCTCGCTGCCATTCCAGGGGTTGAGCTCTGGGAATATTTGTTCCTACGAACGCCACGGCAGTCAGCCCACAAGAAATCGATGTTATTCAGCCCTAAAAAGGTTGAGGGTTTGGCACTCAAGCTGCAAACTGGCTCCCAACAAATCCCAGCACCAAACACACCGCGCTGGAATTGTGCACTTTGGCACTGAGGGAAAGACTCAACATTCAAAAGGAGGATGAGGAGGGGGAGAAACGTTTTTCCTCCACTTTTAGAAGGGAGGGACTCGTCTGAGAGGTAAAAACCAGGATTTCTTTATATTGTTAATAAACTGAGCAGCACGCCCAGAGCAATGGACAAGACCGAGCGTTTTTCGCCCATCCAGCACCACAAAAACCTCTCTTGAAAGCAAAATACTCAAATCCACGTTCTTTAAAAAGGACATTTCTGCAGTTATCGGCCCCGGGATCTACCTGGAGAACCCAACGAGTTATTCCTGGATGTTTATGGTAAGTAGAAGCAGGGAATAAGCTCCAAAACTTACTTGAATTATCTGCCAGCACGACAAGAAGCGTTTGGCTGGGGCCCACACCACATTCTGTGCCTAAAGCAGGTCCTCCCCAACCCTCCAAGCATTAACGTGAAAGGTAAAGGGGGAAAAAAAACCAGGAATGAAAAAAATAAATCACCTCAAACCCTAGAGAAAAGAGGGAAGAGAATGAGTAAAAGGAGAAAAAAGAAATGGTACAAAACCAGCAATTTCAGGCAGGGACGGTAAATTTCTTGTTATTCAAAACGCAGTGATTTGTTTGAGTGATCTTTTTGGTAATTAAGAGTCATCAGGACAGACGAGAGCAAAGCTCTGCAGCAAATTCCTCCGAAGGCAAAGGAGGACACAAATGGAGATTTCCCCCTCATGAAAAAGGAATTGCACAATCACTTCCAAAAGGCAGGTAAAAAAAAAAAAATTAAAATTGATCTTTTTTCTCTAATAAAAGTGTCAGATGAGCATGGAAATGGTTGTGAGTTAATCGCAGTAAACTGCAAGCCCCAGCTGTAAAAACACAGCTCCTGCCTGCTCTGAGCAGCCCTTTAACCCTGAGAGGAACTCTCTGCACAAGTGAACTCTCGCCACTCACACTCAACTCTCTTCTGGATATTTAAGATATTGAAGGTATTTAAGGTATTTAAGATTTCTCGATATTCAAGATTTCTTGATATTCAAGATTTTTTTCTTGATATTTAAGATTTTTTTCTTGATATTTAAGATTTTTTCTTGATATTTAAGATTTTTTTCTTGGCATTTAAGACTTTTTCTTGATATTTAAGATTTTTTCTTGATAGTTAAGATTTGTGCAACTGGGCCATCATGAAGGTTAAAAAAAAAACCAAACCAAAACCATTTTTTTAATAAACCACATTCCCTAACCTTAAATTCCACCTGCAAGGCTCTCGGCCAAGGAAACTCTCAAGGCTAAACTATAAGAAAAAATCTGAACTCGTTCTCCCGAAAAAAAAACCTGCAGGAGGGAATGAAACAAATCCCGGGAATCCTGGAGCAGAGGCTGGAACTTCCTGCGTTTGTCTGGGGCAACCAAAACAGCCACAGGTTGGATTTCCCTGCAATTCAAACCACACAGGAGGCTGAAGGAATATTCAAGAATAAATATTCAACATCCTCCAAGCTTTTTAAGGAGGGTTTCATCAGGGAAAAAACCTCCTGAGGTTGGAGTGGGACCTCCAAGGTTTTGGGATTTAAAATATTCAACATCCTCCAAGCTTTTTAAAGAGGGATTCATCAGGAAAAAAAACCTCCTGAGGTTGGAGTGGGCAGTGGGACCTCCAAGTTTTTGGGATTTAAAATATTCAACATCCTCCAAGTTTTTTAAGGAGGGTTTCATCTGGAAAAACCTCCTGAGGTTGGAGTGGGACCTCCAAGTTTTTGGGATTTAAAATATTCAACATCCTCCAAGCTTTTTAAAGAGGGTTTCATCAGGAAAAAGCCTCCTGAGGTTGGAGTGGGCAGTGGGACCTCCAAGTTTTTGGGATTTAAAATATTCAACATCCTCCAAGCTTTTTAAGGAGGGTTTCATCAGGAAAAAAAACCTCTGGTGGTTGGAGTGGGACCTCCAAGGGTTTGGGATTTAAAATATTCAACATCCTCCAAGCTTTTTAAAGAGGTATTCATCAGGAAAAAAAACCTCTGGTGGTTGGAGTGGGCAGTGGGACCTCCAAGTTTTTGGGATTTAAAATATTCAAAATCCTCCAAGCTTTTTAAGGAGGGTTTCATCTGGAAAAACCTCCTGAGGTTGGAGTGGGACCTCCATGGTTTTGGGATTTAAAATATTCAACATCTTCCAAGCTTTTTAAGGAGGGTTTCATCAGGAAAAACCTCTGGTGGTTGGAGTGGGACCTCCAAGGTTTTGGGATTTAAGGCAGAACTGAAGGAAGGAAAGGAAGAAGGCAGCAGCAGGGATAAATTTGGGGTTTTTTTGCACCCAGAGGGGAGGATTGAGGATTTCCTCACCAAAGCAAGCTCTGTGTGCACGGGCCATCAGCGCTCAGAAAGGACAGGTGGTAACTGCAGGAGCAAAACTGAACAACCAGCCAGAAAAACAGGCTTGAAAGCAGCAAAAAATTTAAAAAACCCCAACAAAACGATGCTAAAAATGCCGAAATATCCTGAGGATGGCACATGCAGAGGTGTGGGCTCCCTTAAACTCAACCTGCGCTCCCGATTTTCCCCCAGGAATGTGCTCCCTGCAGAGATCACAGTTTTCCTCTTCCCTCCTTCCCAGGGAGTCAGAGCAGAAAGGAGCCACCGACCTGAGCTGCCTTGGATTTCTGGAAAGCTTTTCCTGACTTTTACTCTCTGAAAAACGTTTCTCCCCCTCCTCATCCTCTTTTTTGAATGTTGAGTCTTTCCCTCAGTGCCAAAGTGCACAATTCCAGCGCGGTGTGTTTGACGCTGGGATTTGTTGGGAACCAGTTTGCAGCTTGAGTGCCAAACCCTCAACCTTTTTAGGGCTGAATAACATCGATTTCTTGTGGGCTGACTGCCGTGGCGTTCGTAGGAACAAATATTCCCAGAGCTCAACCCCTGGAATGGCAGCGAGCAGGATCTCCCTGCAGTCAGTCCTCGGGAACTGTGCGTATCCTTTTATTTCTCTGCAGCTCGGCTTGTTGCTGTTGTTGTTTTGTCAGTTTATTTCCTGTTGGGACGGAGAAATCCAAACATTTTGGCAGTGCTGCTCAGCAGCCGGAGGTGGGGGCAGTTATTTGGTGCTGTCGGGGCCGGGCTCTCCGTGTGGGGTTTGTACCTGGCAGGTGCCAGGGAGCTTTTTGCCCAACGGGAAAGAAAACCAACATTTTTTTCCCTGAAGCAAAAAACTCTTTTGTGTCTTTTTGCCCTTCAGCTTTTGGTGCTGCAGCTGAGGCGGCGAGGGGTTGGAATGGCCATGAGTGAGATGTGGCAGAGAAAACGGGAGAAATTGAGGCTTTTCCATGGATTTTGTTGGGTTGTTTCCTTGCCTGTTCCAGGGTCAGGGTACTGTGGATCAGAGCATGGAGAGGGTTTGGATTTCTGCTGGTGGAGCTGGGCTGGGTCCTCTAAACCACAGCTGGGTTGGAGGAGGGGACAGGAATTTTCCTGTTGATGTTGTAGGAGACTTTTCCCAGCTCGCCTTCCCAGGGACACGGTTCCCTTGGCAGAGCTCCGTGCCAGGTGGGGCTGGTTTCAGGCCTCGCCTCCCTCTTTGCTGTGGAGAAAAGGTTTATCTACAATTGATGGCCGTGTGTAACAAACCCCCAAAGGCTCCGTTGCTGTTCCTAAGGCTGGATCTGTCGGTGCCCTGAACTGTGGCTGCAAACAAAATTGTTCTTGTCCTCCTGCGCCAGGAATGCGCCGGGGTGGGGAAGATGTGGGGATTTTGTTTGTTTTGGTCTGGGAGCCTGGCTCCGCCGTGGACCCTGCTCTCTGTGTGCTCATTCCAGCTCTTCTTTACCTTCAAAATGGAAATTCGTCCAGCGTGGAGCGGGAGCTTCTCCCTTGCCTCGGTTATTTCTTAATCCTCTCGTGCTCTTTGCGAGTGGAGCCCGTGAGTTTATTGCTAAACAAGAACAGAGTGAAGCTCTGAGAGGTTCTGGCTGTTCAGGAAGTGACTTTTCATGGTGATGGCATTAAACCCTTCAGCTGTAACTACTCATTCTGTTGAAGAAGTGTTTGTAAAGCATTATAAATAGTGTTTTTCCGTGTTTCAGATCTATTTGTTTCACTTTCCTTTCAGCTGTCAACACTTCAGATTGGAGCTGAAATGCCTTATTCTTTTAAGACATCTTCATTTCTTACCAAGTACCTCGTCTGTTCTCATTAGTGGCTCTGTGACAGTCTCGGAGTTAAGTGTGAAGAAGGTTCTTGGGGTATTCAGGGGGAGAAAAAACAAAACCCAACTCCAGTTTTCTCCAAAGGGTTTGTGGAAAGCTGCAGCGAGGGTTTGCAGCGAGGTTCCCGAGCTGTGGTTCGGCACAGCAGAAATCTCGTGGCCAATTTGACTTCAGTGTGGCTGCTGCAAACCTCATGAAAGACGTGAATCATCTCATTTAGGGCTTTTAAATAGCAGGAGCAGTTTCAGTGGAGGGAAAAACCCTCCCGTGGACACCTGGGCGGTGAAGATCTGCGGGTGCTGGAGCTCTGGGGAGGTGATGGGAGTTTGGGGCTGGTTTTGCTAAAGCCAGGGGTAGCACCTTTCTGATCTTGGCACTTCAGGATTGAGAGTTTAATCTCAGGAAAAAAATCAGAGCAGTGTTTGGGAATGCTGTGCACAGTCTGAAGGACCAGAAAGGGTGGGAGTGTTTGTAGTCAAATCCTGAGATTCCAAATGCAAATTCTGGTTTGGGTCTTCACCCTCCAGTGGCTGGGAAGTTGCAGAACCCTCCCTCGTGTGCTGAGTTAGCTTTGCTCCCAAATATATCCATCAAGTCTGGTTTGGAATCAGATTTCTGGGATGGACTGCAAAACATTCGGGGTATTTCATGCAGAAGGTGCAGCAAACCTGTCCCCTCAGTGGGGTTTAGGCTTTGTGTTTCTGATTCCTTGGGAATGCAAAGTTCTGCAGGGATGTCATCGCCCCAGCTGATGTCTCTGATGATGATGATGATGGGCAGGCCCCTGCCAAGCACTGAAATGTGTTTTTCAATAAATGCCAGGCCCTGGAGTTGGTTTTCTGGCTGCTGCCTGCCCAGTCGATGCACACTGGTGATTACTGGTTTCACTGGTTTGGGAAGGGTTTTTCTCAGTTCCCGGAGCAGCGGAACAGGTGACAAGTTGTACCAGTCTGATTCATTAGATCATATTGGGAGCCACGAAATGGCTGTGTTAATGAGGATGCTAATTAATGGGAGGCAAGGCCCAGCTCCCCCATCCAAAACAGGATACACGGCTCTGATGGGAGAAGCTCAGAGACGGGATGGGAAGGAGTTTCCTTTAACCCAGGAATGGTGACAGAGGGTTAGATGGGATTATATTCACTCTGCTTTTAGTGTCACTGATCTCCTTTCTTTGAACCTGTGTGGAGCAGTTCTGCTGCATGGCACAAGCTCAGGGAGGCACTCGCAGGTTGAGGATTGGCACAGCTTGGATGTTTTCAATGTACAGCAGCTTTTACATCCAGCTAGAGCAATAAAAAATCATCAGCATCACATATTCTAACAAGTGATTAAAAAGTAATTCGAGTTCCAACCTTTATTTTGCACCGAGTCCTTTTCTCAGGTTTTTACCCACGTTGCTGTACGTGCTAGTGCTTTTCAGAGCTTCCCAAAATTATTAACCCTGTGAAAAACCTGTTGGTGATGACCTAGGGCAGGTTGGGCACCACTGAATGTGGAGGAGGGTACTCTGGCCTGGTGAGGGGTCACTCAGCTTTGCCTTCTGAAAGGAGGGGAAGGGGAATGGGGAGGGACAAGAGCTCTTTGCTGGTATGAACTTAGGGTGGAGGAATTTTGGTGCTGGGGGGCAATGGCAGAAGTCACAAGTGTCTGAGGTGTGCAGGTGCAAGAGAATCATCACCCGTGGCAGGACTGATGCTGACTCCATCTGGGTCAGGGTTTTTCACTCGGGTGTCTCCAGCCACTCAATACTGTCCACTTGCTAAAAAAAAACCAAACAAAAGAACAAAATATTGTCATGATGGGTCCTGGCAATCCTGCGGGCCTTCTTTAAAGATCTCTTATTGCAGACTTGTAAAGAAATACGTGAGCATTGTGAGAAATACCTGAGAAATACGTGAGCATTGTGAGAAATACTGAGCATTGTAATAAATGTGACCATTGTAATAAATACATGAGCATTGGTATAAATACATGATAAATACATGAGGATTGTGATAAACATTGAGCATTGGTATAAATATGTGAGAAATACATGAGGATTGTGATAAACATTGAGCATTTTGATAAATACGTGAGAAATACATGAGCATTGTGATAAATACATGAGGATTGTGATAAATACATGAGAAATACATGAGCATTGTGATAAATACATGAGGATTGTGATAAATATTGAGCATTGTGAGAAATACATGAGAAATATATGAGGATTGTGATAAATATTGAGCATTGTGAGAAATACCTGAGAAATACATGAGGATTGTGATAAACATTGAGCATTGTGAGAAATACATGAGGATTGTGATAAATACTGAGCATTGTGATAAATACATGAGGATTGTGATAAATATTGAGCATCGTGATAGACACGTGAGCGTTGTAACGGGGGGCAGAGCAATGTCACAGAACCTTTAAAACCTTCCTGCTTAACAGGCTTGGAGCCCTTTCTTGTGCGGGTGAGGGTGCTGGGAGTCCCCCCCATTAACTCTTCCCTTCTGTTTCTTTGAAGCAAATGGTTATGAGCCTTCGAGTCTCGGAGCTGCAGGTGCTGCTGGGCTACGCGGGCAGGAACAAGCACGGCCGCAAACACGAACTGCTGACCAAAGCCCTGCACCTGCTCAAGGCCGGCTGCAGCCCCGCCGTGCAGATGAAAATCAAAGAACTCTATAGGAGGAGGTTCCCCCAGAAAATCATGAGCCCGGCGGAGCTGTCGCTGCCCGGCGTGCACTCGAGCTCCATGCCCGCGGCGCTGTCGCCCTCCGCCCTGCCGCAGCTGGGCTACGACGGCCACCCCGCCACGTCCCCCCTGCTGCCCGTGTCGCTGCTGGGACCCAAACACGAACTGGAACTGCCCCACCTCACCTCGGCCCTGCACCCCGTGCACCCCGACATCAAGCTGCAGAAACTCCCTTTTTACGACTTGTTGGACGAGCTGATCAAACCCACCAGCCTAGGTAAGGAGGAGTTAAAAAAATGATTTAAAAAAAAAAAAAGCCACCCAGAAAAATCAAACCAAACCCCACCAAGCTGCTCCCTGGATGGTGAAGTGGAGCTGCAGCGAGTGGTTAAATGTTGCGTCACGGCAGTGTTTAGAGAATTGCTATTTTTGGGAACTTTTGGAACAGATTGTTCTGCATGGAGAGGCATCTTACCTAACGCTCATTAGTTGGTTTAGCTGAGCCTCTAAATATGGTTTAAACATCCGGTTTTTTGGGGTTTTTTTTTGGGGAAGGGGGGGCTTTGACAAGAAGCAAACAAGGTTTTGACAAGAAACAAAAATCTTGGGAAAAAAAGGAAAAAAAAAACCCCAATCTGCTTTCAGTAGTTCTTATAAACCACAGAGTTTCACTTTTAAAAAAAAAAACAAACCCCAAACTAAACAAAACTACCCCCAAATCTGTCAAGCTTCTAAAATGTTCTCATCTGTGCTGGGAAGGAGTGCCAGGCTGGAAATTGGCTGGATCCATTTCAGTCTGAACATGGGGAACTCGTGGTTCTTTTGCAGTTGTGGCTACTTGTTTTTTTTTTTGCAGCTGGTTTTTGTACAAAGGTATAAATCACTGCTGGAGCTGCTGAGAAGAGTCTGCAGCTCCCAGAGCTTTGCATAATGTGTGATTTTTGGGGCTCCAGGGAGCACTTCTCACACCAGGGTTAACTTTTAATACTTTTCAGCCTTACCTAAAGGCACCAGCCCTGGTGATTTCTGTGTGCTGGAACCCCAGGAAAGATTCCCTGCTGGTAGGAGGAGCAGATTTGTGAGAGGACAGCTGGGGAGAGAGGGTGGGTGAGTGAGAAAAAAAGAAAAAAAAGCCCTTTGCAGGAGAAATCCCTTGTAAGCAAAGCTGAGCAGGTACTTTCCAGTGACAGTCTGAAGGGCTGGGGGTGTGGGAGGCCTGATGTGAGTGCTGAGGTTGTCTCTGCATTTCTGAAGGATCTGGCACACTGGTTTGCTTTTCTTTTTTGCTTTAGCTGGTGTAATTTAGGGAAAAAACAGATTTTGTTAATTTGTTCTTTTGTTTCAGGTGTTTTTTGTACCTGATGTGAGTGTTGAGGTTGTGCATTTCTGAAGGAAGTGGCACTCTTGTTGACATCTTTTATTTTGGTTGATTTATCTGCTGTAATGAGGGAAAAACAGAGAGATTTTATTAATTTGTTCTTCTGTTTCAGGTGTTTTTTGTACCTGATGTGAGTGTTGAGGTTGTGCATTTCTGAAGGAAGTGGCACACTCGTTGGCATCTTTTATTTTGGTTGATTTATCTGCTGTAATTGAGGGAAAAGCAGATTTTGTTAATTTGTTCTTCTGTTTCAGGTGTTTTTTCTACCTGATGTGAGTGCTGAGGTTGTCTGTGCATTTCTGAAGGATCTGGCACACTGGTTTGCATTTTTTATTTTGCTTTAGCTGGTGTAATTTAGGGAAAAAACAGAGATTTTGGTAATTTGTTCTTTTCTTTCAGGTGTTTTTTCTACCTGATGTGTGAGTGCTGAGGTTGTGCATTTCTGAAGGAAGTGGCACTCTTGTTGGCATCTTTTATTTTGGTTGATTTATCTGCTGTAATGAGGGAAAAGCAGAGAGATTTTTCTGTTTCAGGTGTTTTTTGTACCTGATGTGAGTGCTGAGATTGTGTATTTCTGAAGGATCTGGCACACTCATTTGCATCTTTTATTTTGGTTGATTTATCTGCTGTAATGAGGGAAAAGCAGAGAGATTTTGGTAATTCAATCTCCTGGTTCAGGTATTCTTTGCAGAGGTGCACTGTACCTATTTTAGCTTCAATCTAAACCTTAATTGATTAATAACCATTCCAGGCAGTGCTGGTGGGGTGAGCTAATTAGGTGCTCAGTATGTGTCTCATCACTTTGCCATTAGAAATCCTGGAAAACAAGGCTGTGGTTTCCACAAGGCATTGCAGTGTGGGGACGGTGCTGTGCATTCCTTTATTCCTGGATGTCCCTTTTTGTTCCTGGATATCCCTTTGCTCCAGCTCTGTGTCAGCCCCAAATCCAGGGCTCATCCCTCACAGGTCTCACTGCCTCAAAAATTGGGATATTTTTCCCCCTTCGTGGAGTGTCAGGGTAAGAAAATAGAAATGAAATTCCAAGCAGACGCTTCTGGAAACAATCCCTGTCCTTTCTGTTAACTTCAGGAATGTTTGGGGGTTTTATTTTGTGGGGGAAATTCTGTTTGTCTGGAGCGATCCTGTTAAAAAAGCCTTTTAGCTGAGCCTTTGGGGGGGAAAAGCTTCAGTATAAAATAAAACCATAATTTAAAGTATAATTATGAAATTCTGGAATGGTTTGGCTGGGAAAGGACCTTAAAGCCCATCCTCACACCTTCCACTATCCCAGGCTGCTCCAACCTGGTTTTGGACATTCCAGGGATCCAGGAGCAGCCCCAGTTCCTTTGGAAATTCCATCCCAGCCCCTCTCTACCTAAAATGGATTAATTTTCTTCATTTATGCACTTTTTTTTATTATTTTTTAAACTGATACTTTGACTACAGAATCTGCAACGATTTGTAGAATTATTTGCCCCAGATGGTTTGGGCACCCTTCTCTCCCTGCCAGGAGTGTGGGTTTCCTTGGTTTGTTTTCCACGGGCAGATATTCCTGCAGACACTCAGAACTTGGAATTTAGCCAGTGCTTCAGCATCTCCTGCTTGCTTTTTTCCCCCCATCAGATTACTCATGGGATAGGGATAAAGAACTTTTGAATTGACTCTGTTTCCCTCCCCCACGAGGGTGAACTGATGACCTGATGTGGGATTTGGAATCATTTCCCTGCCCCGCTCGGAACCTGCTGGAAGAGAAAGAAAACGTGTTTGCGAGAGGGAGAATTTGTATAATTTGAATTTCAGCTCCTCCTGAGACGACACAAACCCGGGCAAAGCACATCCTCGGGTGGTGGGATTGCCCCTGGCCGTTCCCAGGTCCAGGTGGCACAGCTGGGAAGGTTTGCCCCGGTTTTCTGTCCCTCTCAGAAGCGATGCTTGGTTGGAGAAGCCATAATTCCAGAAAGCCTCAGGGCAGGGAGTTGCCCAGCAGGGCACTTGAGCAGGCATTCATTCCGTACCCAAATATTTTGTGTGGGCGGGTAGAACACAACTAATGCGAAGAACAGATAAGGAAATGAAATCTGCTCACTCTTACTTGTAACAAAAGGAGGAAACAGAAATTCTTACACTTGACTGCAGCTCCAGCCCGGGATCCTGAGGGATGTGCCGGGCTGGATTCATGCAATTCAGGGATTTCTCCATCTCTGCCCTTCTCATCATCACCTTTTGGGCATGGCTGGCCAAAAATCCCAGGATCCCTGAGGCTGGAAAAGCCCTCCAGGATGGCGGAGTGCAGGCTTTGATCAGCACCTTGTCAGCAGCCCCGAGCGCCACGTCCCGTCCTTGCCGGGACATTGCTGGTGGCAGACAAAGAGCCATTTGTTCATTTGCAGTGGAGCTGTTGAATTTGATCCACATTTTATTAGTCACCCTCATTGCCAAGTGCAGAAAAGCATCGAGGATGGGATGGGTTTGTGTCCCAGCCAGCCAGGAAAGCTCCTTGTTCTGGAAATGTGTGCGTGGAGCTCTCTGCCCGTGCTTAACCACCATCTTAAGTGATTTTTATTTCTTTTTTTTTTTTTTAATAAGGCTTTTTTTTTTAATTTTGGAGGAAAAATCCACTCTGGCTTTGATGGAATTGTGTGCACGTTGCCTTATTCCTGTGCTCCTCTGGTGTTTTTCTAATGGGATCTAAAGAGGAGAATTGAGGTTGTTTGTCAAGAGAAGCTGCAGCTCTCACTTAATTCCCCCATTTCCAGCCCCCAGAGCACAGACGCTGCTAATTGGTTGTTTTTTAAGCACATTTTCTAAAAGTAACTCCTAACGCACAGATAAGATCTCTTTTGTGTGGTGAAATGTGTTTACTGTGAGTAAGGAGGCCCAGAATTTGCCAGATTATTGTGGAAGGGACAGGAGATAGTTAAGCAACATCTTAAAAATGCCTTTTGTTACGGCAAATGTCATTCCTAATTGCTTGAGCTGTGTAGTTGTTCCAAAAAACATTTTAACTGGCTTAGGGGTCTTTATTTACCTGTAAGGGAAATGAAGCTTTTCTCTTTTTTTTCCAAATTGAAAGGATTAAAGAGGCTGTGAGCTCTTCTCCTGTTTAAAACGAATCCAAATGGCACAAGGCTCATCCTCCCGCAGTTTATTTGCTGTGCTTCAGCCCTCAGTGATACCAACACAGCACCGAAAGCTGGATCTGAGCCAGAGAAATGAGAATTTTATTTTTTTTTACCTGCAGCCTCCTGGAAGGAAGAGGCACAGATCAGTCATTATCCCTGGGAGCCAGCAGGATTCCAGCTCCATCAGGCGCTCTGGGTGGAGGTCTCAGTTTAATTCCTTAATTTCTGTGCTCTCCTCGCAGGATCTCTGCGAGCAGCAGAATTTCCCCCTCAGGGATGGAGTCGGTGCTCCCGACTTGCACTTCCCATGAATTTCCCTTTGGCCCGGGAGCGATCCCGGTGCCTCAGACCCGGAGCCAGATCTTGCAGCTGAGCTGCCTAAAATCTTGAGGGTGCCTGTAGTTCAAGGTACAGCCATTAAACAATTAAACAATTCAGTGCACAAGAAAGCTGCCTTGGAAACCGTGAAAGTTTTGCTTGGCAAGGATTTCTCCTTTTTCTCTATCAGCGGAGCTGATCTCGTGCTCTGTGCAATTGCTATTATGGTTTATATGAAAGTCACGCTTTTACTGTCTTCTGTGTTTATTATTTTTTTGAAATGTACTTTGTGGGAGGAAGTTCAACAAAACACTAAATTCTCAGCTCAGCTCTGAGTTCTCTGACTTCCGGCCCTGCAGCTTTTAATTGTGCAAGAATGGGGTGAAATATCAGCTCTGTGCTGGGGCTGGGCTGGAATCACAGCACATTTGGGGTTCTTTTTTTTGGATTTTCATGTGCTAGGCCTCAAGTCGAGCTTTTCCACAGTCAAGAATGTTTTTTTGAGAGAGCTTTAAGCAGCTGGGGAACTGCTAAAGGAAAGGATTTGTTCAGGTTTTCTTCAGCTGATTGCTCAATCTCCTCATGAGGAGAGCTGAGGGCACCGAGATTCCAAGCCCTGACAGGACAGGGATATTCCAAAATTTGAGGCCCTGACAAAGATTCCAGGCCCTGACAGGACAGGGATATTCCAAAATTCGAGGCCCTGACAAAGATTCCAGGCCCTGACAGGACAGGGATGAACAATATTCCAGGATATGGATGAACAGTATTCCAGGATGTGGATGAACAGTATTCCAGGATGTGGATGAACAATATTCCAGGATGTGGATGTACAAGATTCCAGGCCCTGACAGGACAGGGATATTCCAAAATTCGAGGCCCTGATAAAGATTCCAGGCCCTGAGAGGACAGGGATGAACAATATTCCAGGATGTTGATGTACAAGATTCCAGACCCTGACAGAACATGGATTTTCCAAGATTCCAGGCCCTGTCAGGACATGGATGAACAAGATTCCAGGACATGGATGTCCCAAGATTCCAGGCCCTGAGAGGATAAGGATGTTTCCAGACATGGCTGGAATGGAGCTGGGAATGGAGCTTAATCAGATATATAAAATACCCTGAGTTAGGACAAACAAGGGACAAAATCCATCTCCCTGGCCCAACAATCCCATCCTGTGCCTGAGGGAAAAAGCTTTTCTTGTTGAGAGGAAAACTTCTCCAGAACCAGGATCCGTGCAGGGACGTGGCAGTGCTGACTTTGTGCCTCTCCTTTGAATTGCTGCTTTTAGGAATAAAAGTTAAAATATCGCAGCCTGGAAGCAGCATTGGAGTTGTGGCACATAATTGAGGTGTCTGAGGGAACCAAGGGGCTGAATTTTTGAGTGAGGAGGGTTCCTGTGATGTTCCTTCCCTCTGGCAGAATGATGGATCAGGTGAAATGCAGGAGAGGAGAGCTGGGATCCATCCACTGAGGTGGGTTGGGGCAGTGAAGAGTTTGGCCGTGGAATGTTGGGATGGAAATGTCCCCTCAGCTTCCTGCAGCTCCTCAGAAATCCTCCACCCCACGGCTGGTTTAAGGAATAATCAAACAGAAATGTCTGTCCAATTGCACATAATTTCCAGCTGATCTCCTCTGTGTTCTGTTTATACAACATACCAGAAGCGAGTTCTAAAAATCCATAATATTTATGGATTAATTGTAGCCCTTGGAGTATTTCCAGGCTATTTTCACGTATATATTTAGGCACAATTTCGAATAAGCTCCTTCACATCTCTTTTACTCCCTTCCTTTCCCACCCCCAGGGTGGCTCTGCCTGTTCCTCCTGAGGATTCACTGGGAGTTGAACAGAATCTAAAAATGATTTGAAGGGAGAAATGCAGCAGCAGCAGCTGACCAGAGCCAGGCTCCAGGTTTTTATCTGCTCCAAGGGGGAGAAGGTGGCCCTGTCACTTCACTTCTCTCTGTGGGCACAGCTGTGACCTGTGGAGGTGGCAGGAGGGCTCATCAAGGCAAGAAGGATTTGGATTTTTTTACTAAAACGCTTCCCCTCAAGCAGTTCTGAAGCGTTTGGGAAGGTTGAGGATGCAGCATCCACTGTGGGAAGTGATTGGGATGAATGGAGTGGGACAAAAAGCAGCAGGAATTTGGGATTTCTCTCAATCTCCTGAATCCCACGGCCTGTGTGTGGATTTGGGGGTGCAGATATTGGATTTGGGGTGCAGATATTGGATTTGGGGGTGCAGATACNCAGCTGTGACCTGTGGAGGTGGCAGGAGGGCTCATCAAGGCAAGAAGGATTTGGATTTTTTTACTAAAACGCTTCCCCTCAAGCAGTTCTGAAGCGTTTGGGAAAGTTGAGGATGCAGCATCCACTGTGGGAAGTGATTGGGATGAATGGAGTGGGACAAAAAGCAGCAGGAGTTTGGGATTTCTCTCGATCTCCTGAATCCCACGGCCTGTGTGTGGATTTGGGGGTGCAGATATTGGATTTGGGGGTGCAGATATTGGATTTTGAGGTGCAGATATTGGATTTTGGGGTGCAGATGTTGGATTTTGGGGTGCAGAGCCCCGCTTTGGCACAGTCTGGGATGGATTTAGGGATGGCTGAAAGGCTTTTCCAGGGAGAGGGTGTCTCCAGGAGGGATCTGGCCCATCCTGCTCCCTCTGGCTTCATTTGAAGGCAGCAGGAAACGCAGGGGATGGTGAGTGCTGGAGGAAAGTGCTGCTGGTTGCAGAAGAGGACAGAGCCTGGGGCTCCGGGGTTGTGGCTGAGAGGCAGGAAGTGTTGCTGTGTCAATAATTGCTGGTTTCCCAGGAACTCCAGGATTTGGGGTGGCTTCAAAGGCCTCACAGGCATCCCGAGATGAGATCCCCCATCGTGGTGGATCCTCTCAGCGTTCTCTTCTCCCACAAACCCACTGGGATTGTGCCTCTCTACGGCTCAAACACAGCCTTGGGTGCTGCTCCCAAAGCCAGGAATGTTTTTTGGGGTGGTTGGGTTTGTTGTTTCTTGTCCATAACTGCGATTTATCAAACATGAAAATGTTTTCTTTAGCACCGTGAATTCAACAGAGCTTGGAAGAGTCAAGAGCTCAAAATGCTTAAAAAGTCACCGAGTTTTCTTCTCCCAAACTTTTCCCAATTCAGTCTCACCACCATTTCCTGGATCCTTCCAGGTGGATCAGTGAGCCCTGGGCAGGCCCATCCCGGAGACTCCGGAGCAGTGAGGGAATTCCTGCCCTGCATCCAAAACCTCTCTGAATTTTAACCTTTCAAAGCTCAGGTGTTTGCTGTGCCTTCATCTCAGCAGAGTTTTGGTGCAGGAGGAGGTGAAACTGTCAGCAGTGATGGTTGGTGGAGGGTTACCTCGATGGTGTGGAAAAGCAGAATGAGGCATCTCACCCGTGTGGGGAGCAAAAAGGAAAACTGGGGAACATCCTGAGCTGGGAAGGGTTATCCAGCCCAGCTCCTGGCCCTGCACAGACACCCCAAAATCCCACCCTGTGGGGGGTTATCCAGACATTCCTGGAGTTGTGGCAGCCTTGGGAACGGTCCCATTCCCTGGGGAGTTGTCCCACCACCCTCTGGGGGAAGGAAAAGCCTTTTCCTGATTTCCATCCCCAGGCCCAGGCTCAGCTTCCCCCCGTCCCAGAGGGCAGAGCTGCCCTCCAGCAGGAAATCCCAGCAGCTCTTCCATCTTTATTCCTGGTTAATATTTTGGCAAATTTAGCTAATCCAGACCATCAGGTTAGTGAATAACCCAATTTGGCATCTCTTGTTTTCCTTACGGCACGCAGCAAAAATTTCCTCTGCTCCTCATCCTCTTCAACAACTTTTTTTTTTACCACTATCCTTTCCCTTTGGAAATAAAACACAATTATTGGGAATCACTGGGAATAACGGGCCCATTTAATGATGTTTTAGATAATTCTTGTGTAGAGTGCAAGTTGAATTTTATTCCAAGCCTCTCTTCAATGCATTCCCTGCAAGTTGAATTTTAGTCCAAGCCTCTCTTTAATGCATTCCCTGCAAGTTGAATTTTAGTCCAAGCCTCTCTTTAATACATTCCCTCCAAGCTGAATTTTAGTCCAAGCCTCTCTTTAATGCATTCCCTGCAAGGTGAATTTTAGTCCAAGCCTCTCTTCAATGCATTCCCTGCAAGGTGAATTTTAGTCCAAGCCTCTCTTTAATGCATTCCCTGCAGCATTTAGGAATTGATGATGATGATGATGGGAAGGTGAAGCTCAGTTTTTTTGGTCACTGGGAAGCAAGCATCCCTCGCCTCGGCTCCCAAAAACTTCCTGAAAGGTTGGAAATGCCTGAATGGAAATGGAGAGAGTGGCTTTTTCTCAAGACAGCCCAGAGGTATTTTACTGCAGAAAGATTGGGTGGCTATTTTTAGCCCTGGGTACTGGTGAGGTGGAACAGAATATTTTTAGAGCTGGAGAAAATGCAGCCACTCAAGCCGGGTTCTTTTTTTTATTTTTTTTTTCTTTTCACTCTGGTGCTGGAGGGGTTTTCCAAAATAAAGAGCAGGACGAGTAGAAAGTGGCTTTTCTGTGTCGTTTTTATTTATTAAGTAGGTGATCTGTTGATTGGGTGGATATACATATTTTTATTTATTTTTTTNTTTATATTTATAATCTATACCTATATTTATAATCCATATTTATATTTATAATCCATATTTATATTTATAATCTATATTTAAATTTATATTTCTTTATAAATTCACACAATAAAATATTTATACTATTAATGTAATTACCATTTCTATTATAAAATATTTGTATTTTTAATAATCTATTATAATTATATTTATATTTATGTTCCTGTACAATTTTAAGTGGTTTTGGCCCCGGGAATGGCATGGATTAAAACAGTTTTCCCTCAAATTTGGAAAAGTTTTTACCTGAGTGAGATGTTTTAAGGAAATCCACAAGCAGCAAGGGGTGATTTTGTCCCTCGGTTCATCCCTACCAATCCTGGATCATTCCTGGGGTGAGGGAAGCCTGGAATAATTCAGGAAACAGAGAGTGAATCAGGAAAAGAAAAGTTTGGGAGAAGAAAACTCGGTGACTTTTGAAGCATTTTGCACTCTTGACTCTTCCAAGCTCTGTTGCATTCACGGTGCTAAAGAAAACCTTTTAATGTTTGATAAATCAAAGTTATGGACAAGAAACAACAAACCCAACCACCCCAAAAAACATTCCTGGCGTCTTTCTGAGGAATGTCCACATTAATTCTGTTGTCCTGGCTGGATTCCAGCTTTATTGGATTATAAATTCTATTTTCATCCTCTTGGTTTTCAGTTGCAGCTCTATTTTTACCTTTCTTTTGTTCAGTAAGGATCGTGGTTTGCGGGGCAGGGTTGTGTTCGTGGCCATCAGAACGGTTTTTTTGTCTAAAACTATATATTTTTCTGGTTTTAATCATCCTGCAGAACATCTAAAAGTAAATTGTGTGCTTGACTCTGCCAGGATCTGTTTGGTGTTTTAACCACGGCAGATGAATTGACAGAAACCTGTCAGCTTTCCTGCGATTGAAATTCCAAATTTCCAATGTTTCTGTCTTGGAAAATCCCAAATCTTTGGGAATAGAGGGGTGGGGAGTCAGGGATAAAGGTGGAAATTGGGTTTTTGGTGGAAAAAGTTGGGGATTTTCCTGGAGGAGCTCTGTTTAGTGTGGTTTGGTGGGATTTTCACCCATCATTTGGAGGGTGGGCAGGTCTGGAAGGACTCGCCACGGGCATGAAGAGATGATAAGGGAGAAGATTAGAGAAAACCACAAAGAAAAAACAGATTTCATCTCTTTTTTTTTAGCCATAACTGCACATCCCAGGAGCAGGGCTGTACCCTGAGGAGCCTGACCAGAGCTCAGCTGTAGTTTTGTGGAGCTCCTTGTCTGTGTCCCTCTGCTCTGCTGGGGCTGGCGGGAGTTCTGGAATGTTCTGATTGCCTTTGGAGCCCCTCTCCCTAATCAGTGGGGTTTTTTCCCCTTCCCTGTTTGCAGTTTGGCCGGGCTCCCGTGGCCGTCCCAGCGAGGGCTGGACACCAAACGGCCTGTGGGGAGCAGGGGGGGCAGAGCTGCTCTCCGGGGGATCCTGGAGCTCTGGGATCTGGGATCCGGCGGCTCCCGGGGTTTGGCTCCCGGGCACTGAGACAAGGGCACAGCACAGGATCCCAGGGGGGTGGGATTGGGAGGGAGCTGAAATCCCACTGATCTCATCCCACCCCACTGATCCCACTGATCCCATCCCATCTTACCCCACAGATCCCATGGATCCCATCCCATGGATCCCATCCCACTGATCCCATCCCACTGATCCCATCCCATGGATCCCATCGTCATCCCATGGATCCCAGCCCACTGATCCCATCCCTATCCCCATCCCCGTCCCATCCCATCCCATGGATCCCATCCCACTGATCCCATACCACTGATCCCATACCACTGATCCCATCCCATGGATCCCACTGATCCCACTGATCCCATCCCATCCCATGGATCCCATCCCCTCCCCTTCCCCTCTCCCAGGGTGTTCCAAGCCTTGTCCAGCCTGGCCTTGGACCGTTCCCAGGAGCTTCCCTGGGAATTCCATCCCTGCCCCTCTCCCCCCTCCCCGGGGAGAATTCCTTCCCAAACCCCACCCAGTTCCTGTCCATACAATCCCCTCACTCCTTGTCCTGTCAGGCCCTTCCCAATCTCCTCTTTGAGGCTGCAGCATTAACTGCACAAAAACCACTGAAAACACAAAAAAACCCCCAAATCTCAAGAAGTGTCAGAGACCTTTATTTAATTCAGTTTCTGGTTCAGGCAGAGGCTGTTTTCTGTCCTGGCCTGGGGAGAGCTGGAATAGGGAAACTCCCATGGCAGCACTCAGGGATGTCCTTCCACATTTTCCCCCAAATAAATGGATAAATGGTTTAATTGACCAATACAACAGCTGGATTTTAGGAGCTGTTTCTTTCCTAGGAGAGTGGTTAAGCATTAACCCAGCTTTCCCAGGGAAGTGTGGAATCCCCATCCCTGGAAAGGCTCAAACATCAAATTTTGGTTTAATTGACGAGGCGTTGCTCAGTCAGAAGTTGAACCTGGTGAGCTTTGAGATCTTTTCCAACCTTAATAACTCGGTGATTGTACAAACATGGAAGTTCAAACCCCACTTTTATATCCCTACTTAGTAAAAAAATAAATCTTTTTATAATAAACCAACGTGAGCAGAGCAAAAAGGATTGAATTTTAGGGCCTTAGGTCCAAACTTTGTCAGAGTTTTCCTGCTGCACACCCTTCCAGTTCCTCCCGTCTGCCCATTTCCCTGCTGGGTTCCCTAAATTGGAGCTGCTGCAAAAAAAAAGATGGGAAAGGGAACAGCTTGGGAAATCCAAGGAGCTTTGGTTGGCTTCTCTGGATAATTGAGCTTTAAACGAAGATGGCATTAATAGTCAGCAGTTTTTAATTAATCGAGCGCTGGAGTTCGCACCAAAAGTTCCCAAAAAACCTTCCAGAACTTTTCCAGTGAAGCCAAAACTGACAATTTCCAGGCTAAAACAAATAACACCCGGGAGAAAAATCAACCCAGCAGATAAAGCCGTGGAAAAAAACAGGAAATAACAACTGGAATTCCCTCGTTTCTCTGCAGTGCGTCGGCTCGGCTAATTCAGCTTTTGTTAATTGAGAGTTGGCAATTGTGATCTTGGCCATTGGCAGCTAAAAATAGGTGTCAGATTGTTTGGGAGAGCAGGTTTGCGTTGTGGGTTGTGCACATTGTGGGTTGTGTACATTGTGGGTTGTGTACATTGTGGGTTGTGTACATTGTGTCTGCCTTTCCTGCAGACACAATTCCTCTGGGGAGGAAACGGACGCGTTTCAAACCCCGAGTTATTCACCAACCCGAATTCTTTCTGCAAGGCTCCAAACAGCAGCTTGGTCTCCTCTGTTCCTGCCCACCCACAGATCAGATCATTCCGGGGTGGATGGGAGGATTTGGGGAGCAGTGGCACGCAGGAATGATAAAAAAATCCGGAATTTTGGGAGGTGACTGCTGGGATATTCACACTCCATCCAGGCCTTTGCTGCTTGGTGGTTCCAACCCACCAGGAGCTGCTTGGAACAAAAAATCTCTCCGTCCTCAGGCTGAAATATTCACTCAGCTGTCACTCAGGGATGAGTCAAGAAGTGCTTCGTAGTAAACCAAAAAAAAAAAAAGGGAAATTTATCCGGGATGTTTATTCAGAACTTCTAAAATGATGAGGAATAATGAGATTGAAGTGCAGCTGATAAGCAGTTTTTCATTCAGGGTGTGTTGGTGAGCGTGTGGAATAATTCTCTGGGGAGCTGGTGCTTTCTTTTCATTTATTATTTTAAAAAACCCCTTTTCATTGCTGCAGTGGCCCTGTGAAAGGCTGTGCTTCAGCTAAAACCACTATTTTACAGATATTTAACGTTAATTTCCAGCAGGAGCATTTTACTCTGGAGCGCTGTTTGGTTCTGGAGTGGCCCGGAGCGGAAAGGCTTTAAAATCAGATTTTATAGCTGCAGGATCTCAGGAGTTCTTGGCTTGTTCTGGATACATTTGGGGCATTTTAAACCATCAAATATCAGAGTGAAAGGTGAGCTGCCTCACGTGTTGTGCCTCAGCCCCTCTGGGAACTTCTCCAGGCCCAGCCACGATCCGGTGCCTCGAGGGAAATGAACAAAGTGACGGGTGAGAAACCCTAAGACGGATTTTTATTTAACACCAGAGCACGTTTGACACGAAATTACAGCCATAAAAAGCCTTGATTTGCCTCAGCTCTGCCGTTATCTCCATCCCCACGTTAATGTTCACTTTATGGGCACGTCGAGTCTGTTCACTGTGTTTTTATTTACAGGAGCCTTTTCAGTGGCGACTTCCTCCAAAGCTGTTCAGAGCCCAGATGTGTGTGATGCTGCTGGGCTGGCCATACAAACGTGTGTTTTAACTCGATTCCATTATCTCCTGACTTTTATTCTTTTCCCCTGGCTGCTTTTCTGATGCTCTCTGCTCTCTTTGCAGCCTCAGACAACAGCCAGAGATTTCGAGAAACCTGCTTCGCCTTCGCCCTGACGCCGCAGCAAGTGCAGCAGATCAGCAGCTCCATGTGAGTCAGCAGCCCTGAAATCCCCAAAAATCCCCCCAAAAGGAGCAGCCTTCCACAGCCCTGCCTTGGAAACGGGAAGGGAGAATTCCTCTGGGCAATTCTGTTTTATAGGGAGGAGAGAATTCAACCCCATCACTGAGTTTTCTGGAGTTAAAGTTCTCCTCAAATCCAGAGTTCTGCTTCCTGCAGCTCTTCTTTGCCATCAGGTTCTCTGTTAATTCATTATTGTGGCAGCTTTCCATGTCCCTGCCTTGGAAATGGGAAGGGAGAACTCCTCTGGGGAATTCTTTTTTATAGGGAGGAGAGAATTCAACCCCATCACTGAGTTTTCTGGAGTTAAAGTTCTCCTCAAATCCAGAATTCTGCTTTGTGAAGTTCTTCTTTGCCATCAGATTCTCTGTTAATTCATTATAAAGTTGGGACTTTATGGTGAGAATTTTCTTTATAATATACAAAAATTTTCTTTATAATATACAAAATTTTCGGAATTTTCTTTATAATATACAAAAAAATAAAACCCCACAAAAACAACCCCAAAAAACCCCCAAAATAACCCCAGAAAACCACAGCCCCCCCCCCAAAAAAACCCCAAAGCAAACAAAAACCCAAAACAAACCCCCAAATAAACCAACAAACAAAAAACCTGAAACAAACAACCCCCCCAAACCAGAAAAAAACCCCAAAAAAAACCTCAACCAAACAAAAATCCAAACAAAAAAAAACCCAACCAAGAAAACATCCCACAAAAACAGAGATCAGACAAGAATTTATTTATTTATTCGCCTCAAAAAAATAAAAATTCCTCCTTTTAACCTCTTTGGAGAGTGGTGGTCTGAGCAGGAGCAGCAAAATCTGCGCCATATATATATATATATATAAAAATAAATTATATATACCTGATGTGTCAATTTTGCAGATTTTTTTGTTGTCTTTTTGTGTTAAAAAAAGTGTTTTCCATCAATTGAACTTCCAGCAAACTCCTGAGGAATCTGTGTTGCAATATTGAGGAACCTTGTGAAAAGCAGGATATTTTAACTCGTTTCCTCCTGTTTCCAGGGATATTTCTGGGACCAAATGTGACTTCACAGTACAGGTCCAGCTAAGGTAAGGATTTTATTTCCTGTTGCTTTTTAGGATTTATCAGCTGCAGGGTGGGAATTCCTGGATGGGAAAGAGCCTCGTCTTGGTTGATTTTACTGAGAGTGAATCCTTCTTATAACTCCACTTTGGGGCTAGAAAATCCATGAGCAGGGATTGTTTTTCCTAGCAGGGATTAATTCCATGGGCATTCCAAGATCTGCTTCTTTAGGCACTTGGGGAATTTCCAGCCTGGTTCATTCGGGGGGGTTTTCATCAGTTATAAATTTGATTAAATTCTCTGACAATTCTCTGTCTCTGATTAAATCCCCATCTCGGGTGAGATAAGCCGAGGGAATGAGGGAAAATATCTTTGGAGCTTGGACAGGGCTGGGGCAGATCCCTGGGAGGAATCCAGGGGAGCTGAGAGGGTTTGCTGCTCCTTGGAATGCTCATTGTCCATGAGCTGGGCTGGGAGCAGGAAGGGTGTGTCCTGCTGGGGATCCAGCAGCAAAAAAAACCACCTCTTTGAACTTAAAACAAATAAATTCAACATCAGAGGCCTGAGAATTCCATGGCTGCGCTCAGCAGCTGCCTGGAAATGCAGCTGGGATGGTGGAAAATGTCCTTTGTGGCACCTTGGTCCTGTGTGGAGATTTGGAGAAAGGGCAGAGGAGAAATTGGGAAATGTCCTTTGTGACACCTTGGTCCTGTGTGGACACTCAGAGAAAAGGCAGAGGAGAAACAGGAAAATGTCCTTTGTGACACCTTGGTCCTGTGTGGAGAGCTCAGGCTGGAGAAAAGGCAGAGGAGAAATTAGTGACACCTTGGTCCTCTGTGGAGACTCAGAGAAAAGGCAGAGGAGAAGTGGGAAAATGTCCTTTGTGGCACCTTGGTCCTGTGTGGAGACTCAGGCTGGAGAAAAAGCAGAGGAGAAATTAGTGACACCTTGGTCCTGTGTGGAGATTCAGAGGAAAGGCAGAGGAGAAATTGGGAAATGTCCTTTGTGGCACCTTGGTCCTGTGTGGAGATTCAGGGTGGAGAAAAGGCAGAGGAGAAACAGGAAATTGTCCTTTGTGACACCTTGGTCCTGTGTGGACACTCAGAGAAAAGGCAGAGGAGAAACAGGAAATTGTCCTTTGTGACACCTTGGTCCTGTGTGGAGAGCTCAGGCTGGAGAAAAGGCAGAGGAGAATTCGGGGTTGGAAATGAGTCAGGCTGAGGAATTCAAGGAGTCTGAGGAGGAACCTCCACCCTGCTTGACCCACTGTAATTTTGGGGGGTTTTCCTGCTTATTTGACATCATTTGAGGGCTGTGTTTAGCAAGATCTCTCATGATTTCATCGCTCAGTGGAGAAACAATTCCTTCTAGGAAGAAATGATCTTTAAATCACTTGTAAAAGTGGAAGATGATGGCATCTGTTTGCTTTTAGGTTTTGTTTATCAGAAACCAGTTGTCCACAAGAAGATCACTTCCCACCCAATCTGTGTGTGAAAGTAAATGGGAAACCATGCAGCCTTCCAGTAAGTAAAAATCTTCTTTTAATGCCCATTTTGGGATGATAATTAGGAATTACCTGCCTGAAAATTTATCCCAGTTTTCATTTTCACATTCTGGAAATGGAATGAATAGAAAAGATCAAGTAATTTGTTGCAGCCAGTAGATCCAGAAGTTAATGTGGAAGTTAAAAACCCCCCCTTTTTTTTTTAAGAGCACATATTTAGTAATACTAACACAAGCAGAGAGAAAAAAGGGTTGAATTTTAGAAACTCTGGCCCAAAGTTTGGGGGGGTTTAGTTTAGTTTTGCCGATACAGGAGGAGTGGCAAAGTTCCTTTGAATATTCTGTGGGCAGGGCTCAGATTTTGCTGATTTCCATCAGGAGAAAGAGCTTACAAAACGCTCGATATCTTATTGTCCCTGCTGATATTAAACACAGAGCCCAGTCCAGGTGTCTTGGGCGGGTCAGGAGGCAGAAAGCACCGTGGGATTCTTGTTTGTGAGAGCTGAAATCTTTTGGTTTTCAGGGCTACCTGCCACCAACCAAAAACGGTGTGGAACCAAAGCGCCCCAGCCGACCCATCAACATTACCTCACTCGTCCGCTTGTCCACCACGGTCCCCAACACCATCGTCGTGTCCTGGACTGCAGAGATCGGCAGAGTGAGTCACTCCGGGCTCCCTTCTGTCCCTTTGGTGCACAGAAATCCTTCCTGGGGTGGCCACAGAGGGTCCTTGTTTGTTGGAGTCCAGGGACTCCAACATCCATCCCTTTGGATGACCCGGCACCTGAGAAAGGGAGTTGGGACCCTGCACAGGGGGTGTGGAGGGTCCAGGGGGGTTGGAGACCTTGGCACAGAGCCCAGGGAGACACCGAGTTTGATTTTAGTCCATGGGAGAGGCTTCCAACACTGAGAGGGGAATTACAAACCTCAAAGGTGTGAAATTAGTAGTTTAGTCCAGCACGGGGTGAGAAATTTTGTAGTTTAGAAATTCTTAGAATAGAGATGAATGGGGGACAAGATGGAGGATTTAGGGTGTTGCCCGAGATCCTTCTCCCTCTTCTTCGTCCTCCATCCTCTGGGGTGGTGATGACACAAAGTATTTCTAGGCTGTTGGATTAGGGTAGAAATGACCATTTTAGTGTAGATGTCACACATTGGTACAAATAGTAATTAGTGGGCAGGTAATTATCTGTGTGAGAACCCAGCAACGCCCCATCAGTCGCAGTCACGTCGTGTCCCAGCCGCTGTCCGGACCTCGGCCGGGTGCGGAGCAAATTGTGAGACACCAAATAATAAACAGCACATGAGAACTGAGAATAAGGCCTTGGAGGACTCCACTTCTTTCTTGAGACACGGCTCAGGGCTTTTAGAGGGCCGGGGGCTTTTAACAACCTGGAATCTCGACAAGGAATCAGAAAAAACTGAGACTTGTTGAGCTGGAATTCCAGCGGTGCTCCCTCGGATCCCTCCCTCACCGTTGGGCTGGGAGCTCTCCCTCCTCATCTTTGTGACTCAGGAGGGGCCCAGATAAAGAGATCAAGGCATCCTCTAAACCTTTTGTTTGTTGATTTGGCCAAACTTCAGGCTTTGAAGCTCTTCCTGACTTGGGGGGCTTGACAAAGCTTGGCTTGGACTCGCAAGGAGCGGGTGACATCGAGCGCAGAGTGGCCCTTTAGAGCTGCGAGGGTGGACACAAAACCAGCCCAGCCCAAGTGATTGAAATTCCACTGACCTTTTTTTACATTTCTCCTCACCCTTCATGTTTAAAACCTCGTGTTTTTTATCACTTTTTTATGTCTGTGAGGAGAACACACAGAAAATGGCTGCTGTTTCACCAGATTAATTAAATCTGGAACATGGCTGCAAAAAGCGACTTCAATAAATCAGCCCATCAATTCCTGAGCTGCTTTCAGTGCTGGCAGCAAAGCTGCTGCGTGGGGCATTCCAGAGGCTGCCACTGCCCCCCGTCCTGTTTTTTAGAAGTGCCCAGAATTGTCCTGAGGTGAAACTTTGGCCAAGAATTTGTCAGCGTGCAAAAGCCCCGGCGTGGATAAAAAAATGCTTACAGCTCCAGTCAGGCACAATGGGCAGTGCTAAAACATCAGGATGGGATTTGGGGATGGATTTCTTGTGGAGCAGAAAACAAATCTCCATTCAGATGGTGGGATAAAGGATGGCTGAGTGGTTTTGGTTAAAAAATAAATAAAATAAAAATCCTCTTTTGTCTAATGAGAGAGAAGCAGTTCAAAATCATCCTGCTGGGGTTTGCGTGTGCAGGTGGGTGGAGTTGAGGGATTCAGGATTTAGGGCCAAGAAATGCCCCAGGTTTGAGCCAGTCCCTTGGGAACTGGCTGCTTCTCAGGTTTCGCAGATTCATCAGTTACAAAGAGCATTTTGGGGTGACTTCTGGCATAAATTAGACCCCAGAATTATCCAAAGCCAGGTAGGACAGGCTTGGAGCAGCCTGGGATAATGGGAGGTGTCCCATGGCAGGGTTGGACTGGGATCAGCTTTAAAATCCTTTCCAACCCAAACCATCCTGGAATTCCACCAAAAAAATATACAAAATGCACAAAAAAAACCCCAAAAAACCCCAAAACAAAAAAAACCACCCCAAAACCAAACAAATACAACCCCCCAAAACCAAAACATTCCTTCCTAAATTGATTCTTTCAGACACAATCCTTCCATTTTGGATTCTTTGAGACTTCAGGCAGTGAAATGTGCAGAATTATTTTCTATTTACCCGTGTCCGTGTGGCACAAAATTTGAGTTTCCCTCTCCCCCTTCCCTCCAGAATCAGTTCTTGTCCCAGCTGTGCTCCCTACCTTTGCTGGAGCCCTGACTGTGATTTTTTCCTCAATCTGTTTCAAGATGCCTTGGGGCGAGTTCCTGCCTTTGTAGATTCAAGCTGTCGGTAAATAACTTCACAACTTCACCACGTTAATTAGCATTTTTCTAACTCCTCTCCTAATTGAGGCATTAAACAAACAAGTTAAGGCAGTAGTGGTTTTTAACGACGTGAGAAGCGTTCATTGTGAGAATGAAATATTTAAAATGCGTTTCTGATGCTGTTTCAATTTGGTGGGATTTTGTGGTGAGATATATCACTGAAATCCTGCCTTCAGATCCTAAATAAAGGATGGGAGATGTCACAATTACTTGGATTTTTTTAAGCCTGGCAGTTGCCGAGGGGAGGCTTTTATTTCTCAGTTTAAATCGTATGAATGCAGCTCCAGGTTTAGCCAATGTTCAAATCAAAAAATAATCGATGTACCCAAATGGGAGAACACAGATTTGATCCTTTCCCATTCTGGGGGTTGAGGGGTGTTGCTGCTGATTCACATTTTCGGGAAGACATTTATAACCTGATTTTTTATTTTTGGAGATCGTAAGCAAAACGAGAGCTTCAGAAATCCCAGGAATTTGAAGTTCATGGCAGGAAGAGTTCATTCCATGAGGGAAGGTTCAGCTGAGCTGAGGGACTTGGCAGAGCTGGGTTCTGCCTCTGACCTGCTCTGGTGCTGAAATTCACATTTCAGGGGCAGTTGAGTGCAGGAGGCATCGCTGCTCCTTTTCCCATTTTGAAAACAAAACAAGCTTTTATTAGAAAAAAGAAAAAAAATTCTGATCATATTTGACCTGACAGCTTTCCTTAAATGCACTGAGACCAGTGCAGTGCTGAGCATTATCTGTATAAAATTAAATATATTGACACCAGTGCAGTGCTGAGCATTATCTGTATAAAATAAATATATTGACACCAGTGCAGTGCTGGGCATTATACATATAAAATAAATATATTGATGCAAGGGCAGTGCTGAGCATTATCTGTATAAAATTAAATATATTGACACCAGTGGAGTGCTGAGCATGATCCATATAAAATAAATATACTGATGGAAGTGCAGTGCTGAAAATATTTATATTTATAAAATAAATATAATATATATTATAATATATATTATATAATTATATTTATATTTATA
>VZDJ01000155.1:1167106-1177450 GCA_008694505.1 Cyanoderma ruficeps | reverse complement strand
AAAATCCACAGAGTTCCAGGTGGCTGCTGCTCTGCAAAGTGGGAATGAAGGTGTAGGTGCAGGGAGAGGGGGAAAATCCCATCCCCTGATCACTTTTTAATGCTCAAATCAGGTGTTGTACCTTCTCCAGAAGGGAATTAATGAGTCCAGCACTAAATAATGAAGTGCTGGGCATTAATTAGTCCTAATTTAATGCACTTTGGTGATTTAAATGCACAAAAATCCACAGAGTTCCAGGTGGATGCTGCTCTGCAAAGTGGAAATGAAGGTGTAGGTGCAGGGAGAGGAGTAAAATCCCACTCCCTGATCACTTTTTAATGCTCAAGTCAAGTGTTGTACCTTCTCCAGAAGGGAATTAATGAGTCCAGCACTAAGTAATAAAGTGCTGGGCATTAATTCATCCTAATGTAACTCAGTTGGATGACTTAAATGCACAAAAATCCACAGAGTTCCAGGTGGCTGCTGCTCTGCAAAGTGGGAATGAAGGTGTAGGTGCAGGGAGAGGGGGAAAATCCCATCCCCTGATCACTTTTTAATGCTCAAATCAGGTGTTGTACCTTCTCCAGAAAGGAATTAATGAGTCCAGCACTAAATAATGAAGTGCTGGGCATTAATTAGTCCTAATTTAATGCAGTTTGGTGATTTAAATGCACAAAAACCTACAGAGTTCCAGGTGCAGGAATAAAATGAGTCTGACTTGTTCATTTTATCAGTGACTGCTGGTGAAACAGGCCTTGTAAATAAAAATAAGAGGATGAAAACCTCCAGAAATTAAAGACTTCAGTATTTCACTGCAGTTACTTAAATCTCAGATTTTGTCAGGGTACTGCTGAATTCCTGTCGCTCAATTTGCTTTTCAGTCACCTGTTGAGGATTTTGGGGGGTTTACAGTGCTGCCTGTCCATGTGAGGGTTGTTCACAAGTTTAACAACTTCGGCTTGAAGTTCGAAGTGAAATTAATGTGAAGTTAAATATTAAATATTAAATAATGGTCAGGTGCAAAATTGCACGTAAAGGAGTTAAGACACCTTTGGATAAACTCATATTTAGGGCTCTTGAATTCAAAGTTGACCACACCATTTCAGACTTCTTTTATTTCTTTATCACCCAACTCGTGTCTGAATTAACCTAAAATAAACCTTCTTTTTTTTTTTCTTTCAAATACCAGTTAAAGAGAAACTAACTGCTGACCCAGACAGTGAAATAGCAACAACCAGCTTAAGAGTGTCTCTTCTTTGTCCAGTAAGTTGATTTTTTTTTAATTTGTTTAATTCCCTGAAAAGCGATTCTGTTGTGGGAGAAGTTTTACCTGGCGTTCACCTGGTTTCACTCTGGGGGGGCAGAGAGCAGCTGAAACTCTCTGTGCTTTTAAAAGCTGGTGGAACACCCCTGGGAAAAGGAGTGTTAGCAAATGTTACTGCAGATCTGTGTAAGCAATCATTTAAATCTGCCACTGGATTGTCTGAGTGTGCAGCTCGGGCTTGGATTGATAAAAACTCTCTCAAAAGGGGGAAAAGGAGGGAATTTGGGGCTCAAAGCAGCCAGAGGATGCAGCACCTTCTGAAACTGCTGATGTGTGAACGCACATAATCCCATAATCTGGGTTTAAAAACAAAGCAGCCTCCTGGAGTTGTGCAAAAAAAAAGTTTTGGTCCAACTGGAATTGAGAGAAAATAATTCCAGTGAACGTGCAAGAGGCAGAGCCCTTGATTTACTCATTAACAGTGAAGTCGATGTGCTGTTTTATACCTGAATTTATCAGTGATAAATCCCCAATATTAACATGAGGTGCACTCCTTTAATCTCTGGGACGGGTTTCAGGGCACCCTCAGAATATTTGGATATTTTTTTTAATCTGTATTATTTTTTTATCCGTCGTTTCTGGTTGTTTTCTGATGTTTGACTGCCCCGAGGGTGCCAGCCTGAAAATGCTGATTTGGTCTCCAGCACCAGGATGGAAAATTCAGGAATTTAGCATCACCCTGGGTTTGGGAGGGTGCTGCTCTCCCCTCTCCTGGCTGGAATTCTCCATGGGAATATCCAGCAAAATAAATCAGGGTGGTGGGTTTAGTCTTTATAATCTTTAATTTTGGCCCTGAAAGCTGCTCAGAACTTCCTTGGGATTTGTGCAGGATCCAGAGGGGCTGCTCTGAGCCCGGACTGAAGAGAAAAAACCACTCAAATTCATGTTCTTTTTTTCCCCCTGGCAGCACAAATAAATAAATCCCCAGGCTCTGCAGCCGGACCAAATATTTAACTGGAGGAAAATTCCAGATCCGGGGGGCTTTACTGGAGGGTTTTGCAGCTTTGTTTACAGATCCTCGACTCCTGGATTTTTTTAGCAGGGAAAGATAGAAATGTTTTGTGTGCTCGTAAAAGAAATGAATGCAGTGGTTTTTTGGCTGCCAAGGGGCAGGAATCACTCCCAGTGATGGGAAATGCAGTTTTCCCAAAGTTGGGATGCAGCCCTGATTTTTGTTTTATTTTTTTTCTTTTTGTGGCAGAGCTGATCCAGGAGGTTCAGTGCCAAAAATGGGGGGAAAAAAAGCATCAACCTGTGAACTCTGAGTGTGGTTAAATCCCATTTCTGCCAAAACCTTGAGGAAAAATCTTCCTGGTTTTTAGATTTTTCTACCAAAACCTTGAGGAAAAATCTTCCTGTTTTTTTAAATCTGGTTCTTTGAATGGGAACGATGTGATTTTGGGATGAGAACGTTGTGATTTTGGGACGGGAATGATGTGATTTTGGGACGGGAATTATGTGATTTTGGGACGGGAATGATGTGATTTTGGATGGGAATGATGTGATTTTGGATGGGAATGATGTGATTTTGGGATGGGAATAATGACTTTTGGGATGCGTGATTGTGGGATGGGAATAATGTGATTTTAGATGGGAATGATGTGATTTCAGATGGGAATGATGTGATTTTAGATGTGAATGATGTGATTTTAGATGGGAATGATGTGATTTTAGATGGGAATGATGTGATTTTAGATGGGAATGATGTGATTTTAGATGGGAATAATGTGATTTTAGATGGGAATGATGTGATTTTAGATGGGAATTATGTGATTTTTAGGATGGTAATAATGAATTTTGGGATGGGAACAATGTTCTTGGTGATGGATTTGGGAGGAGGTGCCAGACACTTGGCACTCGAGGGTGTCCTGTGGGAATGGTGTGTCCCGTGGGAATGGTGTGTCCCGTGGGAATGGTGTGTCCCCGGGGACTCGGTGACGGTGGCAGAGGGCAGGGAACCAGCGGGATTTGCCGGGAATGGGGCCGGGAATGGGGCCGGGAATGGAGGGATGTTCCTCCCAGGATGAACAGACCCCTCCCGGCGGTGGCGGCCGCTGAGAGGAGCCTTTGTTCTGCTCCGGGTTTGGGATGCTGTGGTGCCATCCTGTGGAGCCCTCCCTGCACTGCTCGGCCGAGCCCGGCCCCAAACCTCCCCTCCCGCCCCGGCCATCGGCCACGGCCTTTGCCACGGGAAATTCCGTGTGTTGGCACCAGCGCTGGACATTATCCATAGAAAATTCAATGTATGGACACCAGTGCTGGACATTATCCATAGAAAATTCAGTGTATGGACACCAGTACTGGACATTATCCATAGAAAATTCAATGTATGGACACCAGTGCTGAACATTATCCATAGAAAATTCAATCTATGGACACCAGTACTGGACATTATCCATAGAAAATTCAATGTATGGACACCAGCGCTGAACTTTATCCATAGAAAATTCAATCTATAGACACCAGTACTGGACATTATCCATAGAAAATTCCATGTATTGACACCAATGCTGAACATTATCCATATAAAATTAAATATACTGATTCCCGTGCAGTGCTGAACATAATCCATATAAAATTCAATGTATTGACACCAGTGCAGTGCTGAACATAATCCATATAAAATTCAATGTATTGACATCAGTACTGAACATTTTCCATACAAAATTCAATGTATTGACACCAGTGCTGAACATAATCCATAGAAAATTGGATTGACACCAGTGCAGTGCTGAATATTATCCATATAAAATTCAATATATTGACACCAGTGCAGTGCTGAACTTTCTCCATATAAAATAAATATACTGACACCAGTGCAATGCTGAATATTATCAATATAAAATCAAACCACTGGCACCAGTGCAGTGCTGAACATGATCCACAGAAAATTCAATGCACTGACACCAATACTGAACATAATCCATAGAAAATTAAATATACTGGCACCAGTGTATTTATGGGCTTTTGTGAGGAGGTTTTTATTTCAGATTAAGGTGAAATTCCCTTTCACCCCCTGCTTTCCTTCCAGTGTAATGATCCTTCCCTGAAAATGAAGCATAATTCTGTTTTTGGTGTGTCCAGGACACTGCTGTTTACTCAGTGGGCCCTGCGTTTTGTTACAGGAATACGGCAGGATAAATTCTTCAATCCCTTCATCAAAACATCATTCCAGACATGATTTTTTTATTCACTTTCACGCCATTTCAAACCTCCAGGAAGGAGGGAACCGTGCCAAAGATTCCTGAGAACTTTCTGGAACAAAACTCACCCTAACTCTTTGTTTCTCGTTTCAAGCCCAGGTGGTTGATTTACCACCAAGGCGATAAAATCCTGATTTTTTTTTATTTTTAATTTTTTTCTTTTTCTTTCTCTTGCAGCTGGGCAAAATGCGCCTCACCATCCCCTGCCGGGCCCTGACCTGCTCCCACCTGCAGTGTTTTGATGCCACTCTGTACATCCAGATGAACGAGAAGAAACCCACCTGGGTGTGCCCCGTGTGTGACAAAAAGGCTCCCTACGAGCACCTCATCATCGACGGGTGAGTGACCCCACAGGGGTGGGAGCTGAGTTCTCCTCATTTTGGGGCTCCAGGTGTTTATTTGGGGCTCAGAATTTGGGAAACCCACCTGGGTGTGCCCCGTGTGTGACAAAAAAACTCCCTACGAGCACCTCATCATGGAAGGGTGAGTGCAGTTGAGGTCACACCCCACAGGGGATGGTCCTGCCTCAGGTGGGAGCTGAGTTCTCCTCCTTTTGGGGCTCCTTGTGTTTAATTGGGGCTCAGGATTTGGGAAACCCACCTGGGTGTGCCCCGTGTGTGACAAAGTCACACCCCACAGGGCATGGTCCTGCCTCAGGTGGGAGTGCAGTTCCCTCATTTTGGGGCTCCAGGTGTTTATTTGGGGCTCAAGATTTGGGAAACCCACCTGGGTGTGCCCCGTGTGTGACAAAGTCACACCCTACAGGGGATGGTCCTGCCTCAGGTGGGAGCTGAGTTCTCCTCATTTTGGGATTCCTCGTGTTTATTTGGGGCTCAGAATTTGGGAAACCCACCTGGGTGTGCCCTGTGTGTGACAAAAAAGCTCCTTACCAGCACCTCATCATGGAAGGGTGAGTGCAGTTGAGGTCACACCCCACAGGGGATGTTCCTGCCTCAGGTGGGAGAGCAGTTCCCTCATTTTGGGACTCCTCGTGTTTATTTGGGGAGTCTCACCCCACAGGGGATGGTCCTGCCTCAGGTGGGAGAGCAGTTCCCTTCCTCCTTTTGGGACTCCTCGTGTGACACGAAGTATTTTTGTTTTGGTGGGCAGGTTGTTCATGGAAATCCTGAAGTTTTGCACGGATTGTGATGAAATCCAGTTTAAAGAGGACGGATCCTGGGCTCCCATGAGGTCCAAGAAGGAAGTGCAGGAGGTGACAGCATCCTACAATGGAGTGGATGGTGAGCCATGCCTGGCATCCCCTGGGCTCCTTTACCCCTCAAAACGCTCCTTTTTAACCACATATTTCTTATTTTCATCATTTATGGGGAGAACATAATCCATATAAAAGTAAATATACTGATATTTATATTAAATTTATTCATTTATTTATTTGTTTGTTTGTTTATTTAATATATTTAAATATACTGATCCCATGGCTGGGATCCCCTTGGCTCCTTTACCTCTCAAAATGCTCCTTTTTAATCACATATTTCTTATTTTCATCATTTATGGGGAGAACATAATCCATATAAAATTAAATATACTGATATTTATATTAAATATATTTGTATATTTATATGTATATTTATAAATATTTCTATTCAAATATACTGATCCCATGGCTGGGATCCCCTTGGCTCCTTTACCTCTCAAAATACTGATTTTTAACCACCTGTTTCTCCCATTAATAATTTATGGAGAGAACATAATCCATATAAAGTTAAACATATTAATATTTATATTATGTATTTTTATATATATATATATATTTATTTCTATTTAAATATACTGATCCCATGGCTGGGATCCCCTTGGCTCCTTTACCCCTCAAAAACGTTCATTTTTAACCACCTACTTCAACCATTAATCCTTTAAATGCTCAGTTAATTGGGTCACACCTCTCTGGGGCTGATGCTGCTGTGAAGTTCCCGACGTCCTGCTATTTTTATAATTATTATTATTATTTTAATGAGCTGATTGATTGATTATTGACTGATTGCTGGTGGGTTTTGTGCAGGCTGCATCAGCTCCTCGGTGGAGCACCAGGTGTCCTCTCACCAACCTTCCAACAAGAACAAGAAGGTGGAGGTGATCGACCTGACCATCGACAGCTCCTCTGACGAGGAGGAGGAGGAGCCCTCGGCCAAGAGGAGCTGCCCCTCCATCTCCCCAGCGTCACCCATCAACAACAAGGGGTGAGGGCACGACAGTCACAGATCCCAAAATAAATCTGCTCTGGGAGGGTCTGTGGGGCGGGGGAAATCCTGGGGGGGTTTGCTGTCAGACCACGGGGACTGAGGGTGGAGTCACAGCTCGGGGCGTGGGACACCTCCAGGGAATGTTTCAGCTGTGTCTGTGGGATGGGGCACAGGGAATCAAAGATTGAAGTGTGGAACAAGGAAATATTTCATTTGTGTCTGTGGGATGGGGCACAGGGAATCAAAGATTTACATGTAGAACACAGGGAAATATTTCAGTTGTGTTTGTGCAGTGGTGCCCAGGGAATCAAAGATTGAAGTGTGGAACAAGGAAATATTTCGGTTGTGTTGGTGGAATGGTGCCCAAGGAATCAAAGATTGAAGTGTGGAACACAAATATTTCAGTTGTGTCTGTGGGATGGTGCCCAGGGAATCACTCTGTGGAACACAGGGAAATATTTTAGTTCTGTTTGTGAAATGGGGCCCAGGGAACCAAAGATTGAAGTGTGGAACACAAATATTTCAGTTGTGTCTATGGAATGGTGCAAGGGGAACCAGCTTTGAGTGTGGAACACAAATATTTCAGTTGTATTTATCAAATGGTGCCCAGGGAATCACTGTGTGGAACACAAGGAAATATTTCAGCTGTGTCTGTGGGATGGGGCACAGGGAATCAAAGATTGAAGTGTGGAACACAAGGAAATATTTCAGCTGTGTCTGTGGGATGGGGCACAGGGAATCAAAGATTGAAGTGTGGAACACAAGGAAATATTTCAGTTGTGTCTGTGGGATGGGGCACAGGGAATCAAAGATTGAAGTGTGGAACACAAGGAAATATTTCAGTTGTGTCTGTGGGATGGTGCACAGGAAATCAGTTCTGAGTGTGCAGCACAAGGAAATAGTTCAGTTGTCTTTGTGGGATGGTGCCCAGGGAATCAAAGATTGAAGTGTGGAACACAAGGAAATATTTCAGTTGTGTTTGTGGAATGGGGCCCAGGGAACCAGCTTTGAGTGTGGAACACAAATATTTCAGTTGTGTCTGTGGGATGGTGCCCAGGGAATCACTCTGTGGAACACAAGGAAATATTTCAGTTGTGTTTGTGGGATGGTGCACAGGGAATCAAAGATTGAAGTGTGGAACACAAGGAAATATTTCAGTTGTGTCTGTGCAATGGTGCAAGGGGAACCAGCTTTGAGTGTGGAACACAAATATTTCAGTTGTATTTATCAAATGGTGCCCAGGGAATCACTGTGTGGAACACAGGGAGATATTTCAGTTGTGTCTGTGGGATGGTGCACAGGGAATCCATGTCACACGTTTCTGGAGATCCCAGCACCATTTCCAGTGCCAGCCACCAGTTTCTGCTGTTTGGGACTGAACTTCCCTTTCCTAAATACCTGAATTTCCTTTCCTAAATTCCCTGATTTCCTTTCCCAAATTCAATTCCTAAATTCCCTGATTTCCTTTCCTAAATTTGATTCCTAAATTCCCTGATTTCCTTTCCTAAATTCGACTCCTAAATTCCCCGATTCACTTTCCTGAATTCCTGCTGCCTTGGCCTGAACTCATTTTCCTGGTGAAACACTGGTTGGAGAGATCTTGGGGGAGTGTGTGATGCTCTCTGAAACTGCTGCACACCTTCCAGGAAGCTCAGAACGGGTTTCAAATTTAAACTCCATTTGAAGAGAGGCAGAAAAGCCTCGGCAACGAACCAGGAGCGGATTTTACCCTTTTAACAAACGGATTTTTTTTTTGTCCCTTTCCAGCATTTTGAATTTACCCCACCAAGCTTCTCCAGTGTCCAGGACCCCGAGCCTTCCCGCCGTGGACACCAGCTACATCAACACATCCCTGATCCAAGACTACAGGCACCCATTCCACATGACACCCATGCCTTACGACCTGCAAGGTGAGATCATTACTGCTATTAATTACAAAACAAAGATAATTAGGTTGATGTCTCTGGTGACAAAGAGAGTTCGAGATGTTGCCGGCGTCAGGCTGGTTTTTATTTCAAAATAAACAAAATGGAGAGGGGCCGTTTGGAGAAGCTGAATTTTGTTTTTGTTTTGTTTTTTTGTCTCTTCACAGGTTTAGATTTCTTCCCTTTCCTGTCAGGTGACAATCAGGTGAGTCAGGGAGAAGCAAATCCTGTGGCAAACCCTTTTCCCAAGCTGGATTTGGCGCGCAGGGAGCAGCAGCAGCCTGATCTGAGCTCGGCAAAAATCAACTTTTGGGGAGCCCAGGGGTTAAATCAGCAGCCACTTCATCGTGGAATGGTGGCTGAAGGTGCAGCTTGATCCCTTTTCCTCAAAAAAAATGGAGCTGGGATGTTCTCCCTGCCCTTCCTGCTCTCCGGGGAGGGAAATTGTACCAAAATCTCACCAAAAGCTGAGAGATATTTTGATTTCTTCATGGAGAGCAGGGCCAGCAGTGTGGGATTTGGCTTCAGGAAATCTGGGTATCCAAAATCCTGGGAATTCTTCTGATCCGAGGAGTGCTGCTCTGCTTGTGCCAGTGGATCAATATTTGGGAGCAAGGCTGGGATGTTCAGCCGTGATGGGAAGTTCCTCAGGGAGGAGCTCTGTGTTGAAATGGGATTTTTGGCTGCTCAGACTCCATCCCACGGGCCCTAAAAGCATTTTCCCAGGGTTGGGCCTTGCTGCCAGCAGGGATCAGCACAGTTCCACCCCCCAGCTCTGCCTCACCCTGCCTTTGAGGGCTGCCACAATCAGCTGGGGGAAATTCTGCCCCCAAGGAAGTTTTGTAACAGCTAAACAAACAAACAGAAAAACCCAACAAACCCAGAAGTGCTGCTGCTTGGGCTTTTTCCTGGTTTGGGCTCTCTGATCCCAGTTCCTGCTTGTCCTTTTTCCTGGTCTGGTTTCTCTAATCCCATTCCTGCTTGTCCTTTTTCTTGGTTTGGGCTCTCTGATCCCAATTCCTGCTTGTCCTTTTCCTGGTTTGGGTTCTCTGATCCCATTCCTGCTTGCCCTTTTCCTAGTTTGATTTCTCTGATCCCATTCCGTCCCTGCTCTTTGTAACCTCAGCATTCCCAAATCCATTTCGCTTCAGGAACGAGCGCTAAAATTAATTCCAAAATTAAAAACGAGAGCTAAAAATCCATTTAAAAACCCATCCCTTGAGCTGCTGAGAACCCAAAACCTCCCAAAACTCCACCTTAACAAAAATGCCTTTTTTTTAGGCTTCTCTGAATGCCAAATCTAACACCTAACCTGTTGTTTCTTCCCCCAAAAGTGCTGCTGCTTGCCCTTTTCCCTGGTTTGGGTTCTCTGATCCCATTCCTGTTTGCCCTTTCTCCTGGTTTGGTTTCCCTGATCCCATTCCTGTTTGCCCTTTTCCTGCTCTGGTTTCTCTGATCCCATTCCTGTTTGTCCTTTTCCTGGTCTGGATTCCCTGATCCCATTCCTGTTTGCCCTTTTCCTGGTCTGATGATCCCATTCCCTCCCTGCATCCCCAAATCCATTTCACTTCCGAAACGAGCGCTAAAATTAACTCCTAAATTAAAAACGAGAGCTAAAAATCCATCTCTTGAGCTGCTGTGAACCCAAAACCCCTCAAACCACCACTTTGACCAAAACCCTTTTTTAAAATGCTGTAAAAAAAAAAAAAAAA
>VZDJ01000155.1:1128043-1152245 GCA_008694505.1 Cyanoderma ruficeps | reverse complement strand
AAGGGAGAGAATTCCAGGATTCCCTGGGAGTCGAGGGAGAGAATTCCAGGATTCCCTGTGAGTCGAGGGAGAGAATTCCCAGATTCCCTGGGAATGAAAGGAGATCGTTCCCAGATTTTCTGGGAATGCAGGGAGAGCGTTTCCAGCTTTGGGATCAGAGTTGATTGTGGGAATGCAGGGAGAGCATTCCCACTTTTTCTGGGATCAGTGGTGATTCCTGGAAATGAAAGGAGGTCATTCCCAGCTTTGGGATCAGTGGTGATCCTGGGAATGCAGAGAGAACATCCCCAGCTTTCCTGGGATCAATGGTGGGAATTCAGGGAGAGCAATTTCCAGCTTTCCTGGGAATTCAGGGAGAGCAATTCCCAGCTTTCCTGGGAATTCAGGGAGAGCAATTCCCAGCTTTCCTGGGAATGAAAGGAGAGCAATTCCCAGCTTTCCTGGGAATTCAGCAAGAGCATTCCCAGCTTTTCCGGGAATGAAAGGAGCAATTCCCAGCTTTCCTGGGACCAGCGCTGACCCTGGAGCTGTCCCACCCCCCAGGGATTCAATTCCCCCCCAGTTTTAATTTGATTTTCCAGCCCCGCGGAGCAAACTCCGCCCTGGGGGGTGGAGCAGCTCTTCCAGTGGAATTCCCGGGGGATTCCCGGGGGAATTCCCCGTGGATCCCGAGGCTCCGGGGGCACTCACCAGTAGTAGAGGCTGCTGGGCCCCACCAGGAGCAGGGCAGCCAGGGGCATCCGGCTCTGCTGCGCCGCCGGCGTGAAGCAGCCGCTGAAGTAAATGAAGAGGATCAGGAAGAACGGGATGTACCTGGAAAAAACAGGAATTCCCAGCGCTGGGATAAACCTGGGGAAGGGGAACGAACCACCCCAAATCCATCCCAAACCCAGAGCTGCTCCTGTGGGGTCAGATGGGGCTGGAGCAGCTCTGGAATTCCTGTCTGGGAGGAGATTCCACAGGGGCACAGAAGGAGTCTGGGCAGGGATCAGGAGCAGAATTCCCAAACTCAGGAAGGAAAAAAACCTTTGGGTGTTTGTTTGGGTATTGGGGGGTTTGGGTATTAGGGTGTTGGGGGTTTTGGGTGTTTGGGGTTTTGGGTGTTTGGGATTTGAGGTGTTGGGTGTCTGGGATTCGGGGTATTGGGGTGTTTGGGGGTTTGGGTGTCTGGGACTTGGGGTGTTTGGGGTATTGGGGTGTTTGGGGTTTTGGGTTTTGGGTGTTTGGGATTTGAGGTATTGGGATGTTTGGGAGTTTGGGTGTCTGGCATTCGGGGTATTGGGGTGTTTGGGGTTTTGGGTGTCTGACCATGACCAGCAGGGTTATCCCCCCATCCCCGGGGTTTTTATCCCCCTGAGCCACCCCACAGCCCCCCTGGGCCCCGCTGGGAGCCACTCACCACATGGAGTGCCCCAAATACTCGTCGTAGTAGTAGAGCAGCTCGAAGGAATCGATCTGTGACAGGACACGGGGTGACAACCTGAGTTACCAGCACGAACCATCCCACCCTTCAGAAATTCACGTTTTAGAGAAGCTTTGAACACAGCTCAGCCCCTCGCCAGGGTCTCAGGTTTGAGGTTATAATTTATAAATAGAAATTTTGGTAATGTTTGAACCCAGCTCAGCCCCTCACCAGGGTTTCTGGTTTGAGGTTACCATTTATAAATCTAAATTTTAGTAATGCTTGAATCCATCTCAGGTCTTTACCAGGGTCTCAGGTTTGAGGTTATCATATATAAATTACAATTTTACCCATACTTTACCCCATCTCAGCCCTCACCAGGGTCTCGGGTTTGAGGTTACCATATATAAATTCAGATTTCAGCAGGATTTTAACCCCTCTCAGCCTCACCAGGGTCTCGGGTTTGAGGTTCCTGATGATGGGGCTGTCCCTGGTGGACAGGTGGTGCAGGTATCAATAAATCACAATTTTAACAGGATTTTAACCTTACCAGGGTCTTGGGTTTGAGGTTCCTGATGATGGGGCTGTCCCTGACGGACAGGTGGTGCTGAGAACCATAAATTCAGATTTTAACAATAGTTTAACCCCTCTCAGCCTTACCAGGGTCTGGGGTTTGAGGTTCCTGATGATGGGGCTGTCCCTGACGGACAGGAGGTGCAGATAACCATAAATTCAGATTTTAGCAGGATTTTAGCCTTACCAGGGTCTCGGGTTTGAGGTTACCATATATAAATTCAGATTTCAGCAGTATTAAATTCAGATTTCAGCAGTATTTTAACCCCTCTCAGCCTTACCAGGGTCTCGGGTTTGAGGTTCCTGATGATGGGGTTGTCCCTGACGGACAGGTGGTGCAGAGAACCATAAATCACATTTTTAACAGGATTTTAACCCCTCTCACCAGGGTCTCGGGTTTGAGGTTCCTGATGATGGGGTTGTCCTGGACGGACAGGAGGTGCAGATAACCATAAATCACATTTTTAACAGGACTTTAGCCTTACCAGGGTCTCGGGTTTGAGGTTCCTGATGATGGGGCTGTCCCTGACGGACAGGTGGTGCAGGTATCAATAAATCACAATTTTAACAGGATTTTAACCCCTCTCAGCCTTACCAGGGTCTCGGGTTTGAGGTTCCTGATGATGGGGTTGTCCCGCACGGACAGGTGGTGCTGGTAGCCGCTGAAGATGAGGCGGTGGTTGACAGAGTCCCCCACCAGGTGGATGCTGGCGCCCATGACGAAGGTGATGATGCTGACGTACACCATGGAGCGCGGCAGCGTGCGCGGGGACCGCTCGATCAGCTGCAGCCACAGGGGACACAGTGGGGACAGCCTGTCACCCTCTGGGGGCCATCCTGGGGCCATTTTAGGGCCGTTTTGTGTCCCTGTTGGGTCCATTTTGTGACCATTTTGGGTCCATTTTAGGGCCATTTTGTGTCCCTTTCGTGTCCCTTTTGGGTCCATTTTGTGACCATTTTGTGACCATTTTGGGTCCATTTTGTGACCATTTTAGGGCCATTTTGTGTCCCTTTTGGGGTCATTTTGGGTCCATTTTGGGTCCATTTTGTGACCATTATGGGACCATTTTGGGTCCTTTTGGGGTCCATTTCGGGTCCATTTTGTGACCATTTTGGGTCCATTTTGTGTCCCTTTTGGGGTCATTTTGTGACCATTTTAGGTCCATTTTGTGACCATTATGGGACCATCTTGTGACCACTATGGGACCATTTTGTGACCATTATGTGTCCCTTTTGTGACCTTTTTGGGTCCCTTGTGGGTCCATTTTTGTGACCATTTTGGGTTCATTTTGTGACCTTTTGGGTAATTTTGGGTTCATTTTGTGACCATTTTGGGTCCATTTTGTGACCATTTTCTGACCATTTTGCGACCACTGTGTGACCATTTTGGTCCCACTGTGTGACCACTTTGGGTCCATTTTGGTCCATTTTAGTTCCCTTTTGTGTCCCTTTTGTGCCCATTTCGGGTCCTTAAAGGCCTTTCAATAAACATCTGATTTACTCTCCAGCTCAGCCTTCCCAAGGCCCCAAGTCTGAGGAGTGTGGGGACATTTTCATCTTGATTTCCCTCAATCTGTGGCTGATCAGTGACATTCCTTTCTGGCCTGGGTTACTGCTAGCATCTTAAATCTCATTAATTGCAGCCAATTAGCACCACGGCGATGCAGCCAATGCCAGGGAGGAGGAAGAGGAGGAGGAGGAGGAGCAGGGACATGGCAGCTCCTGCCCTCGCTGGCTTTTGGGTTTTTTTGGCAGAAATTCCATGCCAAAATGAGCCAAGCTCATTGCTGAGGGTGGTTCTCCTGCCTCTGGAGAGTTCTGGAAGGTTTGGACGTGCCCTCCCGTGGCAGCAGAGCCTCCAGCACAGAGCTCCTCACGTGTCCTGATCCTCCAGGTGAACATTTTGGGGGATCTTTTCCCCTTTTTTCCCCTTTTTTCCCCTTTTTCCCCCTTTTTCCCCCCCTTTTCCCCCCTTTTCCCCCCTTTTTTCCCCTTTTTGCCCTTTTTTCCCTTTTTTCCCCAATGGAAAGGGACTCAGTTTGACCCCACTCAGCCACAAAAACCACTTTTTGGGCACCACTTTCAGTGCTGGGCTCTGCCTGCCCCATCTGGAGCCCCCTGAGGCTGACCCAGGGCTTGGGACAAGCCTTGGGATAGGAGCAGGAATTTGGGGAAGCAGCTCCACGCTCAGCTGGCAGAGCAGGAAAACCCTCCCAGCTCCAGGAGTTTCCCAGCTTTGGCCAGGGGCAGGATTGTCCCAGCTCTGGGATCAGCCCCTCCTCTCCCTAAAATCAGCTTTTCTCCAGGCAGGGGGGGGAAAAAAAATATAAAAAAAATCTCTTTATTGGTGTTTCATTTTGACCTTGTTTGGGTTTAATTCCTGAGGCTTAACTTTGCCCTGGAGCTGCGGCACGGACGTCACGGGAGGATGAGGAGGGCACAAGGTCCTGGAAGGGGACAGCAGGGTGGGACACGTCCCTGGGCCAGGGAAACAGGGAAATCCATCCTGGATAACACCTGGGATTTTTTTTTTCCAGGCTGCAGAAATCACCTGGAATTCCCTTTTAAAATCCTCCCGGAATATCGAGGGAGAATCATTTCCCCCACCTCAGGCCCTGATTCCATTCCCAGCTGATCTGGGGGTTAAAACAGATTTATAATTCCTCCTTTCTCCTGAGGTGTTTAATGGGAAAAGGTTCCCAATGATCCCACAGAATGTCACCTCGCTGAACGGCTGGTGGGATCCAGAGGTTGGCAGCTGGAGCCGGATAAATTCCAGCTCCGGCCACAATTCCAGTGTCAAAGGGCAAGTGGAATTAAGCTCTGAACAGTTTAGAAAATCCTCTAAAAAAAAAATACCAAAAAAACAAACAACCCTCTGCTCCCAGCTGTCTCTTAAGCCAAGGATGGATGTTGTCCTAAAAATACCATTTGGGAAAAGGGCTCTGACCCCTCCCGGAGCCAGAATTCCAGGGAGAATTCTGGAAAACTGAGGGGTGTTCAGGTGCTCTTTAAAATCCTCTTAACTCTTCCGTTCCAGCAGGAATTTGGGAACACCCAACGCCCCAAAAACCTCTAAAAAGTTACAAAACTGGGAAAAGAAAAACCCTGAAGATTCCCAGGTTTATCTGACTCCTCCCAGAGCCAGAATTCCAGGGGGAAGCAGAAAATTGAGGAATATTCAGGTGCTCTTTAAAAGGTGGCATCACAAATCCTCTTAACTCTTCCATTCCAGCAGGAATTTGGGAACACCCAACGCCCCAAAAACCTCTGAAAAGTTACAAAACCAGGAATGGGAAAACCCTGAACATTCCCAGGTTTATCTGACTCCTCCTGGAGCCAAATTCCAGGGAGAATTCTGGAAAACTGAGGGGTATTCAGGTGCTCTTTAAAATCCTCTTAACTCTTCCATTCCGGGAGGAATTTGGGAACACCCAACGCCCCAAAAACGTCCAAAAACTCACAAAAGTGGGAAAGGGAAAGCCCCTGGAGATTCCCAGGGTTTACCTTGAGCAGCAGGAAGGGGGTGATGACGTTGTAAGCCATGTGGAAATAATCTCCAGCGCTGGGTTTGTTCAGGGGGAACCATTCCAGAGGGAGGATGATCTGAGCAGAGAGGGGGAGAGCAGCACATCAGCAATTAAGGGGGAAAAAAAAAACATTGGGATTGCTTTGGGAATTCAAGGGGCCAAGCTGGGCAGCTTGTTTTGGAGAAAACTTCTTCCCAAAATAAAAATCACCCTCTGGAAGTTTTTATTCCTAGCCCTGCCCGGTGCTGGCAAGTTGTGGATCCAGCATTTGGGATTCTGGATCTTCCTGAACTTTCTGCCAGCTGGGAAAAATCCCACAGAAATGGAGTGGCCAGGCTCTGGGATAGAGGGAAGGGCAGGAGGAAACTCCCAGATAATTTTTGGTGTGAAGACAAAGGGAGACAAGTTGTGGATGCAACATTTGGGATTCTGGATCTTCCTGAGTCTTCAGCCAGCTGGGAAAAATCCCACAGAAATGGAGTGGCCAGGCTCTGGGATAGAGGGAAGAGCAGGAGGAAACTCCCAGATAATTTTTTGGTGTGAAAACAAAGGGAGAAAAGTTTTGGATGCAGCATTTGGGATTCTGCATTCTTGAACCTTCTGCCAGCTGGGAAAAATCCCACAGAAATGGAGTGGGCAGGCTCTGGGATAGAGGGAAGGGCAGGAGGAAACTCCCAGGTCCTTTTTGGTGTGCAGACAAAGGGAGGTGACAGGGAAAGCTTTCCCAGGAGACGGGGGCTGGCGTGGCCCCAGTGGCCCCAGGGCAGGGCAGTGGTCCCAGCTCCTGGAGGACGCCCCTCTGGAGTGGAACCCCAGCACCCCCCATCCCTTGCAGCTTCAAAACTGAGGGACCAAAAACCTAAAAATCCATTTCCTCCTCCATTGCCTGAGCTGCTGGGAAACCCGGAACCTGCCAAAAGCCACCTTGACCAAAATCCCCTTTTTTTTTTCTGCTGCTCTGAGTGCAAAACCTAAAACATAACCTGTCGTTTCTTCCCCAAAAATGCTGCTGCTTGTCCTTTTCCTGGTTTGGGTTCTCTGATCCCATTCCTGCTTGCCCTTTTCAAGGTTGGGATTCTCTGCCATTCCTGCTTGTTCTTTTCCTGGGAAAAGAATCCTGGGAGCTGTGATCCCATTCCTGTTTGCCCTTTTCCTGGTCTGGTTTCTCTGATCCCATTCCTGCTGGCCCTTTTCAACGTTTGGATTCTCTGATCCCATTCCTGCTTGTCCTTTTCCCTATTTTGGGCTCTCTGATCCCATTCCTGTTTGCCCTTTTCNTTTCCTGGTTTTGTTTCTCTGATCCCATTCCTGTTTGCCCTTTTCCCTATTTTGGGCTCTCTGATCCCATTCCTGCTGGCCCTTTTCCCTATTTTGGGCTCTCTGATCCCATTCCTGCTGGCCCTTTTCCCTATTTTGGGCTCTCTGATCCCATTCCTGCTGGCCCTTCTCCCTGGTCTGTCCCCTCCGGGGCCCCCCCGGCCCTGTCCCCTCGCTCACCATGGCAATGGGGCGCCCGAAATCCAGCACCCAGTTCTGCAGGGTGAAGTAGAACCAGAGGTCCAGGTGGAACGGGGGCGTCCTGGAGGTGTTCTCGGCCTTCCCCACGCCATGCCTGCAGGGGACAGAGGGACAGGGGCCATGGGGCAGGGCCGGGATCCCACCCCAACCCCGCGCTTCCCTGCCTCTGGAATCTGGGATAGCCGGGCTGAGGAGCGGGCGGGACAGGCCAGCACGGAGCTGTGGCCACCCCTGACCCAGCCCTGCGGGGAGGCTCTCCCTGGGCTCTCCAGCAAGGTGAAAAAACGCTGAAACAACTGCAATTATTTTTAACTTTCGCACGGCGAAGCAAAATCCCGACTCGCAGGGGTTGAGCCGAGGGTGGGATTCCAGCGCCGGGACGATCTGGATGTGCCACCACCCTCAGCTCCTGCTGCCAACCCCCCGTGCCTCTGCAGAGGATCCAGCCCCGACGGAATCTTTCCACAAAATGCCTCTCCAGCACCTCTGGACCTTTTCCCTGCAGGAAAAGTGGATCCATCCCCCTCCCGGTGCTGGGATCAGCTGGATCAGCCTCAACCTTGGGCTGCCAGAGCCCAAAGTCCATGGAAGTGTCTCTTGCCCGCGGACCGAGAGGATCTTTAAGGTCCCCTCCACCCCAGACCACTCTGGGATGATTCAGTGAACTCCGAGGGCTGCAGGGTGAGGATGGGGATGAGCTGGGAATGCTGCGGCTCCCTGGAAGAGTCTCTCAAAGCCTGGACGGGCTGGGATAAGGCAGGTACGCCGGGATGGCCAGGACAGAGCTGAGTGGGGGAACCTTGGGGGACCCCGACCCTCGGGATGTCCTGGACCCCGACCCCGAGGATCTCCTGGACCCCAAGGATATCCTGGACCTCGATTCCGAGGATCTCCTGGACCCCAATCCTGGGGATGTCCCGGATCCCGATGCTGGGGATGTCCCTGACCCTGTGGATGTCCCGGACCTCGACCCTCGGCATGTCCCCGACCCTCGGGATGTCCCGGACCCCGACGCTGTGGATGCCCCGGACCCCGCAGCACCCGGGGGTGGTACCCGGGAAGGGGCCGCGCTGTCCCGGGGGGCTCGAAGCAGGCTGCTCCGGGAGGATTGGATGAAGATTCCCAAGGGATGAGGGGTGCATTTTCCCCTTCCCGACCCCCCCTGCCCGGCCCCGGCCGCGCTCACCTGCCCGGGTAGAGCGGCCCGACGGGCGGGGCCGAGCCCGGGGCCGCGGCGGGGAACGGCCGGCGCCGCGCCGAGCCCTGCATCAGCCCGGCCCGCGGCTCCCGGAGCCGCTCCCGGAGCCGCAGCCTGTCCCGGTGCCGATCCCCGCTCCCGGCCGATCCCGGCCCGGCCCGCGGAGCAGCGGCGGCTGCGCGGGGGCGGCCCCCGGCCCGCCCCGCCGGGGCGGAGACAGCTCCGGGCCCGCCGCCTCCATCGCTGTCGGAACCGGGCCCCGGCGCCTCCGTGGCTCCCGGTTCAGCTCCACGGGCTCGGCCCTGCGGCCACCATCGCTGCCGGTTCAGCTCCGCGGGCTCAGCTCCGCCGGGGCGGGGGCAGCGTGCTCAGCTCCACGGGCTGAGCTCCGCGGGCAGGGCCCCGCCGCCTTCATCGCTGTCGGTTCAGCTCCGCGGGCTGGGCCCCGCCGCCTCCATCGCTCCCGGCTCAGCTCTACGGGCTGGGCCCCGCCGCCTCCATCGCTCCGGGCTCAGCTCCGCCGGGGCGGGGGCAGTGGTCTCAGCTCCATGGACTCAGCTCCGCGGGCTCCATCACTCCGGGCTCAGCTCCACGGGCTCAGCTCCATGGGCTCAGCTCCACGGGCTCAGCTCCATGGGCTCAGCTCCACGGGCTCAGCTCCATGGGCTCAGCTCCACGGGCTCGGCCCCGCGGCCTCCATCACTCCGGGCTCAGCTCCGCGGGCTCCATCGCTCCCGGCTCATCTCCGCGGGCTCCATCGCTCCCGGCTCATCTCCGCGGGCTCCATGGCTCCGGGCTCAGCTCCGCGGGCTCGGCCCCGCCGCTCCCAACACCGGGAAAGCGGCGGGATCGCCGTTAACCCCCGGTGTGCCGGGCGGTGAGGAGCTCCCGGCTGTGATGGGCGGACTGGGATGCTCCAGGCTGACACACTCAGGGCATTCCTTGCAAATCCATCGCTGCGAGCCCGAGGTTTATTGGGAATGAGGAGCTGGATCTGGCTGCTACTTTTGCCCAGTTTCCATTTCCCTGCATCACGGCACGGTGGATGCCCTGCTCTGTTCCCTGTTCCCGGTTTTGGCCGGATAAATCCATCGGGATGGGTTTATCCATCCAGGCAGGGAGCGATTCGCAGCCCTCGGGGTTAAATTTCCACTCGCTGGGGTTTGGAGTTTTGGGTCTGAATCAGGAGGTGCATCCTGCCACGGGCAGGGACATTTCCCCAGGATTATTCACAGAATTCACAGAATTATCCCGGGTTGCTCCAAGCCCTGTCCAGCCTGGCCTTGGACACTTCCAGGGATCCAGGATTCCTCACCACCCTCACAGAGAAGAAAGTTTGAGGCACCAAATCCGTCTTTGAGGTCTTGGTTTGGGCAGGGATCATCCCTGGGCTGGGAGCTCTGTGTGTCCCACCCTGTCCCTGTTCCCTTGGACAGTGGAATGGCAGCAGGACAATCCCTGGGGACTGTGGCCCAGCCTTCCTTCTACTGAGGAATTCTGGCCTGGAATTCTGCTCCCACCCCAAATTCTGGGCTCCCAGAAGCAGCAGAAGGGAGATTTTGGGATCCCCACCGATGCCACCCCTGCTCCCCCTGGCAGGATACCTGGAGAAATATCCCTGAAAAGTTCAGGAGATCATCAAGACAACGGAGCCACTTAATCTTACCAGGACCCTGCTTGTCACCCTGTGCCTGACACGGGGACGTGGCTCGAACCAGGGCTGGCCACGTGTCCCCTGGTGTCCCCTGGTGTCCCCTGGTGTCCCCCGGGCTCCGGCTGCTGCTCCCTGAATAATGCACATCCCACAGAGAGCCGCGGCTCCGGTGTCAGGACTGGGAATTGATAATTCATGGGGCTGACACCGGATCCCCCAGAGGACAATGGGGTGGCAGACGGGGCCCGGGCCGGTGTCCCCTTACTGCAGGTGGCTGAGGTGACAGCTCTGTGACAAGGCTGGCGGTGGTGTCCCCAGAGCCAGGGGCGGGGTGGGGGCATGGCCGAGCTGATGAGGGGTTCTGGCTTAAAAAACCCAAACTGAGCCGAACCCAGCCCAGCTGAACCCAGCTGAGGTCAGTCCAGTCTAGGCCAACCCAACCAACACAGCCCAGCTAAACCCTGCCCAGCCAGTCCAGCTGAACCCAGTCCAGATGAACCCAGCTGAGGTCAGTCTAAGCCAACCCAACCAACACAGCCCAGCTAAACCCTGCCCAGCCAGTCCAGCCTGACCCAGCCCAGCCCAATCCCACTGAACAAATTCCAGCTCAACCCAACAGCCACTTTATTCCTTTCACACTGGCTGGCCTCTGGTCCAGGCAGCCTCTCAAGGCATCACTTCCTTGGCCTCTGTGGTCTGGAGCGCTTTGCCAGAAAAAGATTTGTTTGGGATGCAGGAAAGGCCGGGCTTGGTCTCCACTCTCTGGAGCACTTTTCCAGAAAAGATCTGTTTGGGATACAGGAAAGGCCGGGCTTGGTCTCCACTGTCTGGATCGCTTTTCCAGGAAAGATCCGTTCAGGATCCCAGAACGGCAGAGCTTGTCCTCCCCTCTCTGGATCGCTTTTCCAGGAAAGATCCGTTCATAATCCCAGAACAGCCGAGTTTCTCCTCCACTCCCCAGATCGCTTTTCCAAGACAGATCCATTCAGGATCCCAGAACAGCCGAGTTTCTCCTCCACTCCCCAGATCGCTTTTCCAAGACAGATCCATTCATGATCCCAGAATAGCCGAGTTTCTCCTCCGCTCCCCGGCTCGCTTTCCCCCCTGGGTCCGTCCTGGCTCCCGGAACGCCGCCGCCGTGCCGCGGTTGCCGGCCGGCCCCGCCGAGGCGTGCGGGCGGTTCCGGGGCGGAGCGCGGCGGTGCCGGCCGGGCCCGCGCTCCGGGCGGGGAGCGGAGGGCGGGGGGGGAGCCGCGCCTTGGCTGCCGGGCCGCGGCTGCGCTCCCGCCGGGGGCCGGGGCAGGCCGGGGGAGGCCGGGGCTGGGGCCGGGGCCGGCTGGGCGCGGGGGGCGGCGAGCCCCGGGGCGGCCGCATGTTGGCCCCGCGGGGCGCCGCGGCAGGACGGAGCGGGCCGGGGCAGAGCCGGGCCGGCCCGAGCGGGGCCGTTGCGGGCGGCGGGGCCGCGCGGAGGCGGAGGCGGCCATGGAGGGGCTGGCGGGGTACGTGTACAAGGCGGCCAGCGAGGGCCGCGTGCTCACCTTGGCCGCGCTGCTGCTGAACCGCTCCGAGAGCGACATCAAGTACCTGCTGGGCTACGTGAGCCAGCACGGCGGGCAGCGCTCCACGCCGCTCATCATCGCCGCCCGCAACGGGCACGCCAAGGTGGTGCGGCTGCTGCTGGAGCATTACCGCGTCCACACGCAGCAGACCGGCACCGTCCGCTTCGACGGGTACGTGAGGAGCGGCCCCCACAGCCTCGGGAGCGGCCCCGGGAGCGGCCCCGGCGGGGCGGGCACGGCCCGGGCTGAGGGAGAGCGGGGCTGGCCCGGCCCTCCGGTAACTCGCGCTGTTCCCGGGCTTGGTGGGGGTTTGGGAGTGTTGTTCAGCGAGGAGTATTCCGGGGCTTAAAGGTCCTTGTGGGTTTTTTCCAGCTCAGAGTATTCTGTGGCCCGGTGGTCCTTGTGGAGTTGTTCCAGCTCAGGGTTTTGTGGCTTGGTGGTTCTTGTGGCACCTTTGCAGGTTTTGTGTTGTGTGACACGATGGTCCTTGTAGGTTCTTTTCAACTCGGATTCCTCTGTGACTTGGTGGTGCTTGTGGGCCTCATTCTACTCGGACTGTTCTGTGACACGATGGTCCTTGTGGGTTCTTTTGAACTTCTTCTGTGACTTGGTGGTTCTTGTGGCACCTTTGCAGGCTTTCTGTTCTGTGACACGATGGTCCTTGTAGGTTCTTTTCAACTCGGATTCCTCTGTGAGTTGGTGGTGATTGTGGTCCCAGCTCAGACTATTCCGTGACCCGGTGGACCTTGTGGGGCCCTTCCAGCTCAGGATTCTGTGACTTGGTCCTTGTGGATCTCCTCCAGATCAGATTATTCCCTGACTTGATGGACCCTTGTGGGTTCTTTTCAGCTCAGACTGTTCTGTGGCCTCTTGGTCCTTGTGGGGCCCTTCCAGCTCAGGGTTCCGTGACCTGTTGGTCCTTGAGGGGCCCTTCCAGCTCAGGGTTCCGTGACCTGTTGGTGCTGGTGGACCTCTTCAGCTCGGGCTCTTCTGTGCCTTGGGGAACCTTGTGGATCTCTTCCAGCTCAGGATTCTGTGACTTGGTCCTTGTGGGCTCTTTCCAGCTCAGACTATTCCCTGACTTGATGGACCTTTGTGGGGCCCCTCCAGCTCTGTGTTCTGTCACTTGATGTCCCTGTGGGTCGCTTCCATCCCAGATCATTCTGAGATTTTTTGACCCTTCTGGTTCCCTTCCATCCCAGATTAATCTGAGATTTTTCAGCCCTTCTGGTTCCCTTCCATCCCAGATCATTCTGAGATTTTTCAGCCCTTGTGGTTCCCTTCCATCCCAGATCATTCTGTGATTTTTGGCCCTTGTGGTTCCCTTCCATCCCAGATCATTCTGTGATTTTTTTGCCCTTTTGGATCCCTTCCATCCCAGATCATTCTGTGATTTTTGGCCCTTGTGGGTCCCTTCCATCCCAGATCATTCTGAGATTTTTCAGCCCTTCTGGTTCCCTTCCATCCCAGATCATTCTGTGATTTTTGGCCCTTGTGGGTCCCTTCCATCCCAGATCATTCCGTGATTTTTGGGCTGTGCCTGGCACAGATGGAAGGAGGAGTTTCCTGAGGCACAGTGGCTGCAGAGACAGGAGCAGAGCCCAGCGATCCCCAGGGATTTTTGTGCCTCAGATAAGGTGGCTCCTCTCCTTTGGCCTTTCCACCTGGAACCTCAAAACACCAAAAAAAAAGAAAAATCACCTCGTGTTCATCAAAACATCCCCTCCCCTCTCCTGACTCTCCTCCTGCTTCCACACAGAAATATTTCCGTGGGATCATTTGCAAAATCAGGAACTGGGAATTCTCTCTGGGGTCTTAAAGAGCCTCTGGAGGTGTTGGATTTACACACAGTTGCTGTGGAGCTACGGGGGCTTCACCAAATGATTAAAAAATCGCTGTGAAAGTGACATTTAAGCTGATTTTTGGGTATTTTAACTTTGGGGAACGTGTGCCTTGAGGGTGTGTGGATCCTGCTTGTTTCTTCATTTAATTCCCTCAAAAACCAGGGGATGGGAAAGAAAAATTAATTTTTTTGTGTGTGTGGTGGGTTCAGGGAATGAAAACAGCTTGAAGAAAAGGGATTTATCCCCTCATTTCCCCGCTGTCTGCAGGGCCACCATGTGACACAGATCTGTGGGACAGCCCAGCTCACAACTTCTGCTTTTTGAGGGTTTGTTTCCTTCCTGAGGTTGCCAGGCTGGTTCAGGGCGCAGCAGTTCCAACAGGGAAGCAGCTCAGGGGGAGAGGGCAGGGGAAGTGAGAAAATCAGAAATTTTGAAGCCGGTTTTGCTGCCAGGGTTGTTGGTGATGTCTAAATCTGGGGGTTTTGAGTCAAAATATCCGTTTTTAGGGGTTGTTTTTGATCTTTAATGGGTCACGAAGGGGTAACGTTAGACCTGTCCTTCCCAGACCTCTCTAAACCGAGGCCGGAGTTTGCAAGTTGGATCTTGGAGGCGGCCAAACCCCTTTTGGCCTCTCTGGAGCTCCAACTTCCAACGCTCCTCGTGCTCCTTCAGCCTCATCCCTTGGCCGTGGCCATCCCGGGTGAGCTCCTCGAAACCCCGGGATGGGCCGGCCCTAAAACCCCTGTGGATGTCTGGGCTGGGGGGGGACGCTCCTGGAGGATCCTCAACCCTAATTCCCTGTTCCCCCCTCCCCTGCTCCTTTCCCTCCCCTCAGCTTCGTCATCGACGGCGCCACGGCGCTGTGGTGCGCGGCCGGGGCCGGCCACTTCGAGGTGGTCAAGCTGCTGGTGAGCCACGGCGCCAACGTCAACCACACCACGGTGACCAACTCGACGCCGCTGCGGGCGGCCTGCTTCGACGGGCGGCTGGACATCGTCAAGTTCCTGGTGGAGAACAACGCCAACATCAGCATCGCCAACAAGTACGACAACACCTGCCTGATGATCGCGGCCTACAAGGGCCACACGGACGTGGTGAGGTACCTGCTGGAGCAGCGCGCCGACCCCAACGCCAAGGCGCACTGCGGGGCCACGGCGCTGCACTTCGCCGCCGAGGCCGGGCACCTGGAGATCGTCAGGGAGCTGGTCAAGTGGAAGGCGGCCATGATGGTCAACGGGCACGGCATGACGCCGCTCAAGGTGGCCGCCGAGAGCTGCAAGGCCGACGTGGTGGAGCTGCTGCTGGCCCACGCCGACTGCGACAGGAGGAGCAGGATCGAGGCGCTGGAGCTGCTGGGGGCGTCGTTCGCCAACGACAGGGAGAACTACGACATTTTGAAGACGTACCACTATTTGTACTTGGCCATGCTGGAGAGGTACCGCGACAGCGAGAACGTCATCGAGAAGGAGGTGCTGCCCCAGATCGAGGCGTACGGGAACAGGTCGGAGTGCAGGACGCCTCAGGAGCTGGAGTCCATCCGGCAGGACAGGGACGCCCTGCACATGGAAGGCCTCATCGTGCGGGAGAGGATCCTGGGCTCGGACAACATCGACGTGTCCCACCCCATCATCTACCGGGGCGCGGTCTACGCCGACAACATGGAGTTCGAGCAGTGCATCAAGCTGTGGCTGCACGCCCTGCACCTGCGGCAGAAAGGCAACAGGAACACCCACAAGGACCTGCTGAGGTTCGCCCAGGTCTTCTCGCAGATGATCCACCTGAACGAGCCCGTGAAGGCCCGGGACATCGAGAGCGTGCTGCGCTGCAGCGTGCTGGAGATCGAGCAGGGCATGGCGCGCATCAAAACCACCGCGGACGCCGACGTCCACACGGCCGTGGACAACTACGAGTGCAACATCTTCACCTTCCTCTACCTGGTGTGCATCTCCACCAAGACGCAGTGCGGCGAGGAGGACCAGGCCCGCATCAACAAGCAGATCTACAACCTGATCCACCTGGACCCGCGCACCCGCGACGGCTCCAGCCTGCTGCACCACGCCGTCAACTCGGGCACGCCCGTCGACGACTTCCACACCAACGACGTCTGCAGCTTCCCCAACGCCCTGGTCACCAAGCTGCTGCTGGACTGCGGCGCCGACGTCAACGCCGTGGACAACGAGGGCAACAGCCCCCTGCACATCATCGTGCAGTACCACCGGCCCATCAGCGACTTCTTGACGTTGCACTCCATCATCATCAGCCTGGTGGAGGCCGGCGCCCACACGGACATGACCAACAAGCAGAAGAAAACCCCTCTGGATAAAAGCACCACCGGGGTGTCCGAAATCCTCCTCAAAACTCAAATGAAGCTGAGTCTCAAGTGCCTGGCGGCCCGCGCCGTGCGGATCTACAACATCAGCTACCAAAACCAGATCCCCAGAACTCTGGAGGAGTTTGTCCAGTTCCACTAGGCCGCGCCCGACCCTTTCTTTGGTTTTTTTTTTTGTGGTGGTGCTATCCCGGGAGGAGGACGACACCAGACAGCAGAATACACCCGTGTCCATCGAGCTGTTTCTTCTCCGTTCCTTTGTTTTGGGGTTCCTCCGGGATCCCCGCGCGCGGCCTCGGTTCTCGGGTGGGGATGGTGGAGGGCTGGGGGCAGGAAGAGCCGCACCCTTGTCCCGCGGTTCAATCCCGTGGTTGAGATCCTGGTCCTTTCCTGGGTTAAGGGAATCCCCTCCCGTTAGCTCTGGGTTTTCTGAACGACACGAACCCCCGGGGTGAAAACTCCCGTCGGGACGTTTGGCGCCCGACGCAGAATCGGATTTCGAACTCCTCGCGGTGAGGCGGGAGAAGGGAAAAAAAGGGGGAATCCTGTGGAGGTTGGGTTGAAAGTGGAGCGTCCACCCCCAGATCAGCGCGTCGCTCTGGTACCTCACCGTGCTTTTATGCCTTTCAGCTCGTGCTGGAGATGTCGGTGACGTTTTTAGCAGTCACGTTTTGGTTAGGAATTCCCTTTGTCGGGCGGTGGTTGTGGTTGCAGCCGCGGGCGCGAGGGACGATGCTCCGTTAGGAAATGCAGGTGGGAATTCGGCCCTGAGGGGCAGGATTCCCTCGTCGAGCTCTTCACTGGCGCCGCTCCAGTAAGTATTGAATAACCTATGGACAAAAAACAAAACAAAAAACAAAAAAAAAACCCCCAAAAAAACTTCCACGCCGACCGAAAATAACCGGAATCGTCGTTTCTTTTCCCCTCGTCCCCGTCGCTCCTCTCCAAACATCATGCATGGATCCCTAGGAACTGGGTAGGGAATTTGTGTTCCTCTCCGTGTGTGTGTCCCAACATTTCAAACTGCTTTTTAACTCGGGGTTTGTTGTTTTTGGGTTTTTTTCTCCTTTTTTCTGTTTCGACGCTCAACACGCACCTTTTTCCGACTCAAAAAAGTCTTTTTTTTTTGACTCAAAAAAGTCTTTTTGTTTTTTGACTCAAGAGTCTGTCCAGCTGCACTCTTGGATTCCAGATGCTGTATCTTCCTAACGGAGCCGTCTGCCGCCAAAGAGAGTCTTCCTTCAACCTGGCTTTTCCAAGAAGAGTTGGGAGCATCTGTGCCTCCCCACATCGGACTTCAACGATTTTTCTTTTTTTCCCCCCATGGGTTTTTACTCCTTCCAGTGAAAACAAAAAAAAAATTAAAAAAAAAATCAGTTCTTAAAACTTGGTTTTTACAAAAAAAAATTTAAAAGATTTCCTCCTCTCATCGACCTCTTGGCTGATGGGCGAGCGATGGTACGGGAACGTCGGAGAACTTTGGGAGAAGAAGTGGCAGATGCTCCAACAGGGGGGGGAAAAAAAATGTCACTTTGTTTTGGGACAAAGGCTCCTGAACCCTCCGTTCCTTTCCCACGCAGCTTTTTAACCGTCGGGATGAACGAATGTTCCGCGGGGTTTCGTTGGTTTTCTTTTTTTAAAGAAAAAAAAAAAGGAAGAATCCAGGTAGAACTTTGGGGCGAGGTTTGGGGCACGCGTTTCTATTTGTATGACAAAGAAATAAACATTGAATGTGGAATTACCTCGGGGATTTCTTGGGGTTTGTTTTTGTCCGGGGGTTTTGTGTCCTTTGAGGGAAAAGCTTTAGGATCAGGTTTAGGATCAGGTTTAGGATCAGGTTTAGGTTCTCCAGAGGAGCTGTGGCTGCCACATCCCTGGAATTGTCCTAAGGCCAGGTGTGAACAGCCTGGGATAGTGGGAGGTGCCATTTTCCCAAAGCCCCAATAAAAATTCCTGGGAGGTGATTCCAGGGCTGAGCTCTGGGTGCTGTGTCCTGGCAGGGAAAAGCTTTAGGATCAGGTTTAGGATCAGGTTTAGGATCAGGTTTAGGATCTCCAGAGGAGCTGTGACTGCCACATCCCTGGAATTATCCTAAGGCCAGGTTGGAGCAGCCTGGGATAGTGGGAGGTGCCATTTTCCTGAGGAGAGGATTCCAAAGCCCCAATAAAAATTCCTGGGAGGTGATTCCAGGGCTGAGCTCTGGGTGTTGTGTCCTTGCAGGGAAAAGCTTTAGGATCAGCTTTGGGATCTTCAGAGGAGCTGTGACTTCCACATCCCTGGAATTGTCCTAAGGCCAGGTGGGAGCAGCCTGGGATAGTGGGAGGTGCCATTTTCCTGAGGAGAGGATTCCAAAGCCCCAATAAAAATTCCCGGCTGGTGATTCCAGGGCTGAGCTCTGGGTGCTGTGTCCTTGCAGAGAAAAGCTTTAGGATCAGGTTTAGGAACAGGTTTAGGTTCTCCTGAGGAGCTGTGACTTCCACATTCCTGGAATTGTTGTTAGGCCAGGTTAGAGCAGCCTGGCATAGCAGGAGGTGTCATTTTCCTGAGGAGAGGATTCCAAAGCCCCAATAAAAATTCCCGGCAGGTGATTCCAGGGCTGAGCCCGGGGTGCTGTGTCCTGGCAGGGAAAAGCTTTAGGATCACGTTTGGGATCAGGTTTAGGATCTCCAAAGGAGCTGTGACTGCCACATCCCTGGAATTGTCGTCAGGCCAGGTGGGAGCAGCCTGGCATAGTGGGAGGTGCTGTTTTCCTGAGGAGAAGATTCCAAAGCCCCAAAAAAAATTCCTGGGAGGTGATTCCAGGGCTGAACTCTGGGTGCTGTGTCCTTGCAGGGAAAAGCTTTAGGATCAGGTTTAGGAACAGGTTTAGGATCTCCAGAGGAGCTGTGACTTCCACATCCCTGGAATTGTCCTAAGGCCAGGTGGGAGCAGCCTGGGATAGTGGGAGGTGCCATTTTCCTGAGGAGAAGATTCCAAAGCCCCAATAAAAATTCCCGGCTGGTGATTCCGAAACCCTTCCAGGAGGGGGAAGGTCTCTGCTGTGGATGAGCTGCTCCTGCCTCGGGGCTATTCCTGCTGGTTCTCCTGCTTCCCACTGAATTCCTGCTGCCTGCTGCCGTGGAATGCTGCCCTGCCACCTGCCCCGTGCCACCCAAACCCTCTTGGCAAAGGTCGGGGAATCCCTGTGGATGGATGGATGCAGCCTTGGGAATGCTGGGATCTTCTCCACCGTTCTGGAATTTCCCTGCCAAAAATTAAAAGCTGTGAGGTCGCCCTTCCTCTCTCTGGTATTGAAAGCTCCTGATCGAATTCCTTGGAGCCTCCAGGTGCTGTTTTCCCTGGAAAAACACGGAGTGAGATCCTGGGAANATTCTATTCTATTCTATTCTATATTAGAGAAATTTTTATATATTGGAAAAATCCTGAAGGATTGTGCCGGGATCCAAATCCCGGGAATTTGAGAGGGAATGAGGGAAGGATCCTGTGGGATCCGAATCCCAGCAGTTTGAGAGGGAATGAGGGAAGGATCCTGTGGGATCCGAATCCCGGGAATTTGAGAGGGAAGGATCCTGTGGGATCCAAATCCCAGCAATTTGAGAGGGAACGAGGGAAGGATCCTGTGGGATCCAAATCTCAGCAATTTGAGAGGGAAGGATCCTGTGAGACCCAAATCCCGGGAATTTGAGAGGGAAGGATCCTGTGAGATCCAAATCCTGGGAATTTGAGGGAGAATGAGGGAAGGATCCTGTGGGATCCGCCAGGGCTGAGCTGACAGATCCCAGGCTCCTCCTCAGACAGGAATCCCGGGATTTGGTCTCTCCAGGGTATCCCAGCCAGACCCCCGAGCTCCCAATCCATCAAAAAACCGGGAAATGCGCAATTCCCGCTCCAGCGGAGGGTGGAAAACCTGATCTGGGAGAGTTTTTTATCCCGTTTTATCCCAAGTTTGGGTCTCCCAACAGCTTCACCCGGCTGCTCATCCCACCTGAGTGCATCCCTGGGGAAAAACCTCGCATCCCACGGGAATAAATGATGGAAAAACCCCCAGGATCCATCCTCCCCCCCGATCCNAGCAGGAATTTTCAAAATACCGCGTCTTTAATCCTTTAAAAAAAAAAAAACCACACCAGGAACGGTTTTTCCCGATCCCGCCTCCGGCAACATCCGCTTCCCTCCTCTCCATAAAATTAATATCAGCATAAATAATTCCGCTATGCCGGGGGCGCCTTCCCGCCGCGTCCCCCCCAAAAAAATTCCATGATTTCCATGGCACCAGCTATGTACAGGTATGATACAAGGCGGGCTCCCCGAACTGCTCCGCTGGGACCAAACTCATCAAGCTCTTTCTTTAATTCATTTTATTTTTTTTTTTAAAACGAGTTTAAATTATTTTTTTTTAAATTATTTTTTTTTTTTAATTTTTTGGCAGGATTTTAGTTTTTTTGGGGTTTTTTTTTTTTCCCCCCTCCTTTCCTCTTTTGAGAAGAATTATGTACAGCTGGACACCGGGAGATTTTGGGCGTGTTTTTTTTTTTAAGGTGCTTGAAATCGTGAGATCGTTTCCCGTTCAGTGCATTCAGACTAATTAACGCCTCCGCTTAATTACTCCGCTTAACGAAGGCGGTTTGAGAGCCGTGGCCAGCAGAGCTCGGGATTTGCCACAGCTCCACCACGGGAAGGAGCAATCCATGGGGGTTTTTGGGGTTTTTTTTGGGGATTTTATTATTATTTTAAGGAGTTTTCCAGCCCCGCGTCGGGGACCCCTCACGTCGGCGTCCCCTCGTCCCCACTGCTGCCACCCCGGCGGAATCCCGGGTGGAAGCACCTCCGAGGGGATTTTTGGGGAATTTTCCCTTGGTTTGGGGGGTTTTTCATGGAATTGCGGTTTGAAGCTTCTCTGAAGGGATTTTTTTTTGGAATTTTTGATTGGTTTGAGGCGTTTTTTTATGGAATCCCGGTTGGAAGCTCCTCCGAGGAGATTTTTTGGGACTTTTTGTTTGGTTTGAGGTGTTTTTTATGGAATCCCAGTTGGAAGCACCTCCAAAGAGATTTTTGGGGAATTTTCCCTTGGTTTGAGGTGTTGTTTATGGAATCCCACTTTGAAGCTTCTCTGAAGGGATTTTTTTTGGAATTTTTGATTGGTTTGAGGCGTTTTTTTATGGAATCCCAGTTGGAAGCACCTCCGAGGAGATTTTTTGGGACTTTTTGTTTGGTTTGAGGTGTTTTTTATGGAATCCCAGTCGAAAGCACCTCCGAGAAGATTTTTTTTTTCGGAATTTTCCATGAGTTCGAGGGGATTTTTATGAAGTCCCACTATGGAAGCTCCTCCGAGTAGAGATTTTTTTGGGGGAATTTTCAGTGGGTTTGAGGGTTTGTTTTTTTGGGGTTTTTTTTATGGCTTTTAAGCGCTGTCCCTCATCCTGCTGCAAAGCCAAGCTCAGCCCCCAAATCCCTCGGGATCCCGGGAACCTCCGGAGCTGGGAAGGGGCTCCTGGCCCCGCCAGAGTCACTCCATCCCTTGGGAATTCTGCTCCCGCTCCGCCGCTCGCCGCCGGCTCCCGCTCTTGAAGAACCCGAGCTGCGGGGAGAGAAGAGAAACAAAACCCCGATGTTATCCCAGGAGATTTCAACGGGATGTCAGCAAGGAAGTCAATCCTGGATAGAATTTATGTGGAAACGGAGATTTTGGAGGAGATTTTGAGGGTTCTCGGTGGCGTTGAGGAGCTCGTGGGGCGCCGGAGGTGGATCCGGAGGATCCATCCAAAAATCCATCCAAGGATCCATCCGGGATTCCCCCAAAAGGCGCGGCCTGAGGGCGGCTCACCTTCCAGAGCGCCAGGACGAGCAGGGCCAGGAGCAGGAGACCCCCCAAGGTGCTCCCAAGGATGATCCAGATGGGAATCTGCCATTCCTCGGGCTTGGAGATCTCAAAGGTGATCTGGGGGAGAGAAAACACAGCGGGTTCCGGGTGGGAATGGCGGGGAAAGGGGATGGTGGGAATGCTGGGCAATCCGTCCCTTGGGAATTCTGCGCCGAAGTTTTGGCTCAGTTTTCCCTGCGGAATCCGGAGATTCCGGGATTGGAGCTCGGCCCCAGCCACAGCTTTTCTATGATGGGATTTTATGATTGGCTCGCAGTGGGATGTGGCTGGAGGGGCTGGAATTCCATCCTAAAATGGGCTGGAATCCCATCCTAAACTGGGGTGGAATCTCACCCTAAACTGGGCTGGAATCCCGTCCTAAACTGGGCTGGAATCCCATCCTAAACCGGGCTGGAATCCCATCCTAAACTGGGCTGGAATCCCATCCTAAACTGGGCTGGAATCCCATCCTAAACTGGGCTGGAATCCCGTCCTAAACCGGGCTGAAATTGTCCAAAACTGGGACAGAATCCCATCCTAAAAAGCTGCACCGAGCTTTTCCAGGCCTGGGTCGCTCCAACCCCTGTGCAATCCATAGGGATTCCCCCAGTGGGATCAAGGGAGGGATCCCAAAATTCCGGCTGCCCCCGTCCCAGGGCTCACCTGGCGGGTGGGATCCTCTTCCCGGAACACGAAGGGGCTGCGGAAGCGCCGCTGGAGCGCGGCCACGGTGCTGAGCCTCAGTGCCTTGAACTTCAGCTGCAGGGGAGGGCCGGGATCAGCTTCCCACATGGAAAACGGGACCCATTCCCAACGGGATCCATCCCCAATGAGATCCGTCCCATTCCCAGTGGGATCCACCCCATTCCCAATGAGATCCGTCCCATTCCCAATGAGATCCATCCCATTCCCAATGGGATCCATCCCATTCCCAATGAGATCCGTCCCATTCCCAATGAGATCCATCCCATTCCCAATGGGATCTGTCCCATCCCCAATGGAATCCGTCCCATTCCCAGTGGGATCCACCCCATTCCCAATGGGATCCGTCTCATTCCCAATGAGATTTGTCCCGTCCCCAATTGGATCCTCCCCATTCCCAATGGGATCTGTCCCATCCCCAATGAGATTCGTCCCATTCCCAATGGGATCCACCCCCTTCCCAATGGGATCCACCCCATCCCCAATGGGATCTGTCCCCAATGGGATCCGTTCCATCCCCAATGAGATCCGTCCCATTCCCAATGGGATCCGTCCCATCCCCAATGGGATCCATCCTATTCCCAATGGGATCCCTCCCCAATGAGATCCATCCCATCCCCAATGGAATCCACCCCATTCCCAGTGGGATCCACCCCATTCCCATGGTTTTGAACCCATTGGGATTCCCGTGGGAAGAGCAGGATGCGGGGCAGGGAAGGGGTGGGGCGGAACAACAGCAGAAAAGGTTTTAGATTAATTAAATTTGCGTTAATTAATTAGTCGTGGAATTCAATAATCCATAACGGACGCACAACCCAATAGGGGAAGTGGCTTTGGGAACAAAAATCACCCCACAAACTCACGGGGAAGGGAAAACCCCACATTTTTTGGGATGGGAGGGCTCTTTCTAAAAACCCCACATTTTTTGGGGGGCGGGAAGGCTCTTTGGAAAACCCCACATTATTCGGGGTGGGACGGCTCTTTCAGAAAAACCCCCATTTTTTGGGGGTGGGAGGGCTCTTTTGGAAAACCCCCCATTTTTGGGGGCGGGAGGGCTCTTTTGGAAAACCCCCCCATTTTTTGGGATGCAAAGGTTCTTTTGGAAAACCCCACATTTTTTAGGGTGGGAGGGCTCCTTTGAAAAACCCCACATTTTTTGGGGTGCGAGTACTCTTGAAAACCCCATTTTTTTGGGTGGGAGGGCTCATTTGGAAAACCCCTCATTTTTTGGGGGGTGGGAGGGCTCTTTCTAAAAACCCCCCATTTTTTGGGATGCGAAGGTTCTTTTGGAAAACCCCACATTTTTTGGGGTGCGAGTACTCTTGAAAAACCCCATTTTTTGGGGTGTGAGGGCTCTTTCAAAAAACCCCCCATTTTTTAGGGTGGGTGGGCTGTTTTGAAAACCCCACATTTTTTGTGTGGGAGGGCTCTTTTGAAACCCCCCATTTTTTTGTGTGGGAGAGCTCTTTCGGAAACCCCCATTTTTGGGGCGGGAGGGCAGTTTTGGGGGATTTCCCCCCGGAATCCGCGTTCCCCGGGGGGCACTCACGGCTCTCAGGGTCGCCATCCACAGGTTCCCGTCCAGGTGCAGGTTCAGCTCCTCGCCCGGGCCCAGCCTCACCTGGCACTCGATGGAAACCACGTCGGCGTTGCTGTGGTTCTGCCAAGGGAAACGTGGGATGGAGGCGGGAAAAGAGGGAAAATCCCGCTGGGGTTTTTATCCCAGGAAAGGAGAATCCCACGTGTCCGTCCTCGTCCTCCCACGTGGCCCAAATCCCAAATTTTTTTGAGTTTTCTCCCTGTTTTTCACGGGTTTTCCCGGTTTTTGTGGGGGTTTTGTGGTGTTTTTGTTCCCGCCAAGTTTTCCCCTTGGGAAAAAAAAAATTCCTGATTTTTGTGAGTTGGAGAATCCCCCTCGCTGCCCGTAAATCCCGGGTATTGACGGGGTTTTATGGGGAAAATAAAAATAAAAAGGAAAATAGAAATAAATGAAATGAAAATAATGAAATAAAATAATAATTAAAATAAAATGAA
>VZDJ01000155.1:1097482-1110903 GCA_008694505.1 Cyanoderma ruficeps | reverse complement strand
TATATTATATTATATTATATTATTGTATCATATTGCATCATATTATGTTGTATCATACTATATCATATTATAATAATTTATAATGATTTATAATGATTTATAATGATTTTTATATTTATATTTATATATCGTTATGATAATAAATTATTATATTAAATATTGCTGTAATTAAGTCAGACCGTGAAGAGCCCCGGGCAAATCCCCACAAACAAATCCGGAACTTCTGGAGAACTCTGGATAAAACTCAACACAAAACCAAACTCTGGCATCTTTCTAGGCCCTGAGGGCGTTGAGATCCCACAGGCGGCTCGGATCGCTGGGACGTCTGTTTTTCCTGGAAAAACGGAACGATTTGGGGCAGAGGGAACGGGGAGGGGACAGCGGAGGATCGCCGGACTCACCAGAGCAGCACGGCGCTGCCCAGCGAGCCCACGGCCACGTCCACCAGCCCGTCCTCGTTCAGGTCCAGCTGCCCGTGGATGCTGCACCCGAAATACATCAGGCCCGGGCCGAGGTCGGCGGCCGCGATCCGCTGGAAGGGAACGGGAACGATCCGGGCTGGATTCCAGCAGGAGCGGCCCTGCCTGCCAAGGGTTTGCCCAGGCTGGCTCCCGCTCGCCGCTGGAAATTCCGCCTTCCAGGAGGTTGGAACCGAACGCGGGATTTCCAGGGAATGAAAGCGATTCCTCGTTGGAGGCGCCACCCAAGATTTCTGCTGGATTTACCCCAGCGTGTTTCATATTTATCAAAATAAATTAAAATAATTTACAATTAATTAGTTAGTTAGTTAATCTGTAGCAATCCCTGGCAATAAGTGCTGAACGTTCCCTCTTAGTTTCCAGCCTTTCCCTCCTGCTATTCCATGGAATAATTGAGGTTGGAAAAGCTATTCAAGGTTGTGGAGTCCAACCATCCCCCGGCAATGCCGAGGCCACCACCAACGTCCCCAAGTGCCACATCCACACATCCTAAATCCCAGCAGGGACGGGGACTCCGTCACTGCCGCTCGAATTCCAATGTTTTGTCCTGGCTGCCTCAAAAGAGGGAACATAATTATATTATTATTATACAACGGCCGAAATAATTAACAATTAAATCCCGGGGTGGGGGGTGGATTTGCCCTGCTCCATCAATCCTTTGCTCCATCAATCCTTAAAACAGGGGGACAAATGACGTTTATTCCCACGGAGGGCGAGGAAAACCGAACCCGGGGAGGCCCCACCTGCTTGTACTTCCTCAGGATGGTCTCCCGGAATCCCAGGAAAACGTAAATGGCTCCTTGGTGCTCGTCCTCCAGAGGGGCCCCGACCACCAGGTCGTTGTAGGAGTCCTGGTTGAGGTCGGGGACGGCGGCGATGCAGGAGCCGAAACGGGAATTCTGGTAACTGGGGAGGTCCGCCAGGGATCCGCTGGGAGCGAAGAGGTTCTGCCAAGGGGGGGAAAAAAAAGGAAGGGAAATAATTCCCAAAGTCAGGAGCAAGGGTGGATGAGGAGAAAGCCTCGAGCAAACGGGGCAGGGGTGTGGGAGGGATTCCCCCAGGGAGGAGGCGGGAGCGTTCCCAGGGATGTGGGATTTTGGAGCACGTCCCTGGGGAATGGTGAGGCCTGAGCCCCCAGCCAGCCCCACATCTGCTGTGCACCCTACAGAAATAATTCTTCATCATCATCATCATCATCATCATCATCATCATCAATTGTTATTATTATTATTATTATTAAAATTAAAATTATTATTATTAAAACTAATATCAGTGTTAATAATAATAATAATCTATCTCAATAATAATATCCTATATCAATAACAATATCCTATATAGATTACAAATTCCACAATAAACATCAATTAAACAATAATTTTTCATCATAGCATTCCACGTCAAGAACAATTTTTAATTTAAAATAATAATAATATATTCTATATCAATAATAATACTCTATATCAATAATAATATCCTATATAAATAACAATATCCTATACAGCTTATGAATTCCACGATAAACATAAATTAAGAAATAATTTTCCATAAGAACATTCTCCACATCAAGAGCAATTTTTAATTTAACTTAATAAATAAATAAATTTCGTGGACACCTTAATGTTCCATACTAAGAATAAATCCCATCATAACAGTAGCTGGTTACTGGGTTAGTAAAGGGAAAGTAAAAATGATTTTGGTTGGTTACTGGGAAAGTAAAAAATAATTTAGGTGCCCTTTCATAACTGGAGAATTTGTGCTTAAAAGGGCTTGGAAAGGGACAGAGATGGAGCCATTTTTAACCTCGTTGGCTGGAACTCACGACTTGTGAGACTGTAACATGGATAAGAATTAATAAACATTTACTAATGTTTAATAATGTCAATATTCATGTCCCAACAAAAAAACTGCGTCTCCCAATTTTTTAATCCATTTACTAATGTTTAATATTGTCAATGTTTGAGCCCCACCAGGAAAACTGCGTCTCCCAATCATTTAATCCATTTTTTAATGTTCAACAATGCTAACATTCGAGTCCCACCATGAAAACTACATCTCCCAGTAATTTAATCCATTTTTTAATGTTTAACAATGCCAACGTTCGAGTCCCACCACGAAAACTACGTCTCCCAATCATTTAATCCATTTTTTAATCTTCAGCAATGCCAACGTTCGAGTCCCACCACAAAAACTACGTCTCCCAATCATTTAATCCATTTTTTAATGTTCAACAATGCCAACGTTCGAGTCCCGACACGAAACCCGCGTCTCTCGAGCGTTCAATCCCACCTCTAACAGAACAAAAGCAGATTAAAAAACCCCCTCGTGGGGGACACATCCGCCACCTCCGGGACGTCCCCGCGGTGTCCCCGGGTGCCACTCACCCCCTGCAGGGCGTAGACGTAGACCTTGCCCCTCTCCCTGCCCTCGCTGAAGAACATGGGCGCGCCCACCAGCAGCACGTCCGTGACGCCATCGCCGTCCACGTCCAGGGAGCTGATCTCGCTGCCGTAGTAGGAGCCGATCTGGGGAGGGGGGAAAGGGTTAAAATTATTCTAAAAATCACCGGAATCGTGATTTTTGGAAGCATTTCTAAAATTTCTAAGAAGTCGATTCAGGGGAGGTGGGAAGGAAAGGTTGGGCCTGGATGGGGTTGGGAAAGGGAGGCAGAGCTAGGCAGGAACGGAAGGTTGGGGTTTGTCTTTACTAGACCACGTGGAACCGCACCCGCGTAATCGCCGTGTGATAAGAGATTGTTAAATGGAATGGTTGTTTGGTGATTGGTTATTGATTATTAAGATTATTAGTTGATTGTTAAGAATCAATTAATTAAGATTGTTAAGATTGTTGAGAAACGATGTTTGGGGGGGGCCTGATGAAAGCGGCAAGAATTCACACAATAGAACAATGTGGGTTTAATAATTAACGTGTAATTATATAATGAAAGGGTATAAAAATGTGTCCATCTCGAATCCAGGAAAATCCGTGAGAAACCGCGCTACGAAAACAAAAACCGAAAACGGGTTTAATAATGAATATGTAACCAAAGGGTATAAAAAAGTGTCCATCTCAAATCCAGGAAAATCTGCGAGAAACTCCACTACAAAAACACAAACCAAAAATGGGTTTAATAATTAATGTGTAATTATATAACAAAAGGGTATAAAAACGTGTCCATCTCTAATCCAGGAAAATCCGTGAGAAACTCCACTACAAAAACGCAAACCAAAAATGGGTTTAATAATTAATATGTAACCAAAGGGTATAACACCGTGTCCATCTTGAATCCAGGAAAATCCGTGAGAAACTCCAGTACAAAAACGCAAACCAAAAATGGGTTTAATATTTAATATGTAACCAAAGGGTATAACACCGTGTCCATCTCGAATCCAGGAAAATCCGTGAGAAACTCCACTACAAAAACGCAAACCTCAGAAGGCTGAGAACGATCCCGGCGCGGCATTCCCGGCGGGAATTACCTGCTCGCCCTTGAGGGCCTGGTGGATGGTGAGGTTCCTGTTGCTGTGCATGCTGAACAGGATGACTTTGCCCGTGTGGTTGAACCGCGGCGCTCCCGCCACGTAAACCCGCTCGTGCCGGGTGGAGACCACGGAGGAGACTGTGTAACCTGGGAAAAGGGACGGACACCGAGTGAGAATTCCCAGGATTTGCTTTCCCCCAGCTGCTGGCATGGCTCTGGCCGCTTCCCGAAGAGGGAAACTTAAAAAAAACTGGATTTTTCCGAAGGTAAAATGGCCCAGGTGGAGACCAGCGCCTCTCGGAGCTGTGCCGGGAGTTTTGGCACTGCCTGATGGGCATTTCCCTGTGCAAATCCAAGGTGAATCCAACTCTTGGCAATTCCTGGGCTCCTGAGGGTTTAATTTCATGGCTCACATGGAGCTGGACAAACATCGGTGAGGTGCCGAGTGTTGGGAAGTTGCCACTGCTCCGCTTCTCTGGGAACACCGGGAAAAATAAACTTCCCTGGTGCACGATGTCCGACATTCCCAGTCCAATAAAAGCCATGAATCCATCAAAACCTTTCCCCCTCATGGAAATAACCCTGCCTAAGGCGATGACCCNTCGGGCAGGAAATTTTTCCTTTTTCCGGGGATTTTTCTCCTCCTCGCCTCGTCCTCAGCGCCTCCTTCCCTTTTTTCCCTTTTTTCCCTTTTTTCCTGCTGGGATCACCCCCTGGGCTGCGGCATTTCCATGGCTGCAGACGGGATTTTGTAGGAATGTAAAGCTGGGGCTGCCAAATCCCGGTTTTCAACCCCCAAGTCCAGGTTCAGGAGGACTCAGAAGGTTCAGGAACCTTCAGGCTCAGGTTTAAATCCCATTTAAATCCTTAGGAGCGGAATGGGGTGCCCAGAGAAGCTGTGGCTGCCTCCATCCCTGGAATGTTCCAGGTCCGACAGGGTTTGGAGAAACGTGGGATAGAGGAAGGTGGAATGGGGTGAGCTTTAAGCTCCTTTCCAACCCAAATCGTTCCAGAGTCCTGGGATTGTGTGGAGCTCGAAGTCTGGCCAATCACGAAACTGAACCACATTCCCTGGAGTCACATCCAGTTACATTTTGAGTTTCTCCAGGGATTTCCAGACCCCTTTCCCTGCTCACCAGCCTTACCTGGGGCTCCTCCCTTCCCTAAAAACGCCTCTCCTGGAGGGATAGTCCTAAACCCTGGGCTGCTCCTCAGCAGGACACACCAGCATTCCTTAACACTCCCGGATATTCCCTTCATATTCCCGGATCTCTCCTGGGTGACACTCCACCGTCACCCCACGGATCAACCACGCGTCCACATTCCCAGGGATCCCACAGAATCCCACCTCTCTCCTGGCCTCATCTCCGAGGAGAGGCCTCGTTTCGCAGCCCAGGCTGATATTTTTATTCCAGAGCTCTGCTGGCTGCACATGGAATGGATTAGCCCAGCAGGTATTTCCTGCCCAGGCACGAAATTCCATCGGCGCTTTGAAAGCGTTCCAAGGAAAGCGGCGGCTGAACCCGCTGCCTGGGCTGCTCCTGGATCCAAATCCCGTTGGAATCCCGCTCCGAGCTCGGAGCCAGGCTCTTCCCAGGGGGGGAGCACAACCCTTAGGCTCCATCCCGCGGGTTTTCCGTGAGGAATATCCCGTTTTCAGGGGTCAAATCCCGGCCTCGTCGAGGTTTCCCCACCTAGGTAGGCTCCGTGGTTTTTCAGCTCCTCGGGGAATTCCTGCAGGTAGGATTCCCGCAGGGGAATCACCTTCCCGCTGCTGGTTTCCTTCAGGACGGCTCCGTTCCAGTCGTAGGCTCCCACTGCTCCCAGCAGGATCCCGTCCTGTGGGAAAACGGGGATTCGATGGGATTTTCTTCCCGAGCGGGGGAGATCCCCAACCCCTCTGATCCCACGCAGAGCAGGAAACCATTCTTCCAAAAAACTCCCGGAATGCTGGAGGGTTTTTAAAATGCTGGAGTGACACTTCCACCCTATTCCTGTTTTTCCAATGTTTTTTCCCTGTTTTTCCAATGTTTTTTTCCTGTTTTTCCAATGTTTTTTCCCTGTTTTTCCAATGTTTTTTCCCTGTTTTTCCAATGTTTTTTTCCTGTTTTTCCAATGTTTTTCTCCTGTTTTTCCAATGCTTTTTTCCTGTTTTTCCAGCGTGTTTTTTTCTCTCCCCAGGAAATCCCCAAACGTTTCCTCCACGGATATCCCACCGCGCCCCTTCCCGAGAGGTCGCGGCATCGGGAGGATCTGCTGCAGATCCCAAGGAATTCTCAGGTCTCCCTTTCCCACGGGATGATCCAGCAGCATTTCCTTTCCCTCACGTTAATGACTGAACTCCACAATTAATGATTTGTCCCAAAATCCCAAATCTCACCACCTGGAGCGGGAGGGGAGGTGATAAACAGGACAAGGCAGGAGCAAAGAACCCAAAAATCCCCACGTTTCCTCTCTTACTTCCACAACGTGGGAGGAAAATCCAGTCTGGGACATTTCCAGCCCGAAGGAGATCTCGTTCTTGTTGGTTCCTTAAAAGAAAAAAAAGGAAAAAAAAAGGGAATTTGGGTTCAATGGAGAGTTTTGCTTTCCTGGAGCTCTGCTGGATTCCCACCCCATTCCAGCCCTTCCTTGGGCAGGGATACCTTTCCCTGTCCCAGGCTGCTCCAAGCCCCAATGTCCAACCTTGGACATTCCAGGGATCCAGGGGTTTCTCTGGGAATTCCAGCCCAGCCGGGAATTCCTTCCCAAAATCCCACCCAAATCTCCCCTTTCCCACTTTTCCAGCTATTCCCTGTGTCCTGTCCCTCCATCCAGCTCTCCTGGAGCCCCGTGAAGGAGCTCTGAGCATTCCCTGGATCCTTCTCCTCTCCAGGTGAACATTCCCGGCTCTCCCAGCCCAGCTCCACCCTTGGAGCAGCTCCGTGGCCTCCTCTGGAATTGCTCCAGCGGCTCCAGGTCCCTCCGATGATCCCGTTTCTCCCGAAATCCCCCAATCCCACAACCTGGTGCTGTTGGGAGGTCTGGGAGCTCTGCTGGGGCGCGGCTTCTCCCCCTGCAGAGCTGCAAGATCACCCAAAAATGGGGATTTGGAGGTTTTTTTGCCCCGTAATTCCAGCTGGGGGAATTCCTCATCCAAGGCAACTTCCATAGGGAAGTGCCAGGCTGGACAGAGAAAACTGGGAAGCTTATGGGGAGATCGTGAGCTGGTTTGAGCCAAAAAAAAATCCCCCAAATTCGAGACGTTCCACCCCCAGTGCGAGCCCTCCGTCTTCTGTTCCAACTGTTCATTCCAGGTTGCATTTTTTTCCCCTCAGAAATTGGGATAAATTTAGTTTGGGAGAGCGGCAAAGTTGTCACAAGAGCCGACGTTTAAGACAGAAATATTTCCTGGTATTTCATTTCTGCCGACCAACCCGAAATCCCGACGTTATTCCCGTTAATCTCCCGATGTCTGGCACCCCGGGAAAGCTCCTGCCTGTGGGTTTTCCTGTTTTCCTAAGCCTGGAATTTGACGGATGAGGAAGACACCGACGCCCAAATTCCGACCCCCACCGAATCCCCCCGAGGTTTTTCTATAAAAAGGAAAATCAAAGCCGCCAGAATTCCGGAATGAGGGCGGGTGTGTGTCCTTTGGAAAAGGGATCTGTGCTCCCGGTGTCTGAGGGATGCAGCCACTCCAAATAAAGACATTTCCTCAGATCTCAGGATATTCCAAACTGGGCTCAGATATTGTGGAAACCACGTCCAAATTTGGGGAAAAAAAAGGGATCGGCCTCACATTCCCAGCCTTGGGAGGAGCGTCCCTCACCTTCCAGGCTGAAAATCCTCTCTCTCAGAAATGGGAAATAAATACATTTCCTTAAACCTGAAGATATTGTGGAAGCCACATCCAAATTTTAGGGAAAAAAGGGGATCAGCCTCACATTCCCAGCCTTGGGAGGAGCATCCCTCACCTTCCAGGCTGAAGATCCTTTCTCCCAGAAAGGAGAAATAAATCAAGGCATTTCCTTAAATATGAAATTATTCCGAACAGGATTTTAGGCTCGGATATTGTGGAACCCCCATCCAAATTTGGGGGGAAAAAAAGGGATCGGCCTCACATTCCCAGCCTTGGGAATTCCCAGCCTCGGGAGGATCGTCCCTCACCTTCCAGGCTGAAAATCCTTTCTCCCAGAAAGGAGAAATAAATCAAGGCATTTCCTTAAACCTGAAGGTATTGTGGAAAACATGTCCGAATTTGGGGGGAAAAAAAAGGATCGGCCTCACATTCCCAGCCTTGGGAATTCCCACCCTAGGGAGGAGCGTCCCTCACCTTCCAGGCTGAAGATCCTCTCTCCCAGAAAGGAGAAATAAATACATTTCCTTAAATATGAAGGTATTCCGAACAGGATTTTAGGCTCAGACATTGTGGAAGTCACATCCAAATTTGGGGGAAAAAAAGGGATCAGCCTCACATTCCCAGTTTTGGAAGGAGCATCCCTCACCTTCCAGGCTGAAGATCCTCTCTCCCAGAAAGGAGAAATAAATACATTTCCTTAAATATGAAGATATTGTGGAAACCACATCCAAATTTGGGGGGAAAAAAAGGGATCGGCCTCACATTCCCAGCCTTGGGAATTCCCAGCCTCGGGAGGAGCGTCCCTCACCTTCCAGGCTGAAGATCCTCTCCCCCAGGGCGTCCACGATGTCCTTGAGCGCGGCCTCGTCGGTGACATTGAAGAAGTGTTTGTCGTCGGGGTCGCTGGCGATGAACTTGATCTCGTTGAGAAAGGCCTCGGGGTTGATCCCTCTCCTGTTGTAGTAGCCCAAGACCTGGCCGGGAATAAAACGCCAGGGTTGGAATTTTCACGGGATCGGAATTTCCGGGTGGTTTTGGGTTGGAAGGGGATCTGAAAGCTCATCCCGTTCCTGGATGGTTTTGGGGTTGGAGAGAAGCTCATCACGTTCCGTGGGCAGGGACGCCTTCCTCTATCCCAGGCTGCTCCAAGCCCCAGTGTCCAACCTGGCCTTGGAGACTTCCAGGGATGGGGGGGGTCAGCTGCTCCTCCAGGACATTTTCCCAGCATTTTCCCAGTTTTTCCCACCATTTTCCCAGTTTTTCCCACCATTTTCCCAGCATTTTCCCAGTTTTGGGATGAAACCATCCCAAATCCCTTTGAGGCGTCCATGTGGGAGAAACCCCATCCTTGGATCTGACACCGCTTTGTGGGAGCGAACAGAGGAACTGCTGAGGCTGGACGTTCCTCATGGAATTTGGGATCCTGCCTGTCCCTGCTCCCTGCACCGGCCCCGGCAGCCAAATCCCGAGCTGAGCATCCCAAAAACAGCAGCAGCCACGGGGAGTGCTTGGAATGTTCCAGGAGCACCAGGGATGGACAACCACAAGGAGCTCTTGGAAAGTTCCAGAGGGGATGGACAGGAGCTCTTGGAATGTTCCAGGAGCAGTGGGGATGGACAACCACAAGGAGCTCTTGGAAAGTTCCAGCAGGGAACTCTTGGAAAGTTCCAGTGGGGATGGACAGGATCTCTTGGAATGTTCCAGGAGCAGCAGGGATGGACAGGAGCTCTTGGAATGCTCCAGGAGCAGTTGGGATGGACAGGAACTCTTGGAATGCTCCAGGAGCAGTGGGGATGGACAGGACCTCTTGGAATGTTCTAGGAACCGTGGGGATGGACAACCACAAGGAGCTCTTGTAAAGTTCCAGAGAGGAACTCTTGGTAAGTTCCAGTAGGGATGGACAGGATCTCTTGGAATGCTCCAGGAGCAGCGGGGATGGACAGGAACTCTTGGAATGCCCCAGGAGCAGCGGGGAAGGACAGAAACTCTTGGAATGCTCTGGGAACACCGGGGATGGACAGGACCTCTTGGAATGCCCCAGGAGCAGCGGGGACGGGCTGTCCTGGTGCTTTGGGATTCCTGGAGCACTGCCAAGCTCCGCCGGGACTCCCCAACCCCCCCCAAAATCCCCCCTGACTCACCGCCACGGCGTATCTGGTGACGTTGTCCCTCTCGCTGTCCTCGATCACCTTCTCCAGGTCTGGGCTGTCGTGGGACTCTCCATCTGTGATGACAATCATTACTCTCTTTGCCCCTTTCCGGCCACCTTTCCGAAACGCTTCCGAGCTGCAAGTGAAGAGATGCCCCGGGCTGGCTCAGCCCCGCCGGCTCCGCGGTGGCTCCGCCCAGCCCGTCCCCGGCACAGTTTTGGGATTTTTCTGGGTTTTTTTTAAAGTTCTGGTTTCTGTTTTCCTCTGCCGAGGTCAGGATTACGGTGCGGGAAATGTAGATTTCGGGTTGGGACACGGATGTTTGTTGTTTCTTGTCTTATTCACAGGGCCTGAGCTCTAACTGGCAAGTTGGAGAAACTGGAGGTAAAATGGATGCCTCTGACTCCTCCCAGGGTTATTTAAGTGTTAATTACCCAAAAACGAGGTGATAACTATATTATTTATACTTTTGACCCAATAATGACCACCCAAGACCCGCCATGCGGAACTTTTCCACCCGATTACAGAAAACCACCCGGTCCCATGAAGAAGAAGGAAGAAGGAGGAAGAAGAAGGTGAAGAAGGAAGAAGAAGGTGAAGAAGGACCCAGACAACGCCCAAAATCCTCCATCTTGACTCACGTATATTACTCTACACTAAAACCTTAAATGAGGTAAAATGGCGCACCTCTGACTCCTCCCAAGGTCATTTAAGTGCTAATTACCCAATAACGAGGTGACACCTGCGTTATTTATGTTTCTGACCCCATAATGACCACCCAAAACCCGCCATGAGGACATTTTTCACCCAGCTGGGTGATCCTTCTAAAACTTTTCCGAGTTTGTGCTGGAGTCTCTGTTCCTGCAGGGATTTCAGAAGCACATGGATGTGGCACTTGGGACATGGCCAGTGGTGGCCTTGGCAGGGCTGGACTCCATCTTTGACCTCTTTTCCAACCTAAAATTCCATGACCTGCAGCTTGGAATGCCGCTTGGGCAGAGCGCAGGAGCGAGGATTCGTCCCCGGAAAGGGAGGAGGTGGAGCTGCCCTGAGCTCCTGGGGAATCTCCAGGGATCTCCAGGAGAGCTGCAGCTCCTGGGGCTGAATTTGGGGCCTGGGGAGCTCATCTTTGAGGGATGGACACATTCCAGGGAGGAGGACACAATCCCAGGGTCTGCTCCAGCTCCGAACGCGGACGGAGCAACTTTGGGATGCGCCGTTTGCAAAACTTCCCGCGCGAACCGTTTTCCCACCAAACAGGAAAATTTTGGCCATTTTTCCCCCCAGTTTTTTGAGCAGCAAAAGGAAAACAAAGGGAGAGGGAGGGGAAAAAACCCAAAAAAACACGGGATTGGTGAGTTTTCCCTGGGAAGAGCAGCGGGAGCGGGAGGGGTTTTACCGAGCGAACTCGATGCCGTAGGCGGTGCGGGTCTCGGTGCCGCCGCGCTGCTCGATGTGGCTGGCGGCCGCCACCACGTCCTGCACCGACCTGTAGTCGTTCAGGTGGAACTCGTGCACCACGTCCTCTCCGTACTGGACCACTCCCACCTGGGAACGACGGGAACATGGCCAAAAACGCCGCCGGGGCGAGGTCCTGCCCGCCGCGGGGCGATGTCAGCCGCCAAAATCGCCGTCGACCGCCGAAACCGCCGGACGCGGCTAAAGTTCCGACTCTCATTCCCAGTTTTCTCTCCATGGGAGCATTAAGAATTCCCAATTTTATGGCTCTGTGCTCCCAAGTTTTGGGGGGGGATCCGGGTGCGCTGTGCCACAGCGTCTCCGGGTGGGGCCGAACTGGGTTATTTGGGGAAATTTGGGATGTTCCTGCTGAAATCCTGGCCCAAATTCCTGCCTAAATCAACCCATGGTTACTCGGAGTGAGAGCACGGAGAGCTCCTTTCCGTGGGGTTTCGTTCTCCCTGTTCCCATTGGGATGAGGGATGTGGAATGTGGGATGTGGGATCCCTCCACAGCTCCCTTAGGGACATTAATGGGACCATTTTTTAAATGGGACCATTTTTTCCCACGGGACGAGTTAAAAATCCCAATATTTTAACAAATCCTGATATTTTGACAGAAGAGGAACTTTGGGAATGGCCCCGGGGATGACACAAATGGTTCAGGGCCTCACCTGGATCTGTCCAGGGCCGATGTAAAACTTCTTCAGGATGTTTATCAGGAAGTGCTGGACTTCAACCCAGGGATAAATGCTGTTGGACCCATCCAGGACGATGATGATGTCCATGTAGGTCTGGCATCCTGTGGGAAAAATCCAGGGATTTATTAAAAGTCCTCTTGCGAAGGGGCAGATTTACGGCTTCACTTCCGGCCGTTCCTTTTAGGATTTATTGGGGGGAGGGAAAAAAAAAAATAAATCGGATTTCAATTATTTGGGAAAGAACATGGGGCTCCGGCAAGGTGGGGAGAAGCCACAGGAATCCTCCCTGCTGGGAGAAGATGGGATCGTTTCCCCAGGAATAACACTCGGCGGCACCGTTTGGGATTCAGCTTTGGAATTTGATCCCGGCACCGTTTGGGATTCAGCTTTGGAATTTGATCCCGGCATCGTTTGGGATTCAGCCTTGGAATTTGATCCCGTCTAATATCATCCCACACTTCAAAGGGGAGCGGGATCCGGCCCCGCTGCTCCCGCAGAGCCTCTCCTGATCCCTGAGTCATTCCCAACCCAGGCGGACATTTCCTCCCTTTTCCCGTCAAATCCTCGGCTCCGAGGCAGCCAAAAACCCCGGAGGGGACCCCAGGGCTCGGCTCCACCGCCGGAGCAGGAAGGATTTGAGGAATTTTATTTTTATTTTTTTTTCCAGCGGGGAAAATCGCTCGGGATCATCTCGGTCTCGCCGATGTTTTACAGCGTTCCTTGGAAAAGTCCTGGATGATCTTGGATTTTGGGGATTTATCAGCGAATTATTTCACGAATGGAATGGAGTCACTGGTGGATCACTGGGATCACTCCGTGTGCCTCCATCTCCATCCCATCCCGGGAATCAGGGAGAGGAGCCGACCCCGCATCCCGGTAAATAAAAACTGGCTGAAACTGCCTGAAATCCCAATTATCCTTTGCAGCGAGGGCTGGGACGTAATGAGGGAAGAGACACTGGGAATCCGGCTTTGATCCCCCCCAAAATCCCATTTTTCCCAGCCCTGGGAATTCACCAACACCAGAGGGGTTCTGGAACTGGGAATCACATCCCATGGGATGAGGAGCTTCCAGGAGCAGGACGGGCTTCTGGGAATCCTGCCCAGCTCCAGGAGAACCAGGAAACATCATTGAAACCCTTCAAAATGCAACCCCAGCTCTAAATTCCCAAATTCCAACGTATTTAACTCCCGGTCCATGAGGGCTTTGTTTTGTGGAGTCAAACTGGGGTTGGAGATGGGATTGGAGCTGGGATTGGAGCTGGGAATGGAGCTGGGAATGGAGCTGGGAATGGAGCCGGGAATGGAGCTGGGAA
>VZDJ01000155.1:1067355-1081245 GCA_008694505.1 Cyanoderma ruficeps | reverse complement strand
TTTTCCCCCTTTTTTTTTCCCTTTTTCCTTTTTTTCCTCCCCTTTTTCCCTTTTTTTCCCCCTTTTCCCTGATTCCCAAATTCCCCATCGAACCCAGGCCAACCCCAGGGGGGGTCCCCAATCTTTGGGATCGCCGGGGTCGGGAACGGGGATCAGGAGCCGTCGGAATCCGGGGAAGGAAAATCCCGTGTTCCCATAAAAACCTCCCGTCGTCGCGGGCAGCTCCGAGCCCCGGCCCTTTAATGAGTTCTAATTGGGATTCCGGGCAATTAATTGGGATTCAAAGGAATTAATTGAGATTCCGTGCGATTAATTGGGATTCAATGGAATTAATTGAGATTCCGTGCAAATAATTGGGATTCAATGGAATTAATTGGGGTCGTTAACCGGATCCGTCCCTCACACCCCGGCTCCTTCCCAACCCCCGCTTCCCGCTTTTTTTCTTTTTCCATGGAATTTTATCAAGCCGTCAATGGTTCCATTCATCCCCGGAGGATTCCCGGCTCCTGAGTCATTCCCTAAATTTGGCGGAAAGGGGGAAAAACGAAACCCTGGGGATGGAGGGAGGGAAGGGGCTCCGGTGCCCCCCCAAATCCCAAATCCCAAATCCCTGGATCCCGGCGTTCCCGGCATTCCCAGGGCCGCTCCCACAAATCCCGCTCTCCTTTGTTCCTGCCAATCCGCCGGAATCCGCGGCTGGAAAAAACTCCGGGAGAGGAATTCCCGGGAAAATGCCAGCCAAGGAAAGGCTGGGGCGGAAAAATGGGGATCGGGAAATGGGGATCGATAAATGGGGATAAAAAAAATTGGGATCCAGAAATGGGGATCCATAAATTGGGATTGATAAATGGGGATCCATAAAATTGGATCCATAAATGGGGATCCATAAATTGGGATAAAAAACCGGGATCAATAAATGGGGATCAACAAATGGGGATCCATAAATTGGGATCAAAAATCAGGATCAATAAATGGGGATCCATAAATTGGGATTGATAAATGGGGATCCATAAATTGGGATAAATAAATTGGGATCGATAAACTGGGATCAAAAAACCAGGATCAATAAATGGGGATCCCTAAATGGAGATCAAAAATCAGGATCCATAAATGGGGATCCAGAAACTGGGATAAATAAATGGGAATCGATAAATGGGGATCCATAAATTGGGATCAAGAATGGATTTGGGAATGGGGATGGATTTAGGAATGGGGATGGATTTGGGATCAGGAATGGATTTGAGAACAGGAATGGATTTGGGAACGGGGATGGATTTGGGAACGGGAATGGATTTGGGAACGGGAATGGATTTGGGATCAAGAATGGATTTGGGAATGGGGATGGATTTGGGATCAGGAATGGATTTGAGAACAGGAATGGATTTGGGAATGGGGATGGATTTGGGATCGGGAATGGATTTGGAATCAGGAATGGGTTTGGGAATGGAAATGGATTTGGGAACGGGAATGGATTTGGGATCAGGAATGGATTTGGGAATGGGAATAACCCAAAAGTCTGAGCCGGGAATTCCGGGGATATCCCAGGCAAAGGCGGATGGGGCTGGGAGCAGGCCGGGCTGGGCGCGGTGTCCCCGCCCTCGGAACGGGATCCCGGGCCCGCTCCCACCCAGAGTGTTCCGGAATTCCGCAATTCCAGGATTTCCAGGATTTCCAGGGCCACTGCTTGGCAGCGCCTCCCCCATTCCTGATCCCCGCAGATCCCAACCCTCGGAATTCCACCGGGGCCGGATTTAATCCCCAAAATCCTCGGGATCATCGGGATCGTCGTCCCCGTTTTATCCCCGTTCCCCAAGTTGGTTCAGGATGGATCCCGGTTGGAATTTGGGATCCAAAAGGGAATTTTTTTATATTTTTCCTTCTTTTCCAGGTTCCTGGAGCAGCCGCCATTCCCTGAGCTCCGCGTCCGTCCCGGGATCCGCGGGAGCCGAGCGGGGCAGGTGAGGATCCCGATGGAGCCGGAGATTCCCGGGATTCCCAGCTCTGGAATTTCCCATCCAGCGAGAATTCCTGGGATTCCCAGCTTGGGAATTTCCCATCCGTTTTCCATGGATTCCATCGGTTTCCCATGGATTCCATCCGTTTTCCATGGATTCCATCCAGAATCCATGGATTCCATCGGTTTTCCATGGATTCCATCCGTTTCCCGTGGATTCCATCTGTTTTCCATGGGATTCCATCCGTTCCCATGGATTCCATCCGTTTTCCGTGGATTCCCTCCATTTTCCATGGATTCCCTCTTTTTTCCATGGATTCCAGCCGTTTTCCATGGATTCCATCTGTTTTCCATGGGATTCCATCCATTTCCCATAGATTCCATCGGTTTTTCCATGGATTCCATCCATTTCCTGTGGATTCCATCAGTTTCCCATGGATTCCATCGGTTTTCCATGGATTCTGTCGCTGTCCCCGGCTGCTCCAAGCTCCACCTCACCTCCGACATTCCGAGGGATCCTTGGATCTCCGGGAATTCCATCCCTTCCCAAGATCCCGTAATCCCGAAACCACAAATCCGTGATTTTCCACGGAATCACTTCACCCTCTGGGATAAATCCAGGAGTTCCGTGGAATCATCCAAAAACCGGGAGGAGGGAACGGGATCGGAATTCCCGGAAATTCCCAGCTGGAGCAGCGGGCAGGGGTGGGGTGGTTTTGTTGTTTTTTTTCCCGGAATTCCCGGGGAAATGACGGGAATTTTTTCCTTTCCCTCGGTGCCCAGAGCTCCATGCGGGACCTGCACAAGGCGGAGGCGCTGGGGAGCAAACGCGGCCTGGTGAGTGGCCCCCGCCCGGAATTCCCGACAAAATCCATGGAAAATCCATCCCCGGGCAGCCCGGAGCGCCGGCAGCCAAAGGGATTCCGGGAATTCCCACCTCCACATCCCGATTTTCTGCGGGATTTCCCTCTTGGGTTGGGTCGGTGGCAGGGTTGGAGCGGGAATTCCGAACCCAGGGCCAGGAGGGATCGGGAATTCCAGACCCAGGGTCTGGCTGGATTGGGAATTCCAGACCCAGCCCCAGGCAGGAGTGGGAATTCCAGAATTCCAGCCCTGGGGTGAGGCTGGATCAGGAATTCCAAACCCAGGGCCAGGCGGGATCGGGAATTCCAGAATTCCAGGCCTGGGGTGAGGCTGGATTGGGAATTCCAAACCTGGGATGAGGCTGGATCAGGAATGGATCGGGAATGGATCGGGAATTCCAGCCTTGTGGGGAGGTTGGATTGGGAATGGATTGGGAATGGATTGGGAATGGATTGGGAATTCCAGGCCTGTGTGGAGGTTGGATCAGGAATTCCAGCCCTGGGGTGAGGCTGGATCGGGAATTCCAGCTTCTGGATTTTCCTCTGGAAAAGCTGCTCCTGTTCCTTTCCCGGGGAATTCCAGCTCCTGGATTTTCCCTCTGGAAAAGCTGCTCCGGCTCCTTCCCGGGGAATTCCAGCTCCTGGATTTTCCTCTGGAAAAGCTGCTCCTGGATTTTTCCTTTGGAAAAACTGCTCCTGTTCCCTCCTGGGGAATTCCAGCTCCTGTTCCTTCCCGGGGAATTCCAGCTCCTGGATTTTCCTTTGGAAAAGCTGCTCCTGTTCAATCCCGGCGAATTCCAGCTCCTGGATTTTCCCTCTGGAAAAGCTTCTCCTGTTTTTTGCCCGGCCTTAACGGAGCCATTGAGGCTGGAAATGTCAAACTCCGGCCTTCCTGACCTTTCCCACGGAAAAAAATGGAAATAAAAAACTTCCCGGGATGCGCCGGATCCGGAGGGAAAACAACCCCGGGGTTGGGATTCCCACAAAACCCCCAAATTCCCACAAAACCCCCAAATTCCCACAAAACCTTCAAAATTCCCACAAAACCGAGTTTTATCCAGAAAACCCCAGACAGGGAATTTTTTGCCACAAGGAAAATCGGGAATGACGGGGTTTGGGAAAGGCTCCATCTCCTGGTTTTCCTTTTCCCGATGATTTTTCCAAGCAAATCCCATTTTTTTCCCCTCCTCACCACTCAACCAAACCCACGGGAAGAGCAGCAAATCCCGAGGAAAAATCCCTTTATTCCCATAAAAACCCCTCGGGACGCGCCGAGGGAACAAACACCAAAGGGCACAAAATTCCAACGGGAAAACAAAAAACAACCTTAAAAACAAAGAAAAACGGGAAAAGAGGAATTTTTCCTCCCAAAAATTCCAGGTGGAAGCAGGAAGGAGTTTCTCCGCCAGCCGGCGACGCTCGGGGCGGATTACCGGGATCTATTTTTAGGATCTCCAGGTTTTTCCGGGATCTATTTTTAGGATCTCCAGGTTTTTCCGGGATCTACTTTTAGGATCTCCAGGTTTTTCCCGGATTAGGGCTGGGGCTCCGTGCCGGGTGCTGTGGCCCGGGCTGTTTTCCCGATGTTTTTCCCGCTGTTTCCAAGGCTCCCGAGGGATGAAAGGATCCTTTGAGAGGCCGAGCGAGCGGAGCCGGAGCTGCCGGGGGAGCGGGAAACGCTCCAGGCACAGCTGGGGATTGTTCCCGGCTTCTCTCCCCGATTTTCCAGGGGCTTGTTATTCCCAGAAAGTTCGGGAAGAGCTGCTGGGGTTTGTTTTTTTCCCCCCCAGTTTTCCAGGCATTGCTATTCCCAGGGAATGAGGGAAGAGCCATTGGAATTTTACTCCTGGGATGTCTTTTTCCCAGTTTTCCAGCCGTTGTTATTCCCAGAAAGTTCGGGAAGAGCTGCTGGTTGTTTGATTTTTCCCCCCCAGTTTTCCAGGCATTGCTATTCCCAGGGAATGAGGGAATGAGGGCAGAGCCACTGGAATTTTAATCCTGGGATGTTTTTTTCCCAGTTTTCCAGGCGTTGTTATTCCCAGAGAATTCGGGAAGAGCTGCTGGTTGTTTGTGGTTTTTTTCCCCCCCAGTTTTCCAGGCATTGTTATTCCCAGAAAGTTCAGGAAGTGCTGCTGGATTTGGTTCTTCTCCCCAGTTTTCCAGGCATTGCTATTCCCAGGGAATGAGGGAATGAGGGCAGAGCCACTGGAATTTTAATCCTGGGATGTTTTTTTCCCAGTTTTCCAGGCGTTGTTATTCCCAGAAAGTTCGGGAAGAGCTGCTGGTTGTTTGATTTTTTTTTTCTCCTGGTTTTCCAGGCGTTGCTATTCCCAGGGAATGAGGGAATGAGGGCAGAGCCATTGGAATTTTACTCCTGGGATTTTTTTCCCGGTTTTCCAGGCATTGCTATTCCCAGGGAATGAGGGCAGAGCCGCTGGAATTTTTTCCTTCCTGGTTTTCCAGGCATTGCTGGAAAAAAACATGAGGAAAAACAACCAGGAACGTCGGGGGGTTTTTTGGGAATTCTGAGCTTTCATTTAGAGCCTTTGGGAAAATGCTTTTGATTTTTTGGGAACGTTCACGTTGGGAATGTGACCATCCCAACCCTCCCACACCGAAAACACCAGAACAACCAGGGATGTTTTTTTGGGAATTTTTCCCCCAGGAAACCGGGGTGGGTTTTTGTGGTTTCTTTTTTTGGGAATAATGACGAATTGTGGGAATGGTGTTTTCCCCCGCAGATGTCATGGAGGGAAAAACAGATTGGGAATGGGAGAGCCACCAGAAATGGGGATTTTTTTGGGAATTCTGAGCTTTCCTTTAGAGTCTTTAGCAAAATGCTTTCGAATTTTTGGGAATGTGACCATCCCAACCCTCCCACGCCCACACCAAAACCACCAGAACAACCAGGAACTTTCTTGGGGACCCAAAAAACCGGGGTGGGTTTTTTTGGGGTGGTTTTTTTTTTGGGAACGATGCCGGATTTCGGGAACGGCGTTTCTCCCCCCGTCCCCGCAGATGTCATGGCGGCCGCAGTACCGCAGCTCCAAGTTCCGGAACGTTTACGGGAAGGCGGCGAGCCGGGAGCATTGCTTCGACGGGATCCCCATCACCAAGAACGTCCACGACAACCATTTCTGCGCCGTCAACGCGCGGTTCCTGGCCATCGTCACCGAGAGCGCCGGCGGCGGCTCCTTCCTCGTCATCCCGCTGGAGCAGGTCAGATTCCCCACGGGAATTCCCAGAAATCGTTTGAATTCCTGCTCCTTGTTCTCTTGGAGCAGGTGAGATTCCCAATGGGAATTCCCCAGTTTCCTGCTCGTCATCCCACTGGAGCAGATCAGATTCCTAACGGGAATTCCCAGAAATTGTGTTTGAATTCCTGATTTCCTGGGGTTTCCTTGTCATCCTGCTGGAGCAGGTCAGCTTCCCCACGGGAATTCCCAAAAAATGTGTTCAGTTTCCTGTTCATTGTCCTGCTGGAGCAGGTCAGGTTCCCAATGGGAATTCCCAAAAAATGTGTTTGAATTCCTGATTTCTTGTGGTTTCTTTGTCATCCTGCTGGAGCAGGTGAGATTCCCCACGGGAATTCCCAGAAATCGTTTGAATTCCTGCTCCTTGTTTTCTTGGAGCAGGTCAGATTCCCCAACAGGAATTCCCAAAAATTGTGTTTGAATTCCTGATTTCCTGGGATTTCTTTGTCGTCCTGCCAAAGCAGGTGAGATTCCCAATGGGAATTCCCCGGTTTCCTGCTCGTCATCCCACTGGAGCAGGTCAGCTTCCCCACGGGAATTCCCAGAAATTGTGTTTGAATTCCTGATTTCCTGGGGTTTCTTTGTCGTCCTGCTGGAGCAGGTCAGCTTCCCCACGGGAATTCCCAAAAAATGTGTTCAGTTTCCTGTTCATTGTCCCGCTGGAGCTGGTGAGGTTCCCAATGGGAATTCCCAAAAATTGTGTTCGAATTCCTGATTTCTTGTGGTTTCTTTGTCATCCTGCTGGAGCAGGTCAGCTTCCCCACGGGAATTCCCAGAAATTGTGTTTGAATTCCTGATTTCCTGGGGTTTCTTTGTCGTCCTGCTGGAGCAGGTGAGATTCCCGATGGGAATTCCCCAAATTTGAATTCCTGCTCCTCGTTCTGTTGGAGCTGATGAGATTCCCAATGGGAATTCCCAAAAATGTGTTCGAATTCCTGCTCCTCATTCTGCTGGAGCAGGTCAGGTTCCCGACCGGAATTCCCCAAAGAATGTGGTTGAATTCCTGATTTCCTGGGGTTTCTTTGTCATCCTGCCAGAGCAGGTCAGATTCCCGATGGGAATTCCTAGAAAAGTGTTTGAATTCCTGATTTCTTAGGGTTTCTTTGTCATCCCACTGGAGCAGGTGAGGTTCCCAACGGGAATTTCCCAAAAATGTGTTCGAATTCCTGCTCGTCATCCCGCTGGAGCAGATCAGATTCCCCACGGGAATTCCCAGAAATCGTTTGAATTCCTGCTCCTTGTTCTCTTGGAGCAGGTGAGATTCCCAATGGGAATTCCCCAGTTTCCTGCTCGTCATCCCACTGGAGCAGGTCAGATTCCCCACGGGAATTCCCAGAAATTGTGTTTGAATTCCTGATTTCCTGGGGTTTCTTTGTCGTCCTGCTGGAGCAGGTGAGATTCCCGATGGGAATTCCCCAAATTCGAATTCCTGCTCCTCGTTCTGTTGGAGCAGGTGAGATTCCCAATGGGAATTCCCAGAAATTGTGTTCGAATTCCTGCTCCTCATTCTGCTGGAGCAGGTCAGGTTTCCGATGGGAATTCCCAAAAAATGTGTTTGAATTCCTGATTTCCTGGGGTTTCTTTGTCGTCCTGCTGAAGCAGGTCAGATTCCCGATGGGAATTCCCAAAGTTTCCAAATTCCTGATTATTTTCCTGTGGTTTCCTCGTCATCCCACTGGAGCAGGTCAGATTCCCAACGGGAATTCCCAAAGTTTCCAAATTCCTGATTATTTTCCTGGGGTTTCCTCGTCATCCCTCTGGAGCAGGTCAGCTTCCCGACGGGCCCCTGCAGCTCTGCCCTGCTCCCGGCCTCATTCCCAGCAGGAATTTCCCGTGGAAGAGCTGCAGAATTCCCGAATTCCCAGATCCCAAATTCCAGCTGGGAAGGGAAGCTGGGGACCTCTCCCAGGTTTTGGGTTTTTTTTTCCCTCCATCCCATAATTCTTTCCGCCTTTTCCCTGGGCGACATTCCCGCCTCTCCCGAATTCCTCCCCCGTTCCGGAGGCGGCTCCAGGCGGAAGGAATTCTAATCAGGATTTAATTGCGGAGCACAGCTTGAGCCTCGTTAATATTCCCAGGAAAAACCAAAAATCGGGATCGTTGTCTGAGCAGCCGGAGCGCTCCGGCCTCATCCCGGCTCCTTCCCGACGGATCCCGGCTGGGATCTCCATCCTCACCCCCTCCATCCCGGATCCCGAGGGACCAGCCCCAATTCCCGGAAAATCCCACTTTTTTCCCCGACAAAATCCCACTTTTCCCCCGACAAAATCCCACTTTTTCCCCTGACAAAATCCCACTTTTTCCCTGAGGAAATCCCACTTTTCCCCTGACAAAATCCCTCTTTTTCCCTGACAAAATCCCACATTTTTCTCCCTGACAAAATCCCACTTTTCCCCCGACAAAATCCCACTTTTCCCCCGACAAAATCCCACTTTTTTCCTGACAAAATCCCACATTTTCTCCTGACAAAATCCCCCTTTTTTTCCCTGGCAAAATCCCACTTTTTCCCTGACAAAATCCCACTTTTCTCCCTGAGGAAATCCCACTTTTCTTCCCTGACAAAATCCCACTTTTTCCCTGACAAAATCCCACTTTTTCCCTGACAAAATCCCACTTTTTTTCTGACAAAATCCCACTTTTTCCCCTGACAAAATCCCACTTTTCCCCCGACAAAATCCCACTTTTCCCCTGACAAAATCCCATTTTTCCCCTGACAAAATCCCACTTTTCCCCTGACAAAATCCCATTTTTCCCCTGAGGAAATCCCGGGATTTCCAGCCGAGGAATCCCGCCTGGAGCAGCCCTGGGTGAGGAAGGGGTTAATAAATTCCCGATTTTTTTAAAATTATTTTTTACAATCCCGACCCTGATTAGCTCGTTAAGGCCAAAACTCATTTTCCCGGGAAATCAGCGGCTCCCTAATTAATTGGGGCTCCGTAATTAGAGGCTGATGAAGGTTACCCGGATCCGTATTTTTGGAGCTTTTTTGGTTTTCCCCTTTGGATTTTTGTCCTCAGCGAAACTCCCGGAAATCTGGGCCGGGACCGTCAGCTGATCCCAAATCCCACATTCCCAGGATCTGCTGATCCCAAATCCCACATTCCATCGGCTGATCCCAAATCCCACATTCCGTCTGCTGATCCCAAATCCCACATTCCACCTGCTGATCCCAAATCCCACATTCCCGGGATCTGCTGATCCCCAATCCCACATTCCATCGGCTGATCCCAAATCCCTCATTCCATCTGTTGATCCCAAATCCCACATTCCATCGGCTGATCCCCAATCCCACATTCCGTCTGCTGATCCCAAATCCCACATTCCCGGGATTTTCGCGTCCGGTGGGTCGGGAAGAGGAGCTTTGTTTGTTCCCGAGGGATTGGGAGGGAGATTTTTTTTTCCCCCCCGGCACCGGGATCAAAATATCCCGAGGGATAAAAAATATCCCGAGGGAGCGGGCGAGGAGCGGGATTGGCTCCGTGGGAATGGGAGGATCCCGGAATTCCGGGATGGGTTGGGTTGGGAAGGACCTTAAAGCTCATCCTGTTCCATGGATGGCACAGTGATATGGATTTGGAATGGGGAAAAAGATGGATTTGGGATAGGACAGGGCTGGGTTTGGGATGGGAAAAAGATGGATTTGGGATGAGGAAAAGGCTGGATTTGGGATGGGAACAAGGCTGGATTTGGGATAGGGCAGGGCCAGATTTGGGATGGACAAAAGGCTGGATTTGGGATGGAAAATAAAAGCTGAATTTGGCATAGGACAGGATTTGGGATAGGAAAAAAGCTGGATTTGGGATGAGGAAAAGGCTGGATTTGGGATAGGAAAAAAGCCGGATTTGGGATGGAGAAAAGGCCGGATTTGGGATGGGGCAGGGTTGGATTTGGGATAAAACAGGGAATGGAATAAACCAAAAATTTTAAAAATAAATAATATACAAAAAATAACGGAATAAAACCACAATTTCATCCAAATAACTTTCCCTTTTCCCGACGGATTTTTTTTTTTTCCCTTTCCCGAGCGTTTTTTTCAGCCGAGGGAGGGGCTGGAATTTCCTCCTTCCAGCTTTTTCCGTGGAAAAGCTCGGGGCTGGAAAAGCGGGGCGGGAATCTGGGTCACTGCGCTTCCCCCCGCCGGCCTCGGGGATCCGGGGATTAGGATTCACCTTGGATTAACTCCCGGCTGCCCGCAAGGTCCCGCCGGAAAAAAAAAACCTGGGAAAACGCAGCCAGAACAGAATCCTGGAATTTTTTAGGGATTTTTTCCCGCTTTTATTGCTTTTATTTTTTCCTTTTCTGGGAATGGCCCATCCCTGGTCCTTTTTCCCGTTGGTTTTGATTCAGTTTGGATTTTTGGATCAAAATTCCGGATCGATCCCGAATAACCAAACTCGGGTGTCGTCCCCTTAAAATCCCGATAAATTTTTGGGGAAGCCCAGGGAATCTTCTCGGAAAAGGGACTGGGTGATGCCTCGCAATAAAAGGGGGTGGGGTTTGAATTTGTTAAAAAATTTTAAAAAAATTAAAATTCCATCCAGCTGGAATTCCACGGGAATTCCTGCTGTGGCCGGGGTTTGGATAAAGCCCTGGGAATGCAGATCAGAAATTAGGGAAAAGCGGGATGAGCCCAGCCTGTGGCAGGGCTGGAATATTTCAAATAACAAAGAGAAAACTGGGAATTGCATCCCAGGAATTCACCGGGAGGCAGAACTAAGGGATCACCACCAATTCCCCACCTTTCCTTTTTCTTCTCCGTCTCATCTTCGGGAATTTTTCCCTTCCCAAATCCCTCCCCGCACCACGAGGGAGGAAAAGAATCCCGAGAAACCTCGGGAGCGACAGATCCCGAGCCCCGACCCGACTCCCCGGAGCCGCCGAGGGCGGAATTCCTTTGTTCCCGATAAACGGAGCCGGGAGCCGGGCAGGGGGAAAGTCGGGAAGGGAAAATCCATGAAATATTCAGCGGCCGTGTCGGCCTGACCCAGATATTCCACACGCGCCCGGCGCGGCTCCGGCACGGAGCAGGGGAGGACAGCGGGGTGGAATCCCGACATCCGGAGCTTTCTGGGAATGGGAAAGGATTCCCAAGGTGGGAATCTTCCCCAGGAGGAGCCGGAGAAACTTTGGGGAATTCTGCACGGGAAAAGGTCCCGTCCCTGCGGGGTGACGGGTGGAGGATTAGCGGGAGTTGGGCGATCCCGGAGTTTGGGGTTGGTTCCGTGGAGGAGGATCTCGGGGGAATGGGGGATTCCAAAGGTATTTGGGAGGGAAATTCAAAATTCGGGAGGGAAATTCAAAATTCGGGAGGGAAATCCAAAATTCAGGAGGGAAATCTAAAATTTGGGAGAGAAACCCAAAATTTAGGAGGAAAACCCAAAATTCAGGAGGGAAACCCAAAATTCAGGAGGGAAATCCCAAATTTAGGAAAGAAGCCCAAAATTTAGAAGGAAAATTCAAAATTTAGTAGGGAAATCCAAAATTTAGGAGGAAAATCCAAAATTCGGGAGGGGAACCCAAAATTTGGGAGGGAAAAACCGATTTCTCCCCAAATCTGACGATTTTCCCATTTTTTTCCCCCTCGATTTCCCGTTCCAGACCGGCCGGATCGAGCCGAACTATCCCAAAGTTTGCGGCCACCAGGGAAACGTGCTGGACATCAAGTGGAACCCCTTCATTGAGAACGTCATCGCCTCCTGCTCCGAGGACACCTCGGTCAGTGGGAATTCCGGGAGGCGATTCCCGGATCCGTCCGCGCTCCCGTCCGTTCCCTGTTCCCGCCTTTATTTCCACGGCGCTGGTTTTTGGGAATGCTGAGGGACGGGAGATCCGAGGCAATCCCGAATTGTGCCCAGCCCGGCTCCCGGGCCGGAATTCCTTCCCGTTCTTTATTCTCCGGACACGGATCCGGAGTTGGTCAGTCCAGGGGGAAATTCCCGTGAGGAGCAGCTGAAGGAATGCTCGTGGAGATAATGGAAAAGATGCACCTGGAAAATCGGGAAGGTTTTATCCCAAAGGATCCCAGAATGGGGAGTTGGTAGGGTCAGGTTTGGGATGTCGGGACAAGGAAGGGCTGGAATTTGTCCAGGGAAGGTTCAGCTTTCCAGGCCAGGAGTTGGGACGCTCCAAACCCCATTCCAGGTGCGGATCTGGGAGATTCCAGAGGAGGGATTTTTTCCAAGCTATCCCAAGGATTGGTTGTTTATCCTTGAGGGGCCACCAGCAGCAGGGCTGACCCTGAAATTCCCAAAAGATTTGTTTTACGGGAAGAATCATTTGAAGCCAGGAGTTGGGAGGCTCCAAACCCCATTCCAGGGGCAGATCTGGGAGATTCCAGAGGAGGGATTTTTCCCAAGGGATCCCAAGGATTGGTTGTTTATCCTTGAGGGTCCACCAGCAGCAGGGCTGATCCTGGAATTCCTGGCCAAGACAGGAATTTGGGGACGGGAGTTGGAACACTCCAAACCCCATTCCAGGTGTGGATCTGCGAGATCCCGGAGCGGGGATTTTTCCCAAGGGATGCCGAGGATTGGTTATTTAACCTTGAACCGGGCAGATCCTGGAATTCCTGGCCAAGACAGGAATCCAGGGCCGGGAGTTGGGATGCTCCAAACCCCATTCCAGGTGCGGATCTGGGAGATCCCGGAGGGGGGCCTGAAGCGGAACATGACGGAGGCGGCGCTGGAGCTGTTCGGGCACAGCCGCCGCGTGGGGCTGGTGGAGTGGCACCCCACCACCAACAACATCCTCTTCAGCGCCGGATACGACTACAAGGTCGGCATTCCCGGGAATGCCCCGCCGCTCCTCCCGGGTTTCAGCACCGCCGGTGGACGGCCGGAGCGGGGATGGTGGAATGGCGGGATGGGTTGGGTTGGGTTGGATTGAGTTGGGTTGGGTTGGGAGGAGATCAAAGCTCGTCTCATTCTGTGGTTTCCGTGGGTCTGGGAGACATTCCATGGATCAGGAACAGCTTCCAAAAACCAGGAACAACTTCCATAGGCCAGGGAGAGCTTCCATAGACCAGGAACATCTTCCATAGGTCAGGGAGACCTCCCAAAGGCTGGGAACACCTTCCATAGGCCAGGAACAGCTTCTATAGGCCAAGAACAACTTCCATAGACCAGGAGCAATTTCCACAGACCAGGAACAGCTTCCATAGGCCAGGAACAACTTCCATAGACCAGAAAGAGCTTCCAAAAAACCAGGAACACCTTCCAAAGACCAGGAACAGTTTCCAAAGACCAGGAACAGCTTCCAGTGACCAGGGAGACCTCCCAAAGACCAGGAGCAGCTTCCAAAGGCCCTCCCAGAGGGCAGGAGCAGCTCCCGCCGTCCCAGGCTGCTCCAGGGGCCGTTCCCGCAGGTGCTGATCTGGAACCTGGAGGTGGGCGAGCCGGTGAAGATGATCGACTGCCACACGGACGTGATCCTGTGCCTGTCCTTCAACACGGACGGCAGCCTGATGGCCACCACCTGCAAGGACAAGCGGCTGCGCGTGGTGGAGCCGCGCTCCGGGAGGGTCCTGCAGGTGGGGGCCGGGTTTGAGGGAAAGAATCCCCAAAACGGGTGGATGGGGAAGGCGATGGATTGAGTGGCACAGGGAAAAGGGGTTGGGGTGGGGTTGGATTGGGGTTGGGGTTGGATTGGATTGGATTGGGGTTGGGTTGAGTTTGGGTTAGGTTTGGATTGGGATTGGATTGGGGTTGGGTTTAGATTGGATTGGTTTTGGGTTTGGTGTGAGTTTGGATTGAGTTTGGATTGGGGTTGGGTTTGGATTGGACTGGATTGGATTGGATTGGGTTTGGGTTTGGGTTTGGGT
>VZDJ01000155.1:987204-1007916 GCA_008694505.1 Cyanoderma ruficeps | reverse complement strand
TGGATGGATGGATCCATGTATTCATGGATGGATTCATTGATGGACGGACGGACGGATGGATTGGTGGGTGGATGGATCACTCATGGATGGATGGATAGATTGATGGACGGACGGATCACTCCCGTTTTTCCCGGCAGCTGTCCGGGTGCGTGGCCGGGGGCTGCTCCGAAGGGTCTCTCCGGCTGCATTCCCGGCACAGCCTCTGCGCCCTCCTCACCTTCCTGAGCTTCACCTCCCGCCTGCCCGAGCGCCTGGCGCCCGGGAGCTTCGACCTCGTCGGTGAGAATTCCCGGGAATGGCAGGAATGGACCCGGGGAATGGCGGGAATGAACCCAGGGAATGGCGGGAATAGCCCCGGGGAATGGTGGGAATAAACCCAGGGAATCCAGAGAATGAATCACGGAATGGTGGGAATGAACCCAGGGAATGGTGGGATTGGACCCAGGGAATGGTGGGAATAAGCCCAGGGAATGGTGGGAATGAACCCAGGGAATGGTGGGATTGGACCCAGGGAATGGTGGGAATAAGCCCAGGGAATGGCGGGAATGACCCCAGGGATTGCTGGGAATAACCCCAGGGAATGCTGGGAATAAACCCAGGGAATCCAGAGAATGAATCACAGGGAATGGTGGGAATAACCCCAGGAATGGCGGGAATGTCCCCAGGGAATGATCCCAGGGAAATGTCAGCAATAACCCCGTGGGATCCCAGGAATAAACCCAGGGAATGTCGGGAATAAACCCAGGGAATCCCAGGAATAAACCCCATAGAATCCCGGGGATAAACCCTCCGGAGCCACAGGCACTGGGGATAGGAATTACAAGGACAATAAAACCCCAGGAATTGGGAATGAATATTTGTAGGATGATAAAACCCCAGGGATCAGGAGCAGGAATGTGTAGGATAAATATTCCATGGGAACCAGGTGCAGCGGGCTGAGCGTGATTCCGATCCTGGAATCCTGGAATTCTGGGATGCTTTGGACGGGCAGGGACACCTCCCGTTATCCCAGAGCTCTCCAAGCCCACGGAGCATCCCGGGGATGAGGGACCCACCTGGGCCTGCCCTACCCCCGTGGAATTCCCGTGGGATTTCCGTGGAATTGTCGGAGTTTTCCGTCGCAGGGCACAGCCACCAGCTTTTCCACGTCTGCGGGATCCTGGGAACGCTGTTCCAGCTGGAAGCCGTGGCCGCGGACATGGCGGAGCGGCGCGGCCGCCTCCCTCTCCCCTCTTCCCTGGAAACCTTCGGATCCTTGGGAATGGGAGCGGCTGCCAGCCTGGCCATCCTCGGGATCTGCTTCCGCAGCCTCCGCCCGCAGCCTCGTTCCCGGGAAAAATCCCGCTAGGATTTCCTGGGATTTCTCCCGGGATTTCTGGGAGCGGCCCCGCCCGCGTGTTTTGAGGGGGAATCGGATCGCCCGGAAATATTCCTTTGGGAATTTCCCCAGGGGGAAAAACTGCACTGGTTTTGTGGGAAAACTTCCCATCCCGGTGTTATCCACAGGGAAAGCGTCAAATAATCGGGATGGGATCCCTGAAAAGGGAGGGAAGCGCTTCCTGCTTCCCAAAAAATCCGGGATCCTTCAGGTGTCCCTTGGGGAGAAATCCAGGGAATGTTGGCGTCATTCCAGCTGGGTGAAGCCAAGCACTTCCAAATTCCCGTTTTCCCCTTGGAAATGGAATTCCTTTGGAATTCCAAGCCTTACGCTCAGCCCAAGTGCCTGGAAAAGTGGGATGGAGGGATTGGAATGTTTCCCTCCAGTTTTAATTCCCACAGTTTTTAATCATGATCCCGGAAAAGGGATTCCAGGAGAGCTCCAATGGGATATTCCCACAGGAAAGCTCTTCCGGGGTCTAATTCCGGGAAATCCTGGGAAGTTCGTTCCGGTGGGAATTCTGAGTTTCCACGTGGGGAGTTGGAATTGGGATTAATTAATTGGGGATGGAGGAATTCCATCCTGTCCCGGGTATTCCCGGGCTGGATCCCGGGATTGGGGCTGGGAGAGCTCCCGGGATTTGGGATCTTTTGGGATCCATCTTTTGAGGGATGGGATCGGGATCCGTGGGGAGAAAAGCAGGATTTGGGACAGCTCAAGGGTTAAAAGCACCCTGGAATTTTGAAAGAATTCCCAGGATTTTCCCCTCTGTTTTTCCTTCCTTTTCCTTCCCTGGATGTTGCAGGAGGAGCCTGGAGCTCTCAGCCTTTCCCAGGATCCGGGTTTTCCTCCTGGATTTTCCTGCAGGAAAACACGGCACGCGCTTTGTTCTTTGGGAATTTTTTTTTTTTCCCCTGGATAATCACGCGGGTCTCCCGTTAATTTCCTTTAATTGCCTTTGCCGAGGTGTGGCCGCTGCACTTTGGGAGCCGCTGGAATTCGGGATAACACGATAAAATCTGGGCTGGACGGGTTAAATCCGGGCTAAATCAATCCTTGGGAAAGCTGACCGGGATTTTCGGGATATTTATGAGCACTGGAGTTGGGTTTATTTTTCCCGACGGTTTTGTTAAATTAATATAAATCGCTGATTTTAATCTGCTTAATAATAAAAATATTCCTGGGAAAACGGATCCCTTTGGAGAGCGTTGCTGATAATTCCAGAGTTTGTTTCCTCAATTCCCTTCCCAGGAGAAATGAAAATTCCGTGTCCAGGTGTTCCCAGGAAAGAAACCGGGATATTTATTTGTGGAATGTCGATCCGCGGCAAACCCCAAACAAATCCAGGGATTTCGGGGATCAAATTCCAGCGAACCTCCCTCATCCCTCCTAAGCCTCGTGGGTTTGGAAAAGCTGGAAAAGAGCAGGAATTTCAGGAATTTCAGGCTCCTCCAGGTCATTTTATCCCTTTTTTTTTAAATTAATATCTTTGAATTTGTGGAAACATTCAGGAATTTGGACTAAAAACGGGAATTCCCTGGAATTTAAAAGGAATCGAATCCCTCAGCCCAACTCCCCGTTGGAATCCATTCCCTGGGCAGGAGATTTGCTTTTCCCTGGACTCGTTCTGCCGGATTTTTTCCCACATGTCCCAACACGGCATTTCCACGGTTGTTTTCCACCACGGGTCATTTCCCACAGGTTGGGGATTAACTGGTTTCCAGCAGGTCGGGAATTAATTCACTTTCCACAGGTTGGGAATTAACTTTTTTCCAACAGCTCGGGAGCCCACTCATTTCCATCGGGTTGGGAATTAACTCGTTTTCCACATGTTGGGAATGAATCCCGACAGGTTGGGAATTAACTCATTTCCGACAGGTTGGGAGTCCACTCATTTCCATCGGGTTGGGAATTAACTCCTTTTCCATATGTTGGGAATCAAATCCAACAGGTTGGGGTTCAACTGATTTTCCACAGGTTGGGAATTCACTCATTCCCGTCGGCTTGGGGATTAACTGAGTGACTGATTCACCTCCAGGCAGGCACACAGGGAAGCCCTGGCTCTGCATTCCACCTGTTTCCCTGAAAGATCGGAATTAACCGGATAAAAAGGGAAAAAAAAACCGGGAAAAAAACACCGGGATCGGCCGGGGCCGGGATTCGAACCCGCGGCCTCGCCTCCTGCTCCACCGCCGCCGCCAGCAGGGGGAGCCCCGCCCGCCGGGCCCCGCCCCTCGGGCGTCTCCACGGTGACGCCGGGGGTCGTGACGTCAGCGGCGCGGCGCGCGCTGATTGGTCGGATTTGAATCGCGGCGGGCGCGCGGCCGCCGCTCGGTCCCAGCCCCCGGAGCGCGAGCCCCACCGGGCCCTGTCGCGACAGCGGCGCCCCCCGCGACATGAAGGCGGCGTGAGTGGCTCCGCGGACCCTCTGCGGCGGGGACGGGCGGCCGGCCTGGGGCGGGGTGGGGGGGTAACCCGGTGTGGGGCGGCTCCGGCCGGCGGCGATGGGCCGCCCTTCATGGCCGCCCGCGGCTCTTTGGCTTCCCGGTCCTCCCCGGCCTCTCGCTATCCCGGTACTCCTGCCGTTCTCCCGGTTCTCTCCATCCTCTCGTTATCCCGGTGTTCTCCCGGTTCTCTCCATCCCCTCTCTATCCCGGTGCTTCTCCCGGTCCTCCCGGTTCTCTCCATCCTCTCGCTATCCCGGTGCTCCTCCCGGTTCTCCCGGTTCTCTCCATCCTCTCGCTATCCCGGTCCTCCTCCCGGTTCTCTCCATCCTCTCGCTATCCCGGTGCTCCTCCCGGTTCTCCCGGTTCTCTCCATCCTCTCTCTATCCCGGTCCTCCTCCCGGTTCTCTCCATCCTCTCGCTATCCCGGTGCTCCTCCCGTCCTCCCGGTTTTCCCCGCTCCTCCTCCGTTCCCTCGGTGTCTCTCGGTTCCTCTCCCGGTTTCCCTCGGTTCCTGTCCCTGTTGCGGTCCCGGTTCCCGTCACGGCTCTCTCCCCCCAGCAGGGCGCGGACCCCGCGCAGGCCGAGGAAAGGCACCAACCCCACGATGAAGGACCCGGTGGGGGTGAGTCCCTGATCCCCCCCTCTCCAAATTCCCGGCTTTATCCCAAACTCCCCTGATCCCTCCTCTCCACATTCCCGGCTTTATCAATGTTTTCCTCAGTCCAGCTGTACTGCCGGCTTTATTCCCGGCTTTATTCCCGGTTTATCCCTGTTTCCCTCATTCCAGGTGTACTGCCGTGCCCATTCCCATGTCCATTCCTGTGTTCGTTCCCTGTTTTTCCCTCCCTCTTTCCAGGTGTATTCCCATGTTCATTCCCAGTTTATCCCTGTCTTTCCCTCCCTCTCTCCAGGTGTATTCCCGTGTCCATTCCCTGTTTTTCCCCCATCCCTCTCCCCAGGTGTATTCCCGTGTCCATTCCCTGTTTCCCCATCTCTCTCCAGGTGTATTCCCGTGCCCATTCCCGGTTTTTCCCCCCCTCTCTCCAGGTGTATTCCCGTGCCCATTCCCGGTTTTTCCCGGTTTTTCCCTGTCTCCAGGTGTACTGCCGCGTGCGCCCGCTGTGCCGTGGGGACCAGGAGAGCTGCCTCGAGGTCGTCAACCACACCACGGTGCAGCTGCACCCGCCCGACGGCCACCGCGTCGTCCGCAACGGCGAGTACCGCGAGGTATCCGCGCCATTCCCGGCCGGAATTCCCACCCGGAATTCCCGACCGGAGCCCTGGGAGTGTCCTCAAAGCCGTCCCTGCCCTGGGAAATGGGGTTGTCCTTCAGGTCCCTTCCCGCCCAAACGATTTTGGAATTCCGCGAATTCCGTCCCCGCCCCAAGAGTCTTCCCGTGAATTTGGGAATTCCGTGAATTCTGGAATTCTGCGAATTCCGTCCCCGCCCGCCCCGAGAGTCTTCCTGTGAATTTGGGAATTCCGCGAATTCCGTCCCCCCACGCCCCCAAGAGTCTTCCCGTGAATTTGGGAATTCCATGAATTCCGACTCCGCCTGCCCTGAGATTCTTCCCGTGAATTCCGGAATTCCGTTAATTCCATCCCCACCCCGAGAGTCTTCCCGTGAATTTGGGAATTCCATGAATTCCATCCCCGCCTGCCCTGAGTCTTCCTGTGAATTTGGGAATTCTGCAAATTCTGTCCCCGCCCACCCCGAGAGTCTTCCCATGGATTTGGGAATTCCGTGAATTGCATCCCGTCCTGAGTCTTCCGGTGACTTTAGGAATTCCATCCAGCTCTGAGTCTTTCCGTGAATTTATGAATTCCGTGAATTCCGTCCCCCCACGCCCCGAGTCTTCCCATGAATTTGGGAATTCTGTCCAGCTCCGAGTCTTCCCGTGAGTTTAGGAATTCCATGAATTCCATCCGGCTCTGAGTCTTTCCGTCAATTTAGAAATCCCATGAATTCCATCCACATCTGAGTTTTCCCACGAATTTAGGAAATCCATGAATTCCACCCAGCTCCAAGTTTTCCCATGAATTTAGGAATCCCATTAATTCCATCCACATCTGAGTTTTCCCATGAATTTAGGAATTCCATGAATTCCATCCTGCTCTGAGTCTTCCCATGAATCTAGGAATTCAAAATTCGTTCAAATTCATTCAAATAATTAATTTTTAAAAAAGTAAAACCAGCTTGGAATTAAAGACTACTAAAATTAATTTCAAAATTCATTAGAACTCATTAAAACAACTCATTAAAAAAAGTAAAACCAGCCTGAAATTTAGGACTACTAAAATTTATTTCAGAATTCATTAGAATTCTTTAAAAGAACTCATTAAAAATTAAAACCAGCCTGAAATTTAGGATTACTAAAATTCACTTCAAAATTCATTGGAATTCATCAAAATAACTCATTAAAAAAATAAAGCCAGCCTGAAATTTAGGACTACTAAAATTCACTTCAAAATTCATTAGAATTCATTAAAATAACTCATTAAAAATTAAAACCAGCTTGAAATTTAGGGCTACTAAAATTCACTTCAAAATTCATTAGGATTCATTAAAATGACTTATCAAGAAATTAAACCAACTTGAAATTTAGGACTACTAAAATTCATTTCAAAATTCATTCGAATTCATTAAAAGAACTCATTAAAAAAAGTAAAGCCAGCCTGAAATTTAGGACTGTTGGGAATTCATTCAAACTCATTAAAATAAATCACTAAAAAAAGTGAAACCAGCCTGGAATTTCGGAATTTCTGCATTTTCTGGATTCTCAGTCCATCTGAAATGGACTGAAACCCGAGGCTGGCCTGGGAGAAGATCCAAAATCACTGAAATTCCCTGAGGGAACGGCTCCGCTTTGCCCACGGTGGAAGTTCCTTCGCTGGGATTCCGGGGCGGGGGGGAAAAATCCCAACTTTCGTCTGCGCGCCGGGAATTCTCGGCGGGATCCCTCGGGAATTCCAGGGCGGTTTTCCCGTCTCCCGGCAGACGCAGTATTCCTTCAAGGAGGTGTTCGGCACGCTGGTGGCGCAGAAGGAGCTCTTCGACGTGGTGGCCAAGCCTCTGGTGGAGGATCTCATCCGGGGCAGGAACGGTGAGCGGGGCTCCCGTCCCCGGGATTTCACCCCTTCCCCAGGCCCCTCTGGATCCCCTCACGCAGCGCCCGCGGAAATTCCGTCCGGAGCGGGAATCCGGGGATGGTTTGGGTGGGAATGGATGATCCTGAGGTTTGTCTGGAATTGTGGTTCAGATCCTCACACAGCGCCCGCGCATATTCCGTCCGGAGCGGGAATCCGGGAATGGTTTGGGGGGAATGGATGATCCTGAGGTTTGTCTGGAATTGTGGTTCAGATCCTCACGCAGCACCCTCGGATATTCCGTCCGGAGTGGGAGTCCGGGGATGGTTTGGGTGGGAATGGATGGTCCGGTGCTCCTGAGGTTTGTTTGAGGTTTGTCTGGAATTGTGGTTCAGATCCTCACACAGCACCCGCGGAAATTCCGTCCGGAGTGGGAGTCCGGGGATGGTTTGGGTGGGAATGGATGGTCCCAAGGTTTGTTGGGAATTGTGGTTCAGATCCTCACACAGCACCCGCGGATATTCCGTCCGGAGCGGGAATCCGGGGATGGTTTGGGTGGGAATGGATGGTCCCAAGGTTTGTTGGGAATGGTGGTTCAGATCCTCACACAGCACCCCTTGGAAGTTCTTTCTGGGATGGTTTGGGTTGGGAATGGATGATCCAGTGCTCCCGAGGTTTGTTGGGAATTGTGGTTCAGCTCCTCACGCAACACTTCTCAAAGTTCGTTCTGGAATAGGAATCCTGGGATGGTTTGGGTGGGAATGGATGATCCAGTGCTCCTGAGGTTTGTTTGGAATTGTGGCTCAAATCCTCTCACACAGCACCCTCGGATATTTTGTCTGGAGTGGGAATCCAGGGATGCTCTGGGTGGGAATGGATGGTCCCAAGGTTTGTTTGGAATTGTGGCACAGTTCCTCACACAGCACTCCTGGAAGCTCTTTCTGGAACAGGAATCCTGGGATGGTTTGGGTGGGAATGGATGGTCCCAAGGTTTGTTTGGACTTGTGGCTCAAATCCTCACACAGCACCCATGGAAGTTCTCTCTGGAGCAGGAATCGTGGGATGGTTTGGGTGGGAATGGTTGATCCCAAGGTTTGTTCGGAATTGTGGCTCAGCCCCTCACACAACACCCATTGAAATTCCTTCTGGAACAAGAATCCTGGGATGCTTTGGGTGGGAATGGACGGTCCGGTGCCCTGGAAGCGCAGTTGGAGCAGCCTGGCTCAGCAGGAGCTGTCCCTGCCTTTGGCAGCGGGATTGGCTTTGAGGCCCCTTCCCACCCAAAGCCTTCTGGAATTCCATGGATTGTGCATCCAAACCCTTCTCTCCCAAGTTCTCCCGCGGTCTGTGGGAGCCGCAAACGGCGAAATCAGAACTTGGGGCTCGGAGCAAAGCACATTTTCCCCAAAAAATGTCCAAAAAGCATCACTTCCTTAAACCATCCGTAAAATCTACGGGAAGGACGTTAAAGCTCCAGTCTGGAATATTCCAGGGATGGCCCAGCCCATGCCAGGGCTGGTTTGTTCCTCTCGGAGAGGGCGAAGGATATTCCCAGCCGTGGCCATCAGCCCTTCCTGCTGTTCCAGCAGGAGATTCCGACATGGAGGAAACCATTCCGCGGCCTTTTTTTTCCCCACTGGAAAAACAGTGAAAAACAGTGGGGTTTTTCCCCGTATTATTCCATATTAATAAATTAATACCGGACTAATTAACGAATCAAATAACGCTCAATTGGCTGAAATTCCTGGGTTTTTTCCCCTGAGGTTTTTCCTCAGCCAGAGCTGCCGGCGCTTCCGACGGCGGCGGAACGTTTGAGGTGGCGTTTTGTCAGGGGATTTTTCCCCCCCCTAATCCCGTCGATTTCTCCCTTTTTCCCGCATTCCCAGGTCTCCTGTTCACCTACGGCGTGACGGGCAGCGGGAAGACCCACACCATGACGGGGTCTCCCGGGGACGGGGGGCTCCTGCCCCGCTGCCTGGCCATGATCTTCAACAGCATCGGCCCCTTCCAGGCCAAGAGATTCGTGAGTGCCTCCCCCAAAACCCTGGAATTTCGGCTCCCAACCCGGCCCTGCAGGGCTTGGAAGAGAGAAGGACCCAATCCCCGGGGGTTCCTGGTTCCAAAAGGGTTTGGATTTCTTGGGAATGCCTGTAAAGCATTCAGTGCTGTTCCCCCAAGCTCGTCCTAGGAAAAATCCGTTAAAAAAGCGCGTGGGAAGGAATCCAGGCGGGAATATTTCAGTGCTGATGGCCGCTGGTGGTCCCGTCCTCGTTAGGATGGGAAATATTTCATTAATTAGGCAGTTGTATCCCACTGAAATTCCCAGTCTGTTCCTGCTGTCCTGACAGGCGATTTCAGCTTGGAGGAAGCCATTCCATGGCCTTTTTTCCCTGGAAGCAGTGAAAAACAGTGTCTTTTCCATATTATTCCGCATTATTCTCCATTCCATGTGTTTCCATTCCACATATTATTCCATATTTCCATGTATTATTCCATATTTTCATACATTATTCCATCTTTCCATGTATTATTCCATATTTCCATGTATTATTCCATTTTTTGTATATTATTCCGTATTTCCATGTATTATTCCATACTTCCATATATTATTCCATATTTTCATGTATTATTCCCTATTTCTATATGTTATACTGTATTTTCATATATCATTCAATATTTCCATATATTATTCTATATTTCCATATATTATTTGGTATTTTCATATATTATTCCATATTTTCATGTATTATTCCATATTTTCATGTATTATTCCATATTTCTATATGCTATACTGTATTTTCATATATTTTTCCATATATTGTCCCATATTTCCATATATTATTTCATATTTTCATATGTTATTCCATGTTTCAGCATATTATTCCATATTTCCATGTATTATTCCATATTTACATATGTTATTCCATATCTCTATATATTATTCCCTATTTTCATGTGTTATTCCATATTTCCATATATTATTCCCTATTCCCATATATTATTCCATATTTCCCCATATTATTCCCTATTTCCATGTGTTATTCCATATTCCCGTATATTATTCCATATTCCCATATATTATTCCATACTTCCCCATATTATTCCATATTCCCACATATTATTCCGTAATTCCACATTATCCCACTTGCTGTCAGTAATTCCCATGGAACCAAAAATGTCTCCTGGTGAAATCAGGGATATTTTTTTCCCCCACGGCGTGAACTTGTGGTGCCCGAAATACCCCGGAACAACCCTGGAATTCTCATCCCTGGGATCTTTTACAAAACTCGATTTTCACAAATTCTTTTCCGTGGGATCTCGCTGGGTCGAGTGCCAGGGAGGGGGACGTTATTAATGAATTAACGCCCGGCTAATTAACGGATCAAACGATGCTTCGTCGGCCAGCAGCCGGATGTCGGGATTGGCTGAAATTCCTGGGTTTTTTTTTTGTTTTTCCCGTCAGGTTTTCAAGCTGGACGAGAAGAACGGGGTGGAGGTGCAGAGCGAGGTGGAGGCTCTGCTGGAGCGCCAGAGGAGAGAGGCCCTGCCCATCCCAAAAACTCCAGCTGGGAAGTGAGTGACTCCAGGAATTTATTCCCATGGGAACGGGATTTAACTTCTCTTGGGAATCTTCCCTTGGAGAAGCGAAGGAAAAAATCCGGGGGGGGGAAAGTTGGGAATTATTTTATTGATTAGGTAGTTGTATCCCGATGAAATTCCCAGTTTATTCCGGGTGTTCTAATAGGAGAGTTCGGCTTGGAGGAAGCTATTCCATTGCTTTTTTTTCCTGAGTTTTGGGCCTTTTCCCTCAGAATTTTGGGGCTTTTCCCCCAGAATTTTCTGCCTTTTTCCCCTCAGCATTTTCTGCCTTTTCCCTCTCAGAATTTGCTCAGTTGGATCACGGAATTCCAGCCACGGAAGTTCCTCAGTTAGATCATGGAATTCCAACCATGGAATTCCCTCAGCTAAATCATTCAATTCCAAGCATGGAAGTCCCTCAGTTGGACCATGGAATTCCCTCAGTTGGACTATGGAATTCCCTCAACTGGATTGGGGAATTCCAACCATGGAATTCCCTCAGCTGGATCATGGAATTCCCTCAGCTGGACCGTGGAATTCCCTCAGTTGGATCGTGGAATTCCCTCAACTGGATTGTGGAATTCCAACCATGGAATTCCCTCAGCTGGACCATGGAATTCTCTCAGTTGGGTCGTGGAATTCCAACCATGGAATTCCCTCAGCTGGACCACAGAATTCCCTCAGTTGGACCGTGGAATTCCCTCAACTGGATTGTGGAATTCCAACCATGGAATTCCCTCAGCTGGACCATGGAATTCCCTCATTTGGATCACAGAATTCCCTCATTCAGATCCTGGAATTCCCTCATTGGGATCCCGGAATTCCCTCATTGGGATCCCGGAATTCCCTCATTGGGATCCTGTAATTCCCTCATTTGGATCACAGAATTCCCTCATCGGGATCCCAGAATTCCATCTCCTGGCCCTGCCCAGGCCCACTCTTCACCCCCCCCACAAGAACCCGAATTTTGCCGACCGCCGCTCCTTTCCCTGCCCTGTCCCCTGAGCTGCCCTGCCACATTCCCTCCCCCCAGGAATCCCAATCCCGTTTTTCCCCAGGAGGCAGCTGGATCCCGAGTTTGCCGACATGATCGACGTGCAGGACCAGCCGCGGGCGGAGGAGGTGGACGAGGACAACGTCTACGGCGTCTTCGTGTCCTACATCGAGATCTACAACAACTACATCTACGACCTGCTGGAGGAGGCTCCCTTCGACTCCATCAAACCCAAGTGAGTCCCGAATTCCCGGGTTTTTCCCCGGCCCAGGGGTTGGGAATGGCCACAGAACCCCTCTGGAAAAGGAGGGAAGAGAGCGACGTCTGCGGCGTCTCCGTGTCCCGAGTTGATGTCCAGTGTCTGCTCTGAGCCCACCAACCCCAGGGAGTTTGGGAATTCCCGTATTCCCAGTCCTGGGAGGATTTTACAGGATCTGCACTGTGGGTTGTTTTTTTTTTGGTTCTCACCTTGGCTCAGAATTCCTGGGATTCGCTGTTAAAAACGCACGGAGAGGAGTCCAGCCAGGAATGTTTCATGGCCGCTCCCTCCTTCGTTAGGCTGGGTGATTAATGAGCAAATATTTAATTAATTAGGCGGTTGTATCCCGCTGATATTCCCAATTTATTCTAACGGGTGATTTCAGCTTGGGACAAGCCATTCCATAGCTTTTTTTTTTCCTTGGAAACAGTGAAAAACGCTGGTTCGGTGCTCCGTGTTATTCCATTTAATATCAGTAATTCCCACCAAACCAGGAATTTGGGATATATTTTTTTTTAGGGATAGTTTTTTTTTCCCAAAGGCGTGCACTTGTGATGTCTAAAATCAGTAGGGGAAAAAAAAAATAAAAATCTGCAAATTCCTCTTGGAATCCATGGATTGAAATTCCAACTCCATTAAAGTCGGAGAGTTGGAGACTCTCAGTCCTGCATTAATTAAGGAGCGATTGATTAACAAAGATTAACGAGGGCAAAGCAATCTGGGAGCTGTCTCCTCATTCCAGAAGGGTTTGGATCTCTGGGTATGTTTTTGAACCACTCAGTGGTTTGGTCCTTATTCCCAAAGCCCATCCTAAAAGAAAAAAAATAAATTAATTTAAAATCTGGGATAATTTCTCCCTCTGGAAGCTGCAGTGTGGAAAGACTTGAGGCAGAAACCAAGGATTTAATGTTTTTCCCCGTTTTTTTGGTAGGTGGAACAGTTGCAACACTCCTGTGAGAAATGGAGACTTTGTGTATGTGTCCGGTGTCTTATTCCCGTTATTCCAGTGCTGTTTTCCTCGAGTAGAGGCAGAAAATTCCCCGCTTTTCCTCGCTTTCCTAGGAAATCTAGGATGCTCTCCCTGCTTCTGTGTGCTTGTAGAAAAGCAATAGCTGCCACCAAAGCAATTAATTGCGATTAAATAGCTGCTAATTAGAGCGGTAGCTGGAGTGTCACTAATCCTGGCTGTGTGTCCATGTCCTGTATTCCCTCTTCCAACTTTTACACGGATAATTCACCTTTTCCTCTCAGCATTTTTGACCATTTTTCCCTCAGAATTTTCACCATTTTTCCCTCAGAATTTTGGAGGATTTTTCCCTCAGCATTTTTGACCCTTTCCCCTCAGAATTCTGGATGATTTTCCCTCAGCATTTTTGACCTTTTCCCCTCAGAATTTTGATCCTTTTTCTGTCAGGACTTTTGGCCTTTTCCCCCTCAGCATTCTGACCATTTTCCCTCGGAATTTTGACTTTTCCCCTGAGATTTTTGACCTGTTCCCCCTAAATTTTGACCATTTTTCCCTCAGTATTTTGATGATTTTCCCTCAGCATTTTTGACCCTTTCCCCTCAGAATTCTGGATGATTTTCCCTCCAAATTTTCGATTATTTTCCCTCAGCATTTTTGACCTTTTTCCCTCAGAATTTTGACCCTTTTCCCTTGGAATTTTTGGTCTTTCCCCTCAGAATTTTGACCTTTTCCCCTCAGAATTTTGACCCTTTTTCCATCAGCATTTTTGTCCTTTTTTCCCCTTCAGCGTTTTGACCGTTTCCCCTCAGAATTTTGACTTTTCCCCTCAGATTTTTGACCCGCTCCCCCTGAATTTTGACCGTTTCCCCTCAGCATTTTTGACCTTTTTCCCCAGACTTGTGATGTTTCCCCTCAGCATTTTTGACCTTTTCCCCTCTGAATTTTGACCTTTTCTCTCAGCATTTTTGGCATATTTCCCTCAGCATTTTTGACCCTTTCCCCTCAGAATTCTGGATGATTTTCCTTCCGAATTTTCGATTATTTTCCCTCAGCATTTTTGACCTTTTCCCCTCAGCATTTTGACCATTTCCCCTCAGCATTTTTGACCTTTTTCCCCTCAGAATTTTGATCTTTTCCCTCGGCATTTTTGGCCTTTTTCCCTCAGAATTTTGACCCTTTTCCCTCGGAATTTTTGGTCTTTCCCCTCAGAATTTTGACCCTTTTTCCGTCAGCATTTTTGTCCTTTTTTCCCCTCAGCATTTTGACCGTTTCCCTCTCAGAATTTTGACTTTTCCCCTCAGATTTTTGACCCGCTCCCCCTGAATTTTGACCGTTTCCCCTCAGCATTTTTGACCTTTTTCCCCAGACTTGTGATGTTTCCCCTCAGCATTTTTGACCTTTTCCCCTCTGAATTTTGACCTTTTCTCTCAGCATTTTTGGCATATTTCCCTCAGCATTTTTGACCCTTTCCCCTCAGAATTCTGGATGATTTTCCTTCCGAATTTTCGATTATTTTCCCTCAGCATTTTTGACCTTTTCCCCTCAGCATTTTGACCATTTCCCCTCAGCATTTTTGACCTTTTTCCCCTCAGAATTTTGATCTTTTCCCTCGGCATTTTTGGCCTTTTTCCCTCAGAATTTTGACCCTTTTCCCTCGGAATTTTTGGTCTTTCCCCTCAGAATTTTGACCCTTTTTCCGTCAGCATTTTTGTCCTTTTTTCCCCTCAGCATTTTGACCGTTTCCCTCTCAGAATTTTGACTTTTCCCCTCAGATTTTTGACCTGTTCCCCCTGAATTTTGACCGTTTCCCCTCAGCATTTTTTACCTTTTTCCCCCCGACTTTTGCCCTCCATGAAAACCCGCATGGCAGGAATCTGCAGGGACAGCCCCACTCCAATGGGATTGATTTCTTTTCCCTCTTTCCCTGTCATCCCAAAGACCTCCCCAGTCCAAAATCCTTCGGGAAGACCAGAACCACAACATGTACGTGACGGGCTGCACCGAGGTGGAGGTCAAATCCACAGAGGAAGCTTTCGAAGTCTTTTGGAAAGGTAAAAAAAAAAACAAAAAAACTTGGAATTCGGGGCTGATCCCACATCCCATGGCCTCAAACGTTATCCCCCAGCGAGGAAATCCCACTGGATCTGCAGTTTAGGGCATTCCCAGCTCCCAACCCTTCCCAATATCCCACAGCTGTGGGATCCCTCACGGCCTGATGCTGGAGGAGGTGGGGATTGCGGGAAAGCAGCAGGAATATTTTTTGGGAATTTGGGGTGTGTGAGCAGGGCAGAAGAAGCGGCGCATCGCCAACACGCAGCTGAACCGGGAATCCAGCCGCTCCCACTCCGTGTTCATCATCAAGCTGGCGCAGGCTCCTCTGGATGCAGACGGGGACAACGTGCTCCAGGTCAGTCCTGGGTTGTCCCAGGAGGGTTTTATGGAGTTTTCCTCGGGAGCAGCGCCCGTGCCTCAGGTGTGGAGGCGACGGAATGAATCATAAAGTCCGGCGTTAAAGCAGAGGGTGAAGCTGCTGGTTCCTTTGGTTTTCACCTTTTCCTTTGTTGGGATTGGAAAATTCCTCGGGTTTCCACTTTTTTCTTTGTTGGGATTCTAAATTTCCTTGGGTTTTCACCTTTTCCTTTGTTGGGATTCTAAATTTCCTTTGGTTTCCACCTTTTCCTTTGTTGGGATTGGAAAATTCCTTGGGTTTTCACCTTTTCCTTTGTTGAGGTTGGAAAATTCCTTTGGTTTCCACCTTTTCCTTTGTTGGGATTGGAAAATTCCTTTAGTTTTCACCTTTTTCTTTGTTGAGGTTGGAAAATTCCTCGGGTTTCCACCTTTTCCTTTGTTGAGATTCTAAATTTCCTTGCATTTTCACCTTTTCCTTTGTTGGGATTGGAAAACTTCTTGGGTTTCCACCTTTTCCTTTGTTGGGATTGGAAAATTCCTCGGGTTTCCACCTTTTTTGTTGTTGGGATTCAAAATTTCCTTGCATTTTCACCTTTTCCTTTTTGGGATTGGAAAATTCCTCGGGTTTCCACCTTTTTTGTTGTTGGGATTCAAAATTTCCTTGGGTTTTCACCTTTTCCTTTGTTGGGATTGGAAAATTCCCTTGGTTTTCACCTTTTCCTTTGTTGGGGTTCGAAAATTTGGGGAATTTGAACGATCCAACGGCTTTCAATCCCGTGGCCCCAAGGCAGGACGGATCTGCCAAACTTCCCCCAAAAAAAGCTGGGCCGTGCCCCCACCCCTCTGAGCTTGGATCCAGGGCATTCTTTGGAAGTGGGATTTGGGATGAGGTGTCCCCAAATCCCTTTAGAAGGGAACGTGGAGAGATCCAGGATTCCTTGTGTGTCCCAGGAAAAGGAGCAGATCACCCTGAGCCAGCTGTCCCTGGTGGATCTGGCGGGAAGCGAGAGAACCAACAGGACCAAAGCCGAGGGGAACAGGCTGCGGGAAGCAGGTAGGAGCACCCTGCTAATTAACCCTGCTAATTAAGCTCCCGCTAATCCTGTCTGCTGGGGAAGAATCCCAGGAATTCTCTGGAAGCACTCTCTTAGGATCAGTTAGGATTTGGATGACCTCAATTTCCCCTTCGGAAACCACAAGCTCCAAAGCGGGCGCTTCTGCCACTTCAGTTAATTAGAGCAATTATTAACGAGTGCCGTTAATTAGGCGGTTTATTCTTCTGAATAAATTTAGGAACGTGATCCAGGAGCTGCTCATGGAGGTTTTTTTTCCCCCTCGTGTTTGTTTTTTGTTTTTTTAGGGAACATCAACCAGTCGTTGATGACGCTGAGGACGTGCATCGAGGTTCTGCGGGAAAACCAACTGTACGGAACAAACAAGGTGGGCGGCCCTCCCCTCATTATCCTTGGATTTGATCACCCCAAATAGGAGGGAAAACTCACTGGGATCGTCCCTGGCCTGTATCCCCAGATGGTTCCATACAGAGATTCCAAACTGACTCATCTCTTCAAGAACTACTTTGACGGGGAAGGGAAAGTTCGGATGATCGTGTGCGTGAATCCCAAGGCTGAGGACTACGAGGAGAGCCTGGTAAATTCCCTTTTCCCACTCCCTCCTGCTCCTCTTCTTTTCCTGCTTTTGCCTGAATTCCTTTACTGCAAGAGATACAAGGGGTTAGAATTGTTGTTGAAGCCCTTCAGTTGGAATTCTGTGGGATAAACCTGCTCTCCAACTCTTATTTTTCCCCTTCAAATCACTCCTTGCTTTGGAAAGCGGGAAAGGTTTTCCTCCCTCCCAGAATTCCATGGAGCCACATTGAGCTGTTTAACCCCTCCTATTCCAACTCTGCCCGAGTTTTTGTGCCTCCTTGTCATTGGGGGAGTTTCCTGGAAGATCCCAAACCTCAGGCCACCGACTCCTTGCGATCCCATCCGGACAATTCCTCCTTTCCTACTTTTAGTGAATTCCTGTACTGCAAGAGATATGAGGAGTTAGAATTGTTGTTTGAGCCCTTCAGTTGGAATTCTGTGGGATAAATCTATTCTCCAACTCTTATTTTTCCTCTTCAAATCACTCCTTGCTTTGGAAAGTGGGTAAGGTTTTCCTCCCTCACAGAATTCCATTTGTTTGAGCCCTTCAGTTGGAATTCTGTGGGATAAACCTGCTCTCCAACTCTTATTTTTCCCGTTCAAATCACTCCTTGCTTTGGAAAGCGGGAAAGGTTTTCCTCCCTCCCAGAATTCCATGGAGCCACATTCAGGTGTTAAACCCCTCCTATTCCAAGAATTCCAACTGTCTCTGCCCAAGATTTGTGCCTCCTTGTCATTGTGGGAGTTTCCTGGAAGATCCCAAACCTCAGGCACCGACTCCTTGCGATCCCATCCGGACAATTCCCCCTTTCCCTTCTTTTAGCGACTCAAACTTGCTCCCAATCCCAGCTCCGGGTGCTGCTGGTGGATTTTTTGTTGTTTTTTCCCCGTTTTTCCCCTGGCAGCAAGTGCTGCGTTTCGCAGAGATGACGCAGGAGGTGGAGGTGGCCCGGCCCATGGACCGGCCCCTGTGCGGGCTGACCCCGGGGCGGCGCCTGCGCCACCAGGCCTTCCGCGACGAGCTCTCCCGAAAACTGCAGCTCCGGGGAGGCCCCGTGGGAGCAGGTGAGGGATGGGACAGAGGGAATTCCGCTCCGGGAATGTTCCCCTGGAGAAAGGGGAAATTTAGAGCCTCTGGGAAGGTCTGAAGGGAATGTTTGCCTGGAAAAAGAAAATTTAGAGCCTCTGGGAAGGTCTGAAGGGAATGTTCTCCTGGAAAAAAAGGGAGAGCGTTCAGGGAAAATTTAGAGCCTCTGGGACGGTCTGAAGGGAATGTTCTCCTGGAGAAAGGGAAAATTTGGAGCCTCTGGGAAGGTCTCAAGGGAATGTTCTCCTGGAGAAAGGGGAACGTTCAGGGAAGATTTAGAGCTTCTTGGAAGGTCTTGAAGGGAGGCCCCATGGGAGCAGGTGAGGGCTGGGACAGAGGGAATTCCGCTCCGGGAATGTTCCCCTGGAAAAAGGGGAAATTTAGAGCCTCTGGGAAGGTTTTGGAGGGAGGCCCCGTGGGAGCAGGTGAGGGATGGGGAGGAGGGAATTCTGCTCCGGGAATGTTCCCCTGGAAAAAGGGGAAATTTAGAGCCTCTGGGAAGGTCTGAAGGGAATGTTTGCCTGGAAAAAGGGAAAATTTGGAGCCTCTGGGAAAGTCTGAAGGGAGGCCCCATGGGAGCAGGTGAGGGATGGGGAGCAGGGAATTCCGCTCCGGGAATGTTCCCCTGGAAAAAGGGGAAATTTAGAACCTCTGGGAAGGTCTAAAGAAGCTCCAGGAGGAGCTGGAAGGGGGGATTGGGCTGAGGGATGGAGGGATGGGAGACAGGGAATGGCTTCCCTCTGGGAAAGGGGAGGGTTAGGTGGGATATTGGGAAGGAATTCCTGGCTGGGAGGGTGGGGAAGGGCTGGGATGCAATTCCCAAATTCCCAGATTTGCTGTGGCTGCCCCTGGATCCCTGGAAGTGCCCAAGGCCAGGCTGGATTGTGGGACAGTGGGAGGTGTCCCTGCCCATGGAATGGGATCCCTTTAAGGCCCTTTCCATCCCAAACCATTCCATGATTCCAGCAGAGTTTTCTGTCAGGAATTAAAGGCTGGGAATTAAATTTTAAACCAATTCCACTGAGCCTTAACTGTGCCAGGGAAACCTCAACCCCCCGGGAGCTGCTGCTCCCCCCTCCTCAGTGTCCCTGTGCAGGTTCCCAAGGAATTCCATGGGATTGGGATGAATCCATGGTCCCAAAACTGGCAGGAAACCATGCCAAGGAAATTAAGGGATGCTCCTGGGTGCTTTTTGTAAAACAAGGAACCAAGGATGTCACATTTAATCCGTCACCTCCTTGGGAATGCTCAGCTCCCACCCATCATTCCCGGTTTTCCCGGATCCTGCCCCTCATCCTTGGGGATTTTCCCGCCCTGCTGAGGGGGTTTTTTCCATCCTGCAGGTCCAGAGGAGCAATCTGCTGCCGAGCAGTTTTTCCAGAGCCTCCCTCCCCTGCCTTCCTGCGAGCTCCTGGACATCAACGACGACCAAACTCTTCCCAAGCTCATCGAGGCCCTGGAGCAGCGCCACAAAATGAGGCAGATGCTGGCAGAGGAATTTGCCAAAAACGGTGGGGATTTGCCCCAAATCGCAGCATCGGGGCAAAGCTCAGATTTGTTGCCTTTATTTATTCCTCAAAGGTTCCCCCTTGCCCCGAATTTTCTCGGTTAGATCCACGTTTTCAACCTTTTTTTGTTTTGTTTTGGTTTTTTCCTGAGGGATTTTTAGGCTTTTGATTGGTTGGGAAAAACAGGGTTTGGATGTTCTGGAGATGAGGGAGGAGATTAAAGATAACACAGAAAATATCTGAATTTTCTTCCAGTTCTCGCCTTCAAGACGATGCTGCAGGAGTTTGACTCCAGCGTGGCGTCCAAGGAAAATTATATCCAGGGAAAACTGGCTGAGAAGGAGAAAACCATAACGGGGCAGAGGACGGAGCTGGAACGGTTGGAAAAGAAGATCAAAACCTTGGAGTACAAGGTCAGTTGGGTCGTTTCGGAGCACAAATCCCTTTTTTTTTCTTAAAAAAAAATGGATCATTTGGCAAATTCCTTCCAGTCAGGAATAAATATTTGGGAGGAATTTTTACTAAAGCTCTTTCAGCTTTTTTTTTAACGAGACCAAAACATTTTAAAACACCAAAACGAGTTTAGAATCGGAAATTGAGATTCGGCCAGGGGAACATGAGCAGGAATTCCTGGTTTTGGGGGATTTTAGAGGGTTGTCCAACCACCCAAATCCTTCCCCAGATCGAGATTTTGGAGAAGACGGCCACGATTTACGAGGAGGACAAGAGGAACCTGCAGCAGGAGCTGGAGAGCAAGAGCCAGAAGCTGCAGAGGCAGGCCTCCGACAAGAGGAGGCTGGAGGCCAGGCTGCAGGGGATGGTGGCCGAGACCTCCCTCAAGTGGGAGAAGGAATGTGTGAGTGCAGGAATCTCGGGATGGGGAAATGGGGTGGGGCCGTTTGGGGGTCTGGGGGTTCGGGGGGTTTGTGGGTCCGGGTTGGTGTCGGTGGGGATGGAGGGTTGGAAATGCCCCTTTGACCTTCGGGGAGGTTTGGGGGCGGCTCTGCTGGAGGGAAGGGAAAGGGAAGGGAAGGGAAGGGGAAGGAAAAGGAAAGGAAGGAAAATGGGAAGGAGAAAGGAAAGGAAAATGGGAAGGAGAAAGGAAATGAAAATGAAAAGGAAAGGGAAAGAAAATGGAAGGGAAAGGAAAGGAAAATGAAAGGGAAAGGGAAGGAAAATGGAAAGGAGAAAGGAAAGAGGGAAGGGAAAGGAAAGGAAAGGAAAGGAAAGGAAAGGAAAGGAAAGGAAAGGAAAGGAAAGGAAAGGAAAGGAAAGGAAAGGAAAGGAAAGGAAAGGAAAGGAAAGGAAAGGAAAGGAAAGGAAAGGAAAGGAAAGGAAAGGAAAGGAA
>VZDJ01000155.1:967916-986983 GCA_008694505.1 Cyanoderma ruficeps | reverse complement strand
TCCTGCTATCCCTGGGAATGGGAAATCCCTGGATGTGTCTGTCCCTGTGTCTCACTGGTGTTTCCCTTCTTTCCAGAGCTGTGGTGACTCCACTGAGGTTGGGGACAGAGCTGGAGCACCTTGAATTCTCTGTGTCCTGTTTGTTCTTCTTCCATTGTCCCACCTCCTGCTATCCCTGGGAATGGGGAATCCTGGATCTGTCTGTCCCTGTGTCTCAATGATATTTCCCTTCTTCCCAGAGCTGTGGTGACCCCGCTGAGCCTGGGGACAGAGCTGGAGCACCTTTAATTCCCTGTGTCTTGTGTGTTCTTCATCCATTCTCCCACCTCCTGCTATCCCTGGGAATGGGAAATCCCTGGATCTGTCCGTCCCTGTGTCTCCCTGGTGTTTCCCTTCTCCCCAGAGCTGTGGTGTCCCTGCTGAGCTCAGAGATGGAGTTGGAGCACCTTCAATTCCCTGTCCTGTGTCCTGTTTATTGTTTCTCCCTTCTCCCACCTCCTGCTATCCCTGGGAACGGGAAATCCCCGGATGTGTCCGTCCCTGTGTCTCACTGCTCTCTCCCTTCTCCCCAGAGTTGTGGTGACCCCGCTGAGCCCGGGGACAGAGTTGGAGCACCTTGAATTCCTTGTCTTGTCTCTATTGTTTATCCATTCTCCCACGTCCTGCTATCCCTGGGAATGGGAAATCCTGGATGTGTCTGTGCCTGTGTCTCTCTGATGTTTCCCTTCTCTCCAGAGCTATGGTGACCCCGAGAGTTGGAGCACCTTGAATTCCTTCAATTCCCTGTGTCCTGTTTATTGTTTCTCCCTTCTCCCACCTCCTGCTATCCCTAGGAAGGGGAAATCCCTGGATCTGTCTGTCCCTGTGTCTCACTGGTGTTTCCCTTCTCCCCAGAGCTGTGGTGACTCCACTGAGGTTGCCGACAGAGTCGGGCACCTTGAATTCCTTGTCTTGTCTCTATTGTTTATCCATTCTCCCACCTCCTGATATCTCTAGGAATGGGAAATCCCTGGATCTGTCTGTCCCTGTGTCTCCCTGATGTTTCCCTTCTCCCCAGAGCTGTGGTGTCCCTGCTGAGGTTTGAGCCCAGAGCTGGAGCTCCTTGAATTTTCTGTGTCTTGTGTGTTCTTCATCCATTCTCCCACCTCCTGCTATCCCTGGGAAGGGTAAATCCCTGGATGTGTCCGTCCCTGTGTCTCACTGCTCTCTCCCTTCTCCCCAGAGCTGTGGTGTCCCCGCTGAGCCCGGGGACAGCGGGGCGGCCCCGCGGGTGCCCAGGCGCTCCAACTCCTGCAGCAGCATCTCAGTGGCCTCGTGTGTGCTGGAGTGGGAGCAGCGGGGCCCTCCCTGCCCGCCGGCCAGCCTTCCCAACCCCGGGAATGCAGCGGGAGCGGAGCCGGGCCCGGCCCGGCCCAGCCCCTCCCGGAGGAGAGGGATGTGCTGGAGCCGAGCGCCGGAGCTGCCCGGGGATAGACAGGAGCTAGAGCAGGAAGAGGATCCGTGCTGCAGGGTTAGTCCTGGCCTAGGGCGGCTGAGCCCGGCTGGAAGGTTCTCTGACATTGAGTCTGAAAGGTTCTCTGACCTTGAGCCCGGCTGAAAAGTTCACTGCCCTTGAGCCCGGCTGAAAGGTTCTCTGACATTGAGCCTGGCTTTAATGTTCTCTGACCCTGAGCCCGGCTGAAAGATTGTCTGATCTTGAGCCTGAAAGGTTCTCTGCCCTTGAGCCTGGGTGAAAGGTTCTTTGACCTTGGGCCCAGCTTTAATGTTCTCTGCCCTTGAGCCCGCCTAACGTAGACTAGAGCTGTCCCTAACATGTCCTGCTGTCCCAGGCTGAGCCTGGCTGCTCTCGCCGCCCTCTCGGTGTTTGGAGCTTCCTTGGAAGTTGAGAATTCCCACTGTTAGGGAGCGCCGAGGTGGCCACACTCTGCTCTACCTGTGGGTGTCCTCGTGTCTTTCCCTGGTGTTTCCCTTTTCCTTTCCCTGGTGTTTCCCTTTCCCTGGTGTTTTCCTTTTCCTTTCCCTGGTGTTTCCCTTTCCCTGGCAGTTCCCTGGTGTTTCCCTTTCCCTGGCATTTCCCTGGCATTTCCCTGGTGTTTCCCTTTCCCTTTCCCTGGTGTTTCCCTTTTCCTGGTGTTTCCCTTTTCCTGGCATTTCCCTTTTTCTTTCCCAGTGCCCATTCCCTGTTCCCATTCCCTGTTCCCATTCCCATTGTTCCCTGTCATTCCCATTCCCAGAGCACTCCTGTGGCCCCTCTCCGTCCCCGGCGTTCCCGCAGTGTGGGCGGGGAGCGCTGGGTGGATCACCGGCCCCCATTCCCTGTTCCCATTCCCATTCCCTGTTTCCATTCCTTGTTCCCATTCCCTGTTCCCATTCCCATTGTTCCGTCATTCCCAGAGCGCTCCGGTGGCCCCGCTCCGTCCCCGGCGTTCCCGCAGTGCCGGCGGGGAGCGCTGGGTGGATCACCGGCCCCCATTCCCTGTTCCCATTCCCATTTTTCCATCCCCAGAGCACTCCGGTGGCCCCGCTCCGTCCCCGGCGTTCCCGCAGCGCGGGCAGGGAGCGCTGGGTGGATCACCGGCCCCCATTCCCATTCCCTGTTCCCATTCCCATTGTTCCCATTCCCATTGTTCCCTGTCATTCCCAGAGCGCTCCGGTGGCCCCGCTCCGTCCCCGGCGTTCCCGCAGCGCCGGCGGGGAGCGCTGGGTGGATCACCGGCCCCCATTCCCATTCCCTGTTCCCATTCCCATTCCCTGTTCCCATTCCCATTCCCTGTTCCCATTCCCTGTTTCCATTCCTTGTTCCCATTCCCTGTTCCCATTCCCATTTTTCCGTCCCCAGAGCACTCCGGTGGCCCCTCTCCGTCCCCGGCGTTCCCGGAGCGCGGGCGGGGAGCGCTGGGTGGATCACCGTCCGGCGTCCCACGTGCCCACGGGGACGGTGCTGCAGCCGCGCGTGCCCCGCGGCGCCCTCACCGTGGGGGCGCCCAGCGAGCGCGCCCTGGCCCGCTGCGACCGCTACCTGCTGACCCACCAGGAGCTGGCCTCCGACGGCGAGATCCAGACCAAGCTCATCAAGGTGAGCGCCGGGATCACGGGAATGCCGGGAATGCCGGGAATACCGGGAACGGGGCGCTGGGATCGCCCAAACGGGGTTGAGGTCACCCAAGGGGTTACTGGGTGAGGGAGGAGACGAGATTGGGATTCAGGAATGCACAGCAAGATCATCAAGGGGATCCCCCGGGAATCCTGGGGATCCTGGGGATCTTGGGAATCCTGGGGATCTTGGGAATCCTGGGGATGTGGCATTGGAATTGCCAAAATGGGGTTGAGGTTACCCAAGGGGTTACTGGATGCGGGTGGAGACGAGATTGGGATTCGGAGTTCTGGGCAAGGCTGAGATCTGGAGCGAGATCATCAAGGGGATCCCCTGGGGATCTTGGGGATCCCTTGGGAATCCTGGACCACGGGATCCCGGTGTTGTTCCCATCCCAATCCCGCTTTTCCTTGTCCTTTTCCCATTGCAGGGGGACGTTTTCAAGACCCGGGGCGGGGGCCAGGCCGTGCAGTTCACGGACATCGAGACCCTCCGGCAGGAATCCCCCACCGGGTGAGTCCGGCTCCCGGGATCCCGGAATTCCCAACATTCCACTCCCGGAACCTTTCATTTGAGCTTCTGGAATTCCCAAAGTTCCAGTTGTGGAACCTTGAGTTTGAGCTTCCTGAATTCCCAAAATTCTGGTCGTGGAACCTTTGATTTGAGATTTTAAAATTCTGGAATTCCCAAAATTCCAGTTGTGAAAAACCTTTTCATTTGAACTTCTGGAATTCCCAAGATTCCAGTCGTGGAACCTTTGATTTGAGATTTTAAAATTCTGGGATTCCCAAAATTCCAATTGCGAAACTTTTCATTTGAGCTCCTGGAATTCCCAAGGTTCCAACTGGGAAATTTTTCATTTGAGCTTCTGGAATCCTGGAATTCCCAAGGTTTCCAATTATGGAACCTTTCATTGGAGCTTCCTGAATCCTGGAATTCCCAAGGTTTCCAATTGTGAAACCTTTCATTTGAGCTTCCAGAATGCTGAAATTCCCAAAATTCCGGTCGTGGAACCTTTAATTCGAGCTTTTGGAATTCTGGAATTCCTGGTGCTTGCGTGGAACCTCTTCCGGGCCGGATGATCCAATGGGAAAATCCAGCTTGAAGCCCCATAAACTGGGAGAAATTTCCGGCTGCTGGAGCTGCTGGATCCCAGATTTATTTACGGAAGAGCAGAGAGGTTTCCCAGTGTTGGAAGGCGGCCGATTCCCGAGGTTTGTGCCCTAAAATTCCCAAATTCCCGTTGCAGGCGGAAGCGCCGCTCGTCCCCTCCCGACCCCGCCCCCGCCGGGGACGGCGCGGACTCGGAATGGACGGACGTGGAGACCAGGGTGAGCCGGGAATGTCACCCTGGAATTCCGGGATGGATGGGGTGGGCTGGGGTGGGGAGGGACCTTCCGCTCATCCCGATCCTTCCCCGGGCACTTCCCGCCATCCCGGCCCGGCCTCGGGCATTCCAGGGGATCCCAACCCCTCCGGATGGGGATTTGGGAATGTTGGGAATGTTGGGAATGCTGGGAATGGCGGATCCTGACCGTGTCTGTGTTCCCAGTGCTCCGTGGCCGTGGAGATGAGGGCGGGATCGGCGCTGGGGCCGGGATTCCAGCACCACGCCCAGCCCAAGTGAGTGCCCCTGGAATTCTTTCCCGACCGCTCCGGAACTTTGGGAATGGTTCCCCTCTGCCCCTCCCACGTCGGGTTGGCGTTCCCAGCTGGAATCCCAGGAATGGCAGCGGGAATTCCCTGGATTCCCTCTCTCGCTCGCGTTTTCCATTGGGAAATTCCAATTTCTTGAGGATTGGGAAGTTCCAATTTCTTGGGGATTGGGAAATTCCAATTTCTTGGGGTGGGGAAATTCCAATTTCTTGGGTTTGGGAAATTTCAACTTCTTGGGGATTGGGAAGTTCCAATTTCTTGGGGTGGGGAAATTCCAATTTCTTGGGACTCCAGTTCCCTGTGGGAAGAGGGAATAGTGATGGAATTCCTTCTAAAATTCCAGCTGATTATGGATAATAATTATGGAACCACTGAGGAAGTGTGGAGAATTCCCTCTTCCCAAATCATTGATGAGGCATCCCTGGGAACTCCAGCTCCATGCCCAGCCCAAGGAATTCTTTCCCGACAACTCCTGAACTTTGGGAATGTTTTCCTCCCAACTTTGCTGCCCTTCCCACTTTGGGTTTGCATTCCTGACTGGAATTCCAGGAATGGCAGCGGGAATTCCCTGGATTCCCTCTCTAGCTCACGTTATCCAATGGGAAATTCCAATTCCCCGTAGGAAGAGGGAATTGAGGAATTGGAATCCAACTTGGTTTGCTGCTCCTGCTGCCCAAAAATCCAAGGAAAACACCCGATTTTTTTGGAGTTTCCTTGGATTAAAAGTTAGATTTTTATTTTTTTTTAGGAGGTGTGTGGGATTTGGGAGTGTAAAACCCTGGGAACGGGGAGCTGGCTGCTCCCAAAATTCCTCGGGATGAATCCTGAAAGTTCTCCGTGGCTCTTTTCCCGTTGCAGGCGCAGGAAACCCTGAATTTTTCCAGCCGGAATCCCGGATTTTCCCAGCCTGAGGAATTCTGCGCTGCCACTGCTCCTCAGGAACTGCTTCGTGCTCATTCCCGGGAGTTTTTTTTAGGGAAGCTGGGAAACGATTCCATGGGCGATCCCAAAGAAGTTCCGGATGGATCTGGCCTTTCCCATAGATTTAGGGAAATCCTAAAGGTCCCTTTGGAATTCCAGAGCTGGATCCTCCCGGGCAGAGGCTTTTTCCCTGGGAGGTTTTTTTCCAGCTTTTTTTTTTTAGTCCCAAATCCATCTTTTTCCGGTCATTCCCTCTCTTTTGGGAGACCCAACCGCTGCTATTCCGAGCTGCAGTCCAGCACTTTAAGGGTGTTTTTGGCCATTCCCGATTTTTTTTACCCAGAACCAGGAAAAAAAAAACTTCGGGAATTCGGGAATTGGGGCTTTTCCTCTGGCCAGAATGAATTGGGAATGTTGAAGGTGTCACTGAGCTCTGGGGACATTCCAGAGTCATCACCCCACTCCCAAAAAAACAAAAATCCTGGGAGAGGTGGGAATTCACATCCCCGGGGGGTGAGGGGACGATGGAATGTTTTCCATGTGGGAATTGGGGGTGGGAAAAGGGGGATTTCCTCACGGGTGGGGCGGGAATTTGTCTCTCCGCAAAGCGTCCCTGCAAAGGTGTTCAATAAATCCTTTTATTCCAAACCCCTGGTCCTGGTTTTCAGGGAATTCCTTTTATTCCAAACCCCTCGGCCTGGTTTTCAGGGAATTCCTTTTATTCCAAACCCCTGGTCCTGGTTTTTCGGGGAATTCCTTTTATTCCAAACCCCTCGTCCTGGTTTTTCGGGGAATTCCTTTTATTCCAAACTCCTGGTCCTGGTTTTCGGGGAATTCCTTTTATTCCAAACCCCTGGTCCTGGTTTTTTGGGGAATTCCTTTTATTCCAAATGCCTCGTCCTGGTTTTCAGGGAATTCCTTTTATTCCAAACCCCTGGTCCTGGTTTTTTGGGGAATTCCTTTTATTCCAAACCCCTCGTCCTGGTTTTCAGGGAATTCCAAAAGGGGGGAGCAGCTTCAGAAGGGGTTTTTGGGGTTTTTTTGGGATGTGAAATCCTGGGATCTGTTTGGATCCTGAGCTGGGGTCGGGGCAGTTTTATCCTCAGCTCTGCAGAGGGAATTTGGGGAAATTTGGGATGATTGTGAGGGATTCCCTCGATCCAAGGGGTTCCAGCCCCTGGAAAAAGCTTTTCTTCCCAAGGTTTGGAATCCTCCGATCCTGGAATGGTTTGGATTGGGATTGGGAGGGATTTTGAGGCTCATCCCGAGGGCAGGGACACTTCCCACCATCCCAGATTGCTCCGAACTGGATATTCCAGGGATCCAGGGGCAGCCACAGCAAATCTGGGAATTCCAGCCCCGGGAAGCCATTCCCTGTGTCCCGTCCCTCCATCCCTGATCCCAAATCCCTCTCCAGCTCTCCTGGAGCCCCTTCAGGCCCTGGAAGAAGCTCTGAGGATTCCCTGGATCCTTCCCCTCTCCAGGGGAACATTCCCGGCTCTCCCAGCCCGGCTCCAGAGCAGCTCCAGGACTTCCTCTGGGATTTTTCCAGGTGTTTCCCCCGCTGGGATTCCGGAGCTCAGGAGGGCCCGAGGGGCTTTTCCAGCCCCTCCAGGATTCCCGGAGCTCCGGAGGCGGCTCCCGGCGGGATCCGCGGGCAGCGGCTCCCCCGGAGCGCCACTAGATGGGGCGGGAAAACCGCGGGAACGGCGCCGCTCCCCGGCCCGGCCCTGCCCCGGGACGGGGAAGGATTCCTGGGAAAATCCCTCCTCCCATCCCTCCTGCCTCCTGTGGGAGGATTGGGATTTGGGATTGGGATGACCACCAGGAACGGCGCCGCTTCCCGAGCCCGGCCCGGGGACGGATTCCTGGGAAAATCCCTCCTCCCATCCCTCCTCCTGCTGTGGGAGGATTGGGATTTGGGATTGGGATGACCACCAGGAATGGCACCACTTCCCGAGCCCGGCCCTGCCCGGGGACAGGGAAGGATTCCTTGGAAAATCCCTCCTCCCATCCCTCCTCCTGCCTCCTGTGGGAGCTTTGGGATAGGGATTGGGATTTGGGATAGGAAAAACCGCGGGAACGGCGCTGCTTCCCGAGCCTGGCCCTGCCGGGGACGGGGAAGGATTCCTTGGAAAATCCCAGTTCCCATCCCTCCTGCCTCCTGTGGGAGGATTGGGGTAGGGATTGGGGTTTGGGATTGGGATTTGGGATTGGGATAGGGATAATCACCAGGAACGGCGCCACTTCCCAAGCCTGGCCCTGCCCGGGGACAGGGAAGGATTCCTTGGAAAATCCCTCCTCCCATCCCTCCTCCTGCTGTTCTCCCGTGGGATGATTGGGATAGGGATTGGGATTTGGGATTGGGATAACCACCAGGAACAGCGCTGCTTCCCGAGCCTGGCCCTGCCCAGGGACGGGGAAGGATTCCTTGGAAAATCCCTCCTCCTGCCTCCTGCTGTTCTCCCATGGGAGGATTGGGATAAGGATTGGAATTTGGGATTCGGATAATCACCAGGAATGGTGTTGCTTCCTGAGCTTTTCCCAGCAGGAATCGGGCTCTGCCCTGGGATAGGGATTGGGATTGGGATAGGGATTGGGATTTGGGATAGGGATAACCACCAGGAATGGCGCTGCTTCCTGAGATTTTCCCATCAGGAATCGGGCTCAGCCCTGGGATAGGGAATGGGATTGGGGTTGGGTTTGGGATTGGGATTACCATTGGGAATGGCGCCAGTTCCCAAGCTTTTCCCAGAGGGAATCAGGCTCTTCCCTGGGATAGGAAATTCCTTGGAAAATCCCAGCTCCCCTCCTGCCTCCTGTGGGAGGGTTGGGGTTGGAATAGGGATAACCACTGGAAATGACAGAAAACTCCAGGAAAAGGCTCCTGTTTTTGGGGTTTAATCTGTGGGATTTCAGTGATCATTAATGAGGAGCCATCCCTTGGATTTGGATCCCCTTATCCCGGTGGCAGGATAAATCCCACCGGGAATATCCCTGTGGGAAAGCGGGATAGAGCAGGGAGTGATGCTCCTGGAGAAGGTTTGGATGCAGAAAAGGGTTGAAAGGCGCCGGGAATTCTGAATCTCCCTGGGATTTTGGTCCCTTGGATCTGATAATTTCATTATTGTCATTTTATTTTTGAAATTTTTAAATTTTTTTATATTATTTTTAAATTTTAATTTTATTTTCTTATTTTATTCTTATTTAAAATTTATTTTGGGTTTTTATTTTCTTTTCATGTTTAAACTTTTCTTCCTATTTTAATTGTTTTAACTTTAATTTCTCTTTTTATTTTCTTTCCCTCCGAACCCGCGGCCAAGGGGGAAGGTCGGAGGGGAAACGTTGGATTTGCAGCTCCAAAATCTCCTCCAGCTTTTCCCAGGAACATCCTGCCCCCAATCCCTTTAATTCCAGGGGAAATATCCCTTTTTTTTTTCCCAAACCAGCTTTATCGGGACAAATTTTATCCCGAAACTCCATCCCTGGAGCGCTGGGCTTGCAAGGAGCGCTTTTTCCATGAGGTGTCAGTGTGGCACCGGCATTCCCAGCCCGGTTTTCCCGGAAAATCCTCCTTGGATCGGCGGAATCCCGGCTCATCCCCAGTGTTTTTCCATTTTCCTCCCTTTTCCGTGGACGCCGGGAGGGTTGGATCCCACTCCACGGGAAGGGATCGCCTGGGGCTCTTCCCACCTCCCCTTCCCAAAGTTCCATCCCACTGGCTCCTCCGGGCTCCGCTCCGTCCCGAAATTCCAGCTGGGAACGCTCTTCCCCTCATCCCAGAAAAAACAGGCAGGGAAAATGGAGCTGGAAAAGGCCTTGGGAACGGGAGACAGGGAATGGAAAAGGAGATTTAGGTGGGATTTTGGGATGGGATTGTCCCCTGGGAGGGGCTGGGACGGAATTCCCATCCCGGGATCCCTGGAATTGGACATTGGGATTGGAGCAGCTTGGGACAGTGGGAGCTGTCCCTGCCCATGGAATGGGATTTAATCCCCTCCCACCCACAACATTCCAGGAAATTCTCATCCATGGATTTGTCCACAACGTCCTTAAAGTGCCTTTAAATGTCCCAGAGCCACTGGGAATGATTTTTAAATTCCAGCTGAGCCGTCCTTGGCCAGAATTCCACTTTTTTATTAAAATCCCATCCCAAACCTTCATTCCCAGTAGGATTTCTTTAAGTTCCCATCCCAAACCTTCATTCCCAGGAAGATTTCTTTAAAATCCCATCCCGAGCCTTCATTCCCAGGAGGATTTCTTTAAAATCCCATCCCAAACCTTCATTCCTGATAGGATTTAAGATCCCATCCCAAACCTTCATTTCCAATAGGATTTCTTTAAGATCTCATCCCAAACCTTCATTCCCAGGAGGATTTCTTTAAGATCCCATCCCAAACCTCCATTCCCAATAGGATTTCTTTAAATTCCCATCCCAAACCTTCATTCCCAGGAGGATTTCTTTAAGATCTCATCCCAAACCTCCATTCCCGATAGGATTTCTTTGAATTCCCATCCCAAACCTCCATTCCCAATAGGCTGAATGGAATCCCCGAATCCATGGGATATTTCATGGATTCCTCACCCCTGCCCCGGGAATGTTTTCCTGACCTTTCCCATTCATCCAGCCTCAGGTTTTTTTTTTCCATGCTGGGTTTCCCCGCCTCCCCCGCGCTCCCACACACGGAGCGGCCGATCAGGAAAAGCGGGAAAACTCTCCCTGATCCCGGTTAAATCCCGGTTTAATCCCGGAATATCGGCAGGTAACGGGTTCAGCGCGGCACCGGGGTCACGGGGGCAGCTCCGACTCCGAGCAATGAACAACTGAACAAGGCCTGGATTTAATTATTCCTGGGAAATTCCTTGATGGAAGCCTCGTCCCCGACGGTTCCTTTGGATGTGGATCCGGATTAAACGGACCTGGAGCCCTGCTCGCCCCCCACGGCTCCTAAATTCCTAAATTCCTAAATTCCTACATTCCTAAATTCCGAAATTCCGAAATTCTTAAATTCTATTGTACAGGACCAAAAAAAAAAGAANAACAACCCCACAAAAATAAAAATAAATAAAAATTAAAATAACTTTTTTTAAAAAAAAAAGATTCCTCCTCAGGAATTCCTTGGAGACCCAAGTCCTGGAGCAGGAGGCCCAGGCTCATATTTAAAATGTAAAAGCCAGGAATGCTGGAATTCTAAGGAGCCCGGGAAGCCGGGAAAGGCAATTATCCGCCTGGAAAACATTGGATTCATTAGGATGAAGATAAAGGCAAACTTCGGGAAGATAATTGGATCTTTTAAATCTCCGTGTTCTTGATCCCGGCTCGTCTCATAAATATGGATTTTTATATAATCCCTAAAAACAGCCCAGGCTGCCCGTTAAGAAGGAGCACAAAAAGTGCGATAAACGCCGGGATTTGGGACATGGAATCAAAGGAAAAAGGAACAAAAGGGAAGAGGTTTGAGTCCAAAGGCTCCTCCTGCCACATCCCGGCGGTTCCCGGCGCTGCAGGGGATGGATCCGGCGGCTCCAAGGAGCTGGAGGAGCTTTGGGAATCATCTGGGTGCTAAGGTCGGGGATTTCCATCACCCGTCCCAATCCCATGGATCCCATCCCATGGATCCCATCCCATGGATCCCATCCCATCCCATGGATCCCATCCCATGGTTCCCATCCCATGGTTCCCATCCCATCGATCCCATCCCATCCCATTGATCCCATCCCTTCCCATCCCATGGATCCCATCCCATGGTTCCCATCCCACGGATCCCATCCCATGGATCCCATCCCATGGATCCCATTCCATCCCATTGATCCCATTCCATCCCATGGATCCCATTCCATCCCGTGGATCCCATCCCATGGATCCCATCCCATCCCATGGATCCCATCCCATGGTTCCCATCCCATGGATCCCATCCCACAGATCCCATCCCATGGTTCCCATCCCATGGATCCCATCCCATCCCATGGATGCCATCCCATCCCACGGATCCCATCCCATGGATCCTGTCCCATCCCTGGGCTGATTCCGCAGGGATCCCTGGAATTCCCCTGGTGTTCCCATGGATGTGCCCCACAGCAGTGAGGAGCAGAGAGGAGACAAAGCTCCGGGCCTGGAAACTCCTCCAGCCCTTCCCAGCTTTTCTGCCACTGGGAATGGAGGCAAAGTCAGGCCTGATAATTAATCCGGGTTTATTTAAACCCTCCCAGTGCAGCCACGATCCCTCAGACGCCTTCTCCTCCTGTATCCAGGACTATCCTCCTGTATCCGGGACTATCCTCCTGTATCCGGGACTATCCTCCTGTATCCAGGACCATCCTCCTGTATCCGGGACTATCCTCCTGTATCCGGGACTATCCTCCTGTATCCAGGACCATCCTCCTGTATCCGGGACTATCCTCCTGTATCCAGGACCATCCTCCTGTATCCGGGACTATCCTCCTGTATCCGGGACTATCCTCCTGTATCCGGGGTCGTTTTCAGTGGATACCCCTGGAGCAAGAGCCGGTTGTTCCCCGTTAATTAAACCCACCGTCGGTCTCCGGATCCTGGGTCAATCCTTGGGGAAAACCCAGCTCCCTTCCCTCCCTCCCAACGATGAATCCGTCGATCCAGGGCGGCCGTTTCACCTCTCTCCCCGCAAACAGCCAGATGGGCAGAGAATTCCCAGCCCGGCTCGGAATCCGTCGGAGTTTCTGGAAGCGCGGCTCGGAAAGGAGCCCGGAACGTCCCAGGGACGCCCGCGCAATCACACGGCCAATTTGCGGGAGTAATTAGCTCCATTCCGCGCCTGCTCCCGCTAATTGGCGCCCCAGATGGCGCCCAGGGCTGCGGGAATTGCACGCACGCATCCCGAATATTCCCAAATATTCCCGAATATCCCGCGTCTCCCCGGGGCAGGAAGGGCTGGGGGCGAGGTGGGCGTTTGAGGCTGTTCCGTAGGACGTGGAATGGAAGGGACCCGCAAGGATCATCCAAGTGCAGCCCCGGGAATTTTGGGAAGTGCCCGGGAGGAGGAAGAGGAGGAGGGTATCGGTGAGGAACCGGAATCCGGCCGCGTGCCGCGGTCAGGGAACGCCGTGGGCAGCTGGGAGCAGGAGGGTGTTGGTGCTGCCAGCTGGGATTCCCACTGGATAAATCTGCCTGCAAATCCAGCCTTGTCCAAGGCTGTCCTGTAGGGAATCCGTGTGCTGTTCCAGAGGGGAATCCGTGTGCCGTTCCAGAGGGGAATCCGTGTGCCATTCCAGAGGGGAATCCGTGTGCCGTTCCAGAGGGGAATCCGTGTGCCATTCCAGAGGGGAATCCGTGTGCCATCCCATTAGTACATCCATGTGCCGTTCCAGAGGGGAATCCATGTGCCATTCCAGAGGTGAATCCATGTTCTATCCCATCCGTGCATCCCTGTGCCATCCCATCAGTGATCCTCGTTCCATCCCATCAGTGCATCCCTGTTCCATCCCATCAATCCATCCCTCCATGTTCCATCCCATCGATGCATCCTGGTGCCATCCCATTATTATTTTATCCCTGTGCCATCCCATTATTATTTTATCCCTGTGCCATCCCATTATTATTTTATCCCCGTGCCATCCCATGATTTTACTCTGTGCGATCCCATTATTCCACCCCCGTGCCATCCCATTATTTCATCCCCATGCCATCCCATGATTTTACTCTGTGCCATCCCATGATTTCACCCCCATGCCATCCCATGATTTTACCCCCGTGTATTCCATTATTTTATCCCTGTGCCATCCTATGATTTCACCCTGTGCCATCCCATTATATTTCACCCCCATGCCATCCCATCATTTCACCCCCGTGCCATCCCATGATTTTACCCCCGTGCCATCCCATCCATGTATCCACGTTCCATCCCATCCATCCATCCCCGTGCCATCCCATTATTTTACCCCCGTGCCATCCCATGATTTTACTCTGTGCCATCCCATGACTTTATCCCTGTGCCATCCCATTATTTCACCACTGTGCCATCCCATTATTTTTCCCCTGTGCCATCCCGTTATTTTCCCCCCCGTGCCATCCCATGATTTTACTCTGTGCCATCCCATTATTTTACCCCCATGCCATCCCATTATTTTACCCCCGTGCCATCCTGTTTTTTACCCCCATGCCATCCCATGATTTGACTCTGTGCCATCCCGTTATTTTCCCCCCGTGCCATCCCATGGTTTTTCCCCTGTGCCATCCCGTTATTTCCCCCCCGTGCCATCCCATGATTTTACTCTGTGCCATCCCATTATCCCACCCCCGTGCCATCTCCCCGGGGCTCACCATTCCCGACCCTCCCTCTCCTTCTCTCCCCCAAATCCCCCAGGCCGGGGCCGGGGGAGGCCGAGCCCTTCCCGGGAGGATCCCGCGGGATCCGCTCCATCCCGAGCCGCCCGTGATCCCTCTTCGTCTCCGCTCGGCGGCCGCGGGGCCGGGCCAGGAGAAGCCAGAAGATAAATTCCACGGAGCGCCGGGTGCCGGGGCCGCCGGCGGGGCTCAGCGCTAACATTTACTCTGCTCCGGGGTCGATATCCCGCTGATCCCACTCAATCTGCTCCCTGTGCAAACCCCGCGGATCAATCCCTCCTCCAAAGGTTACGTGAAGGTGGCCGGATTCTTCTAAGCTGTTTGCAGAGCCTCCGTTTGCTCAGCTAACACAGCCTGGAACCGCTTCCAAGGATTCTGTTTGCCTTGGATTAGGGATGTTTGCCCAAACACCTTCCCCCGATCCAATCGAGGCCGGGCCTTTCCAAACATTTGGGCAACAGCTGTCAATCAATTGCGGCGGTCGGGGTTCCTGATCCAAACGGCAAACTCGGCCAAATCCAATATTTATCCAAACTTTTACTGACTCCGGGCTGGTTTTAAACAATCCGAAGCCACGGAGCAGCCGTTGGTGCCGAAAGGTCCTGGATAATCCTGGATAATGTGTAACTCCGGGCAAACAGAGCCCGATCCCAGCCGGGAGCGCGGGGAAAAACCAAACACTGGAATTATTGTCCCGCCTTTATTGCGGATAATTTGCTTAAACGTCCGGCGATTATCTGCTAATAAGGCCGGGGTTAATTAGGCGGGGCCTAGGAGGGCTCTGGCTGAGGCTGGCTCAAGGGCAGGGTGCAATTCCCGAACTTTGGCCCTGGGGATTTGGGAGCGTGTTGGGGCAGGTGACTCGGGGCTGTTATCGGGGTGGAAAACACCTGAGTCCAGGCGGAAAAAAAAAAAATAGGGAAAGAAAAAAAAAAATCCTGGGAGGACTCCAGGCAAAGCTGGATTGGGGCTGGAAACAAAGAGGAACGGGAGAGGCCAAATGTTTTTCGGGAGGCGCTGCCAGGCAGGAATGGCCGGCCGGGAACGGGGCCAAGGAGCTGCCGTAAAAGCGGGAGATGGTTCTCATCTGCAGCCCGAGGGGACGGGAGGTGCCAGGAATGACACCCAAACACGGGCAGGGGCTGGATCCGGCCCCCGAGGAGGGAAAAGGGATGGAAAAGTCTTCCCAAAGTCATGGAATGGCAGGATGGTCGGGGTTGGAAGGGCAGGGACACCCCCCCCCGCTGTCCCAGTGAGCTCCAGCCCGGCCTGGGACACTGCCAGGGATCCAGGGGCAGCCGCAGCAAATCTGGGAATTCCAGCCCAGCCAGGAATTCCTTCCCGAATCTCCCCTTTTTTCATCCCAAACCATTCCCCGTTTTCCTATCCCTGTCCATGTCAACATTCACTCTCTCTCTCCTTTTTTTTTGTGATTCCCTTTTAGGTGCCGGGACATTAAAAAAGGAGGGAGAGCGTTTGTCTTTAATACCTGGTGCACGGAAGGGGAAAACTGGGACAGAGAACGATCCACACAGTTTTCCCTTTGGATACCCGAACCTCTCCTCGTGACAATTCTTATTCCAGAGGATTTTTTTCCCGGTGGGACGCTCCAGCTCTGCCGTTTTCCCAGGAAAAGGAGCCTGACCGGGCTCTGATCAGGAGCCAAGAACACGTGAAAGATGCAGGGAGGGATGTTTTCCCTAAATAACCGCGTTTGGAATTCAGGGAGGAACAGTGGATGGGGAGCATTATCCGTCTCCAAAGCTTTGCTCCTGGCAGAGGGGATAAATGTTGGAGAAGGGCACTCAGGGAACAGTTCGGGAGGGAAAACAAAGGGGAGGCTCCTGCAGGCAGCAGCTTCTGGTGAAATTTGGTTATTTATGGAATGGCGGGAGAATTCCAGCTTCCTTCTAAGGCTGGAGAGGGATTGGGACAAGGGCTGGAAGGACAGGACACGGGGAATGGCTTCCCACTGCCAGAGGGCAGGGCGGGATGGGAGATTGGGAATTGGGAATTCCCAGAGCAGCTGCGGCTGATCCTGGATCCCTGGAATGTCCCAGGCCAGGCTGGACATCGGGGATAATGGGAGGTGTCCCTGCCTGTGGCAGGGGTGGGATGGGGTGAGCTTAAAGGTCCCTTCCCACCCAAACCATTCCAGGATTCCATGAAAACCTTCCCCAAACCCCTTTTGGAGTGGATCCATGCCATTCCCATCAGGACAGCCGTGACAATTCCAGCACCACATCCCGGCTCATCCCGGCTTGTCCCAGCTCATCCCGGCTGCCCTGGCCTTGCTCCATCCCCATTTCCGACCCCGTCCCTTCTCCCTGCAGAAATCCCATGGATTCAGGCAGATCCCTCGATCCCACCCATGCCAGATCCCGAGAGCCCTGACCATTCCCGATCCCACAATCCCAGCCCTGGGCACATCCCAAGGGAGCCGGAGGGGTGGGGAACAGCCACATGCGCCGTGCCCAGCAGAAAGGCCACGGGGGGACACACAATTCCCAAAATTCCCCAGATTCCACAATTCCTGAGGCCCTGGAGCAGCTGCGGCCGGAGCAGATGGTGGTGGCTCCGAGCCCTGCCGGCCCTGGCAGATGATGAACGAATGAAATCCTGGGAGACTTGGAAGATTTGGGATTTGGGGACCTGAGATGAACTCCCTGTTTTTTTGTCCAATGCCACCTGGAAGGGTTTGAGCGTGAGGCTGTTATCCCAGGATGGGATGGGATCAGTGGGGTGGGATGGGATCAGTGGGAAGGGATGGGATCAGTGGGAAGGGATGGGATAGGAAGGGATGAGATGGGATCAGTGGGATGGGATGAGAATGGAGATGGGATGGGGTGGGGTTGGATGGGAATGGAGATGGGAGGAGATGGGATCAGTGGGATGGGATGGGAATGGAGATGGGGCGGGGTGGGATGGGAATGGAGATGGGATGGGATGGGATGGGATCAGTGGGATGGGATAGGATCCATAGGATGGGATGGGATCCATGGGATGGGATGGGATCACTTGGAAGGGATGGGATGGTTTGGGATGGGATGGGGTCAGTGGGATGGGATGGTTTGGGATCCATGGGATGGTTTGGGATCCATGGGATGGTTTGGGATCCATGGTTTGGGATGGTTTGGGATGGGATTGTTTGGGATCCATGGGATGGTTTGGGGTCCATGGGATGGTTTGGGGTCCATGGGATGGTTTGGGACGCTTTGGCAGGGGGGCTGCAGACGCCGTTCTCCCCGCCCCGTCCCGACGCTCCCGGGCTCCCTGTGGGAACACTCCGTGCTGGGAGCTGAGTCAATATTGGCTGAGCAAACACGGCCGGGCTGGATTCCCGCGGGGCTCGGAATTGGGAATAATCCCGGGAATCCGGGGGTTTCCCAAGGCGCGGGGCGGTCCCTATGGAAGGGACAGTGGGCGGCTCCGAGGGAAGTTCCCGGTTGTTCCTTTTGGGGTTGGAACGGGAGGCGGCTGCACCGTGGGGGCTCCTGACCTCGAATCCATAAAAAAAAAAAGTGGGAATCCAGCAGAGCCAAGTGCTGAAGGGGAGGAGGCACGGAGTTATCCGTGGAAAAACAGCTTCTGGAGGAGCCGGGGTCTCCCAGCAGTCCCAAAGCGTCATTCTGCCGGGGATGGATCCCTGGAATGTCCGGGTTGGATGGGAGGTGTCCCCATGGAATGGGAGGAGATTCCAGCTCCCTTCCCACCCAAACCATTCCAGGATTCTCCATGTCCAGGGAAGCTCTTCTGCCGTGCGTGGGAGCTCCTGTTCCCGTTGGATCCCATTCCTGGCACTGGAAAACGGGAATGCTGTGAGCAGCCACCCAACCGGGGCAGAAATCCCAAACTAAAACCCGCTTTTAACCATCAATTTCTGTAAATATTCCAAGACGGGTCTTTCCTTCTTTTGTCCTGAGGTTTCCCTTCAGTTCAAAAAAAGGAGGGAGAGAAAAATGGAAATACAGGAAAATAAAAATAATAAAAAAAAAAAAGGAAAAGAAAAAAAAGCCAGGAAAAGAAAAAAAAAGCAGGAAAAGAAAAAAGAGGAATACAAGGAGGCCTTGAGGAGAAGGGATTTTCCTGTTCGTTTTCCCGTTTTTTTCAGGGAGGAAAAGGGGAGGAATCAAATCAGGAAAAAAGGGATCAAATGGCAGGAAAAAAAGGGATCAAATGGCAGGAAATGCTGGAATTCCCTTGGCAGGTGCCTGGGAAGTGCTGTGGGATCAGCAGAATTGTGATCCCAGTCCCCACCTGCTCCATTCCGGGAGCATCCCATGTCCCTGGTGTCCGATTCCCAGATTCCCAAGGCTGGATTTTTAACCCCGCACTGGCCGGAGCTTCCCTTTCCCAGCCGCATTCCCACAACTTCCCTCTTTCCACCCATCCCATGGTGCAGCATTCCCTGGGAGCCCATCGGCTCCCGGCCCCTCCCGGGCCTTTCGTTCCCTTTGGATGGAGGAAATGGAAAAACTGACGGACAATTCCGCGCATCCGAGGCCGGCCTTTGGAGCGGGAGTTTATGGAAAGCTCCCGTGCCAACCTCTCCTCATTTTTTCCCGCTGCTCTGGCACCGGGAAGGACAAATATTTATATTCCAGGCTTTTCCGATTGTTTCCACGTTGAGCCGCTTTCCAAGGAACTCTTCATGTGGTTCCAAGGGTCGGCCGTTCATTTTCACTCCCAATTGGATCCAGCTTTCCTCCGAGGTTTTAAAGTCGGGGAAGGATTTGTTTTGGGAACGCGGGGCCGGGTCGGCACGGCTCAGGGGGTGGGAATGTCACATTCCTGTTTTATTTAAAGGATAATTAAGCTTGGAATGTTTTATATTCCCAAGCCCTGGCAGCGTGCTCCAGGCCAGGTTGGAGCAGCCTGGATTAGTGGAAGGTGTCCCTCAGAGTGGGGAGTGGGATGAGCTTTAAGGTCCTTTCCGGAGAGAATTCCATGATTAAAATATCGCTCCTGCTTTGGAGAAATTAATCCAGTGGGAAAATCCAGCCGAGGGTCCCTCCAGCACCTCCAGATCCTGGGGAATTCTCAGGTTCATCCATCCCATCCCATTATCCCATCCCA
>VZDJ01000155.1:941039-952392 GCA_008694505.1 Cyanoderma ruficeps | reverse complement strand
CCATTCCATTCCATTCCATTCCATTCCGTCCCGTCCTGTCCCGTCCTGTCCCATTCCACACTGTCCCAACCCGTCCCACCCCATCCCAATCCCATCCATTCCAGTCCCATCCCATCCAACTGATGCCATCCCCATTCCCATCCCAATCCCATCCCATCCTATGGACCTCATCCCATCCAACTGATCCCATCCCATCCCACGGATCCCATCCCATCCCAATCCCAATCCCATCCCACGAGAACTCATCCCCGCCGGCAGAAACGTCAGCGGAGCGTCGCTGCTCCGCGGAGCGCGGATAAGGAAACTCCACGAGGCACCCAGGGATAATCAAAGGAGATTCCCGGAACTCTTTGGAGCAGGAACCATCTGCCCGGCCGCGCCGGCCTGACAGCCCCGACTCGTTTTTAACGCCGGTTTTATGGCGGATCTGCTCGCCAGCCCATCCATGCATACGGAAATCCGGGAATTTGTCTCCCGTTTTAACTCCTGTCCGTGCATTAAAGGTGAGGCCGACTCATCCGTGCGGAAAACAGGGAGAGGGAGGAGAACTGCCAGGCCACCGGCAGCCAGCCCGCTCCGTCAGGTTAATTAATGCTCATTAATCGCGTCCCTTGGAATTTTCTCTGGGTCGGGGTTTGCTGAGGAGAGCTCGGCCTCCGCTTCCCGGGAAATCAGAGCAGGAGCTGGGAGAGTTTTCCAGGCTGAGATCCCGGCCAGGCTCTGCCTCTTTGATGAGGTTTTTAACGGCTTTATTGGCTCCCCAGCAGATTTATTTGATTTTTTATTCATTTTATTTATTTGCTGCCACCCAAAGCGGAGCCGTTTATCCCGGATGTTTGGGGCGGAATCGGGTCGGGTTCAGGTGGAGCCAAACCTCGCCGGGGTTTTTGCCTGTTCCTCGTGGAATTTGCAGCCTGGCTTGGCTCTGCCCCTCTCCTGTTTCCCAGGAGATTTCCTAGTTGAGCTTCTCCTTATTTCGGCGAGGCTCAAAGGATCCTCGAGTGCTTTAATTCCAGAGGGCTGCGCTCCTGCTTCTTCCACCTCTCCCATCTTTTTGGGGGTAAAAAAAAGGGGAATGATGGAGGAAGCTCAGGCAAGGCTGGCGCGGCCATGAGGTCGTGTCATCCCTCTTCCCTTCGCGGTGACATTCCCGTCCTTTCCATCCTGTTATCCCTTATCCTGTTATCCCTTATCCTGTTATCCATCCTGTTCTCTCCCATCAGGTCCCACTGGGATCTAATGGGAGATCAGCCCCATTCCCACTGGGATCTAATGGGAGAGAACAGCCCCATTCCCACTGGGATCTAATGGGAGAGAACAGCCCCATTCCCACTGGGATCTCATGGGAGAACAGCCCCATTCCCACTGGGATCTAATGGGAGAACAGCCCCATTCCCACTGGGATCTAATGGGAGAACAGCCCCATTCACACTGGGATCTCATGGGAGAACAGCCCCATTCCCACTGGGATCTAATGGGAGGGAACAGCCCCATTCCCACTGGGATCTCATGGGAGAACAGCCCCATTCCCACTGGGATCTCATGGGAGAACAGCCCCATTCCCACTGGGAAAACTGGGAGCACTCCCACTGAGGAGGGAGCCGAGCTCCACGATCCCCAGGAACGACGGGGCCGGGATGCAGCGGAAGAGCCAAAATTAACCCGCGAGCTCGTTAGCGAGACGAGGGAACATCCAACAAAGTGACATTTTCCTTGTCACACGTCGCACTTGGAGGGTTTTCCGTCCTTGGCAATGGATTTGCCGCTCCGAGGTGCTTCCCTTCTGCTCAGCCACCGAGCCCGGGCTCATTAGGGAATTTTTAATTAGCTCCTTCTTTTACAGGGAGACCGGAGCTGGAGTTTCCACGTGAGCCGTGATTTGTCGATATTCCCGTTAAAATCCCGAGGTTTGTCCGCGCTCTCTCCTCGGCTTGTCTCCATCCAGCACGGCTGGTTTGTTTGTTCGAATCCCGACGAATCCCAAAAGGTTTGTGGAATCTGGATCCCCTCTCCAGGAGACAGGTTACTCATTCCTTGGGCTTTTCCCACGTAAAACGTTCCATCCGGCCGATCCGTGAGGAAAACCAGGACCAGGAGCACCGAGCCCAGCCAAGCCGAATTCCCAGACTACAGCGAAGCTCATTCGTTCTTCCCAAGGGATGAGGCAGGGCAAGGGATCCCGAAGGCTTTGGGACAGAATTCCAGAGAAAACAAAGGCCTGATGTCAGCAGATAACGACTTTGGAATTATCAGCCCATTCCAGGCCCCATGGAAGGGAGGAGAAAAGGGAGCAGGGAAAAACCTCCCTCTTTCCTGAACTCCTGCCGCGGGTTTCCATGGATAAATGAAATCCTGGAATTCTCGATGGCCCAGAAAGGAAATCACGTGGAGCTGTGATGTTCCAGAGGCGCCGTGGTGGAAGGGGAGAGGGAGAACAGGATGGAGAGGAGAGGGATAATGGGCAGAGCTGGGATTGGGACGGGCAGAGCTGGGATTGGGATGGACAGAGGAGGATCAGGATCAGGAATGGGCAGGATCAGGATCAGGAATGGGCAGAGCTGGGATTGGGATGGGCAGAGGAGGATCAGGATCAGGAATGGGCAGAGCTGGGATTGGGATGGGCAGAGGAGGATCAGGAATGGGCAGGTCTGGGATTGGGGCGGGCAGGGCAGGATCAGCCCATCCCGAGTGCTCCGGGACCCGGCAGTGTCCCCGCTGTCCCCTCTGTCCCGGGGCCATTCCCGCATCCCCGGGAGCGGCGGGATGGCGTTTCCAGCGCCGCCCGGCACCGTGGGCCCTCCCTTCCCTGATTCCCGGTTAATCGTCGGCGCTCCCGAGCCGTCCCCGATCCATCGGTTGCACTCCCAAGGATGCGAGGCGGCCGTAAATCCCCTGCTCCGCCCGGGGCTGCCGCGGCTCCTTCCCGAGGCTCATCCCGGCGTTAATTCCATGGGAGCGAGGCTCAGCCCCGTTCCCGGCGCTCCGGATCCCCCGGGGCCGCGCCTGCAGAGGGCTGATAAGGGAATCGGCTTTGGCGGCCGCGCCGCAAGTGAAATCCAAAGATCCCGAATATTTGGGGATGTTTATCCCCGGTAATCAGCTCTTCCCCCTGGATATCCCCGGGAAAGCCTGGATTGCGCTCCGTGCCCGGGGGCAAACAGCTCTCATTAATATTTCACATCATTTTCCTCTTTTTTTTCTTTTTTTCCCATCTTTTTTTTTTTCCCCTCCCCAGCTCCCAGAGCCTTGCAGGAGAGCGCCAGGATAATTTCCCCATCTCCCGTGTTTGCCTGCTGCAGCAATCATCGGATTCAATCACCCGGGCGATGTTTTTATGGATTAATAAGAGGCACTTTGGAGAGCTGGGAGCTGCAATCTGTACAACCTTAATGAGCACCGTGGGGACCCGGTGCCATGGTTTCCCAAATCCTCTCCCTGCTTCCCTCTAAATCATTCCCTGCTCCGGATGGCTCTGCTGCCTCCAGCACACCGGGCTCCCCGCTGGAAGTTGTCCCAATTAATTCTTTTTTTCCTGTTTTTCCTCCTTTTTTTTTGGTTTTTTTTTGTCCCCACCCCCGCTTCCCTAAAAGCTCGAGCTCTGACAAAACGTTTGTGTTGGGCTGGAGCGGCGGGGTGGGAAATCTCCTCTCCTGGATGTGGGAACGCCGGGATCGGAGCTCTGCAGGGGGCTGGGAGGGCGGGATTGGGGACGGGGGCGGGCTCGGGGTGACACAGCTGCAGCCAGGGGACACCAGCGGGGCTGGGCGCCTCTCCCCGGGGTCACACAATCACGGAAAACCCCCTCAGGGCACCCCCAGCGCTGCCAAGGCCACCCCCACCGTGTCCCCAAAGTGCCACACGAACTGGGATTTGGATCCCCAAAGTGCCACATCCACAGGATTTAAATCCATGACCATTTCCCCAAAAGCCAAATCCACAGGGATTTAAACCCAAAAGTGCCACATCCACAGGATTTAAATCCCTGACCATTTCCCCAAAATGCCACATCCACAGGATTTNCCCCCTCAGGGCACCCCCAGCGCTGCCAAGGCCACCCCCACCGTGTCCCCAAAGTGCCACACGAACTGGGATTTGGATCCCCCAAGTGCCACATCCACACGGATTTGGATCCCCAAAGTGCCACATCCACAGGATTTAAACCCCAAAGTGCCACATCCACAGGATTTGGATCCCCAAAGTGCCACATCCACAGGATTTAGATCCCCAAAGTGCCACATCCACAGGGATTTAAACCCCCCAGGGATGGGGTTTCCCTGTGCCAGGGCTGGATTTCCTCTCACCAGAGTCCTGGAAGAAAACCAAAGGATCCCGAGGGACAATTCCATGATAAAAGGATCCCCCACTCCCTGGGATGGCAAAGGGATTCTCTGGAAGCAGCTGGGGGTGTAGGGACCCTGAAATCCCTGGGATGCTCCGTGGATATTTGGGAAGTGAGGCCTCCTCCTGGGGTGGGGACACCGCGGGGATGGGGCTGTTCCAGAGCTTCTGGAACCATCCACGGACTCCCACATTCCCGGGATTTGTAACTGAGGCCTGGACACAAGGATGGAGCAGAGGACGAGGCCTGGAAAACGTCTCCTTCCTCTGGAGGTGAATCCAGGCCCTGGCCTGGCAGGGATGGAGCAATCCCTGAATTCCTGCCCTGGCAGGGATGGATCAATCCCTGAATTTCTGCCCTGGCAGAGGGATCAATCCCTGAATTCCTGCCCTGGCAGGGATGGATCAATCCCTGAATTCCTGCCCTGGCAGGGGTGGATCAATCCCTGAATTCCTGCCCTGGCAGGGATGGAGCAATCCCTGAATTCCTGCCCTGGCAGGGGTGGATCAATCCCTGAATTCCTGCCCTGGCAGGGGTGGATCAATCCCTGAATTCCTGCCCTGGCAGGGGTGGAGCAATCCCTGAATTCCTGCCCTGGCAGGGATGAATTGGGAACAAAGAGGGGACCTTTAGGAATCAGGAACAAAAAGGGGACACTCAGGAATTGGGAACAAAAAGGGGACACTCAGGAATTGGGAACAAAAAGGGGACACTCAGGAATTGGGAACAAAAAGGGGACACTCAGGAATCGGGAACAAAAAGGAGGAATTCAGGGAATTGGGGGCTGATCCCTTCCCTGTCCCAGCGGGGTGAGGAAATCGGGAACTGAGGAATGCGGCAAAAAACGGGGGAGAAATTAATAATCATCCAAAGCTCATCCCTATCGCTGCTCATCGGAACATTCCCGAACTCCAGGCCGGGCTCCTTTCTTCTCCCTGCCTCCAGCAAAGTGCTCCAACATCCCTTTAAAAATTAAAGGAGGAGGGTTGTGGAGGAGATAAGGGATAATTGCCTGGCTTGGACTGCGGCATTGATGTGAAAATAGGATTGGAATTACTCACTCCGGTTGAAAGGTTAGTTGAAGGTTATTACAGGAAAATTGTTATTCATCCTTTTTTTTTTTTTAAATTTTTTTTTTTTTCCCCCCTGTGCCGCCGGATAGCCCCAAAGATTAAATCCGGGGAGCGCATAATGACCCATCAGGGCGGACAATGGTGGGAATAATCTCCAGAGGCTCCCGAGAGCCTTTCCTGAATAATTCATGGCTCGGCAGCTCTCCCTCCCTCCCTCCCTCCCTGCCCGGCAGATTACACGGGAGTTTTCTTTGGGAAGAGATCATTTAAAGGAGATTTAAATTTTTTTAAAAAAACCAGAAAAACCCACCGCGCTTTTGGACGGAAGTGGAATTACCGGCAGCATTCCCGAGGTTTGTTTATGCCTTAATAAATCTCCTTTTCCCCGCTGACCTCCGTGCCATGGGAACAAAACGGCGCGGGATAAAGGGAGGCTTTGTTTGGGACGGAGCTGGAGGAGATCCCGTGGGGCTTTTCTGCTCCGGGCAGAGAAAAAAATAAAATAAAATAAAATAAAATCGGAGATGTTTTGGTCACCTGGGAAGCGAAATTCCAGGATTGTTGGAATAGGGGAGGGAGGGGCGGCTCTGGACCTGCTCCGTTCCTCCCGGGAAAATCCTTCCTCGTTAATTCTGGGATGGGATGGGGATGGAGGAGACACTGCAGCTCCACACCCCAGCACAGAGCCCTTGGCTCAGCACGAACGTGCTCCAAATCGAGATAAATCTACCCAAAATCAACAGAAACCTGCCCAAAATCAACAGAAACCTGCCCAAAATCAAGATAAACTTACCCAAAATCAAGAGAAACTTGCCCCAAATCAAGAGAAACCTGCCCAAAATCAACAGAAACCTGCCCAAAATCAAGAGAAACCTGCTCAAAATCAATAGGAACAGACCAATGGATGCATCCAACATTTGTATCCACCATCTGCATCCAATGCATGGAACCAATGGATGTACGGACCATGTGCATCCAATGGATCCATCCAACTCTTGTATCCAACATGTTCATCCATAGCATGGAACCAATGGATGTGTCCACCATGTGCATCCAATGGATGCATCCAACTCTTGTATCCACCATGTGTATCCAATGGATCCATCCAGCATTTATATCCAATGTGAATCCAATGGATGCATCCAGCACTTGTATCCAATGTGAATCCAATGGATGCATCCAACTCTTGTATCCACCATGTGCATCCAATGCATGGAACCAATGGGTGTGTCCACCATGTGCATCCAGTGGATTCATCCAACTCTTGTATCCAACATGTGCATCCAATGGATCCATCCAGCATTTATATCCAATGTGAATCCAATGGATGCATCCAACACTTGTATCCACCACGTGCATCCAAGGGATGGAACCAATGGATGCATCCACCATGTGCATCCAATGGATTCATCCAGCACTTGTATCCATCATGTGCATCCAAGGGATGGAACCAATGGATGTGTCCACCATGTGCATCCAATGGATGCATCCAGCACTTGTATCCAACATGTTCATCCATTGTATGGAACCAATGGATGCATCCACCATGTGCATCCAATGGATCCATCCAACGTTTGTATCCAACGTGAATCCAATGGATTCATCCAACATTTGTATGCAGTGTGAATCCAATGGATTCATCCAATATTTGTATCCAATGTGCATCCAACGGATCAACCAACACAGGCATCCCATATGTGTGTCCCACACGTGCATCCAATGCCTGTCCCCACTCCACACATCCCACACCTGCATCCCACCTGCGTGTCCAACACCTGCATCCCGCCCGTGTGTCCAACACCTGCATCCCACCCGTGTGTCCAACACCTGCATCCCACCCGTGTGTCCAACACCTGCATCCCACCCGTGTGTCCAACACCTTCATCCCACCCGTGTGTCCAACACCTGCATCCCACCCACGTTCCGGCACAGATTCCAAGCCCTGCATCCCCCGGGAGCGCGCTCCACCACGGGGTCCCGCAGCGTTCCCCCCTCCTCATCCGCAGGGAATCGCTGCCCTCCCGCCGTCTCCAACCTGCCTCCCACCTCTCCCTGCCTGGATTTCCTCCCTGGCTGCTCTGGAGAAGGAATTCCCATCCTTCCTCAAGGTCACGCCGAGGGTAACGGCATTCCGGCTGCTCCAGGGCGGATGGGGCTGTTGGAGCAGAGCTTCCCTGCCATTCATCCTTTGGATTTCCCTCCTCTGGATTCATCCCCTCTGCTCTCCAGGCCAGGAGACAACACGGATAGATTTTTCTAAGATCCTTTTTTTTTGTTTTTTTTTTTCCCATTAAAAATATTGGCTGGCGGCATTGACAGAGCCCCGGGTGTAAAAGGACAAGGAGATATTTCCAAACGGTTTTTTCTGGCAGCTGGGAATTCCAGCCCCCCGTCTCTTATTGACCTCTAATTGTTTCCAGTAGGAGCGGGAGACAGGAAGATCGATAGGGCCGGGAGAGAGTTAAAACCCTCCCGGTGCACTTAGCTGTAGTTAGGAACCGCTGGAATCCATCTTCCCGGGATTTCCAGCTGTAATTGGAACATCGGGATTGCTCCACGCGCTGGATTCCGTGCGGAGCAGTAATTCCTTCCCCAATTCCCGCTCCCCACCGGGTCCCAGGGCTCGGAGCAGCCTCGTGGTTCTCCAGCCGCCCTTCCCCGGCGCGTTGGGAATCCAGGAGAGCCAAATCTGGGAGGGATTTTAAAGGAGGGGGGAATTCTTGCAGCTGGAACTCCACAGGAAAGGAGGGATGGATAAAGCGAGTGAGGAGAGGGAGAGGGTGTGGGAATGATGGCCGGGAGAGAGGCCTGGGGATGGAGCTGGATTTTCTTGAGGCTGGGAATGCTCGAGGTGATTTTGGGGTGGGGACCAGGTGGCCACCACTGAGTCGGTCCCATCCTGGCCATCGGCATTTTCCTGGGAATTTTGCTCCCCCAGGAGCTCCTCCGGCTGATGGTGGTGCTGCAGGTGCTGGTGGCGCTCCCTGTTCCTGATGGAATCTCCCTGTTCCTGATGGAATCTCTCTGTTCCCGCTGGAATCTCAGTGTTCCCAATGGGATCTCCCTGTTCCTGATGGAGTCTCTCTGTTCCCACTGGAATCTCCCTGTTCCCACTGGAATTTCCCTGTTCCTGATGGAATTTCCCTGTCTGTGCTGGAATCTCTCTGTTCCCGCTGGAATCTCTCTGTTCCCGATGGAATCTCCCTGTTCCTGATGGAATCTCTCTGTTTCCAATGGAATCTCCCTGTTCCCATGGAATTTCTGTTCCCACTGGAACCTCCCAGTTCCCACTGGAATCTCCTTGTTCCTGATGGAATCTCCTTGTTCCCGATGGAATCTTCCAGTTCCTGATGGAATCTCCCTGTTCCTACTGGAATCTCCCTGTTCCTGATGGAATTTCCCTGTTCCTGATGGAACCTCCCAGTTCCCACTGGAATCTCCTTGTTCCTGATGGAATTTCCCTGTTCCTGCTGGAATCTCTTTGTTCCCGATGGGATCTCCCTGTTCCCGATGGAATTTCCCTGTTCCCACTGAGATCTTCCTGTTCCCAATGGAATTTCCTTGTTCCTGATGGAATTTCTCTGTTCCCAATGGAATCTCCTTGTTCCTGGTGGAATTTCCCTGTTCCCAATGGAATCTCTCTGTTCCCGATGGGATCTCCCTGTTCCCGATGGAGTTTCCCTGTTCCCACTGGCATCTCCCAGTTCCCAATGGAACCTCCCTGTTCCCATTGGCACCTCCCAGTTCCCGATGGAATTTCCCGGTTCCCTCTGGAATCTCCCGGCGCTGCTGTCTCCGGGAATCAGGGCCCAGCCCTAATCTGTCATTAGCGCGCTCAGCGCTAATTGCTGGCAGGGTGCCACGCGCCTGTTTTCCCCCCGTTTTAACAAAACATTTATGCATGGGAGATTTAATGCCAGGTATCAAGCATATCATTGTAAATTTACCACCAATTAAGCCTAATTAAAATAATTAAACGGCTGCGGAGTCACAGCGCGGAGGGAAAATCGCGTTTCCTCCGGTGCGCTCGGCCCTCTCCCCGCTTCCCAACACACAAAATAAATCACGTTTGGATGCGGGAAGAGAGGGTTTCATCCCAGCCAGAGGAAGGCTGGGATCTGGGGGGAGGTTCTCCAGTTCCGGGACCTCTGGAGATTTTCCTTTCCGGGGGTTGAAGGATGGATGATCCCACAAATCTGTTCCTCGGAGCTTTTCCATATTCGTCACTGCTGGGATTTCATGGGCCATGAATAGTGGATGGAGTTGGGATGGGATGGGATGGGATGGAGTGGGGTGGGGTGGGATTCAGGAGCTCCAGAGGGTGCTCTGGGCAGAGGCTCCAGGGAATGCTCTGGCTGGAGATCCAGGAATTCCAGGGAATGCTCTGGCTGGAGATCCAGGAGCTCTGGGGAATGCTCTGGTGGGAGATCCAGGAACTCCAGGGAATGCTCTAGCTGGAGATCCAGGAGCTCCAGGGAATGCTCTGCATGGGGGCTCCAGGAGCTCCAGAAGCTCCAGGGAATATCCTGGTGGGAGATCCAGGAGTTCCAGGAAACGCTCTGGTGAGAGATCCAGGAGTTCCAGGAAATGCTCTTGCTGGAGATCCAGGAGCTCCAGAAGCTCCAGGGAATACCCTGGTGAGAGGTCCAGGAGTTCCAGGGAATGCTCTGGTTGGAGATCCAGGAGTTCCAGGAAATGCTCTTGGAAAGGCCTCCAGGAGATCCAGGAGCTCCAGGGGATGCTCTGGCTGGAGATCCAGGAGCTCCAGGGGATGCTCGGGTTGGAGATCCAAGATCTCCATGGAATGCTCCCTATGGGGGCTCCATTTTCCCCTGGGAATTGTCCCCGGCGGCATTCCCAGCTCCCGGGGCAAGCGGAGCCGTTCTCTCCGTGTTTGCTCATCCCATCCCAAATATTTGCCTGCGCCGCCTCCCGGGACCCGCCATTAATGGGATAATTAGGCCGCGGCTAATGAAGGGGATTCCTGGGAATTGCGGGCAGGATTTGTTTTGGCGCTGGGGAGGCTGAGGGCTCCAATCTACCGGAGAGTTAATTAGTTAATTAGCGCTGGTGGAGCACACCTGGAGAAAACAGGGCAGCCAATGGAGCCTCGGGATGGTTTTCCAGGAGCGCGCGGTGGAACGCGCTTCTCCCCGGGATATTTGGGAAAAAAACCCCAAATCCTCTTTCTTCTGGGGGGGATTGAAGGAAAATCCTCTTTCCTTCAGCTTTCCACAGGCTGTGGAGGGGGATTTTGGGATTCCCGTTGTCCCGGGATAATTCCCGCTGTCCTGGGATAATTCCTGTTGTCCTGGGATAATTCCTCTTGTCCTGGGATAATTCCTGCTGTCCTCGGATAATTCCTGTTGTCCTGGGATAATTCCTCTTGTCCTGGGATAATTCCTGCTGTCCTGGGATAATTCCTGTTGTCCTGGGATAATTCCCGCTGTCCTGGGATAATTCCTGCTGTCCTGGGATAATTCCCGCTGTCCTGGGATAATTCCCGCTGTCCTGGGATAATTCCCGCTGTCCTGGGATAATTCCTGTTGTCCCAGGATAATTCCCACTGTCCTGGGATAATTCCTCTTGTCCTGGGATAATTCCTCTTGTCCTGGGATAATTCCTGATGTCCTCGGATAATTCCCACTGCCCCAGGATAATTCCCACTGTCCCGGGATAATTCCTGCTGTCCTGGGATAATTCCTGCTGTCCTCGGATATTTCCCGCTGTGTCAGGATAATTCCTGCTGTCCCGGGATAATTCCCACTCTCCCAAAAAACCCCCAAATCCTCTTTCTTTTGTGGGGGGATTGAAGGAAAATCCTCTTTCCTTCAGCTTTCCGCAGGCTGCGGAGGGGGATTTTGGGATCCCCAGGAAAGGCTCCAACCTTCGATTTGGGGTGTCCTGCTCCTTGTGGGGTTTCCCTGGCGCGGCTTGGGGG
>VZDJ01000155.1:858368-876934 GCA_008694505.1 Cyanoderma ruficeps | reverse complement strand
GACAAGGGTCCTGCTCCGTCAGCTCCGGGATTTGGGGCGTTTGGGGACAGGAGACAAGGGTCCGGCTCCGTCAGCTCCGGGATTTGGGGTGTTTGGGGACACGAGACAAGGGTCCCCCTCCATCAGCTCCGGGATTTGGGGTGTTTGGGGACAGGAGATAAGGGTCCCCCTCAATCAGGTCTGGGATTTGGGGTGTTTGGGGACAGGAGATAAAGCTCCGGCCCCATCAGCTCCGGGATTTGGGGTGTTTGGGGACAGGAGACAAGGCTCCCGGTGTCCCCTGCCGTTCCCACATCCCAGAGGGATCACAGGCACAGGTGGGGCTGCACAGGGGAGGGATGGGAAGTATGCTGGAAGCAGCGGGATCATCCCAGCAGAGTTTTGAAGGTTCCCTCCCCTCTTTCCTCCCTTTCTGTCCTTCCCCAGGCTGAACAAACCAACCCCAGCAGAGTTTTGAAGGCTCCCTCCTCTCTTTCCTCCCTTTCTTTCCTTCCTCAGACCGAACAAACCAACCCCAGCAATGTTTTGAAGGTTCCCTCCTCTCCTTCCTCCCTTTCTCTCCTTCCCCAGGCTGAACAAACCAACCCAGCAGAGTTTTGAAGGTTCCCTCCTCTCTTTTCTTCCCCAGACCGAACAAACCAACCCCAGCCCAGCCCCTCCCAGCGAAGCTTTTGGGCACAATCCACATTTCCCGTGCCGGATCCCAGCCCCCGGGCGGGATCCAGCTGGAATTGGCGGTGGGATGAGGCTGTGAAGGAATCACCGACACGGCGGGCAGGGACGGGAACACACGGGGGGACACACGGGGGGGACACACGGGGGGGACACACGGGGGGGACACACGGGGAGTCTTTTCCCCGGGGAGAGCCGGGGCTGGGATCCAGCCGGGCAGAACCAGCCGGAGCCGCCGGCCCTGAGGTTCTCCCTGCCCCGGGGGCGTCACGGGGGCGATTCCCGAGGTTCTCCCTGTCCCGGGGGCGATTCCCGAGGTTCTCCCTGTCCCGGGGGCGATTCCCGAAGTTCTCCCTGCCCCGGGGGCGTCACGGGGGCGATTCCCCCTCGCCGGCCACCAACACATCCCATCCCCGGGAAACACGGGGATGCGGATCTCATCCCAAAAAACCCGCGCGGAGGTGACGCTTGGGGACACGGCTGAGGGGTGACGGCGGCAGGGCCGGGCTCCCTGCCCTGGGGAGGGCTCCCCCAACCTTTAACCCACGATCCCGGGATCTGCTGCGGCCTGGCGGCGCCGCCGGCTCCCGCCCAGGGGAGGTGACACGGGGACAGGGCCGGGCCGCGCCATCCCCGCCGCGCTGGGGACAGACGAGGGTCAGGCATCACCTCCGGGATGAGCCACGCTCCCAAGCAGCTCCCCAGAAAGTTGTCAAGAGGCGGCAGCTGGAGAAGACGCCGGAAAAATTCCCAGCGCCGGTCCTGGCCCGGCTCCAGCGCCGGTTCCTGCGGGGCCATCCGCGAACAAACCGGGGAAGATGAAAGATTGATGCCCGGCTGGCCCGGCGGCGGATCCAGCCCCTCCCCGGGGATTTGTGGCTCGGAGAATTCGCTGTTCCCACCTCGCCCGTCACCGCCGCGCTCCGGAGCGATCAGGGGTGAGAATTCCGGGAGGTTCCCGGCTCGCCGCCGCGATTCGCCCGCAGATTTGTCACTTCGCTAAAGACCCAAATTAGGCCCGTTTAGGAGCCGGCTCCGCCGCTCGAACCTGCGCGAGCTCCCGCCGGGCCCGGGGATCCGCGGCGGTAATTATGGAAATGGGGATGTGCAGACGGGGAGCTGGCAGCGGGAGCGGCGCTGAAACGTCTATTTATAGTTCAGGGGGAAGAAAATAAAGCTCGGCTTCTCCAGGAAAACAGATGGGCTCGGCGGCAGACGGGATCGGGGGGAGAGCGGCGGGCACCGGGGGAAGGGACGGGAGAAGGGAACGTCCCGGGGAGGAGGAACATCCCGGGACCGGGCACATCCCGGGAACGGGAACATCCCGGGAGACGGGAACATCCCGGGAACAGGGAACATCCCGGGAGCCGGGAACATGCTGGGAATTGGGAACATCCCGGGAGTCGGGCACATCCCGCTAACAGGGCACATCCCGGGAGCCGGGCACATCCCGGGAGACGGGAACATCCCGGGGCCGGGCACATCCCGGGGCCGGGAACATCCCGGGAGCATCCGGAATCTGGGAATGGTGGGGATGGAAAGGAGCTCAAAGCCCACCCCATCCCATCCCATCTCATCCCACCCCTGCCATGGCTTTTCCCATCCCAGGGTTTCCTTCCCCCATCCCAGGTTTTCCTTCCCCCATCCCAGGTTTTCCTTCCCCCATCCCAGGTTCCTTCCAGCCCAGTCCAACCCGGACGCTCCCGGGATCCCAAATCCATGGAAAACCATCCTCAGCTCCCCGGGGAGGAATCCCTTCCCCGTTCCTCACCCCAGGGATCCCTCCCTGCGGCACATCCCGGTCGGGATGGAGAATTGCCCGGAGCTCCCGGCGCGGCTCCGCTGCCAGCCGGGCTTCTGCGGCGTTCAATAAATATTATTAGAAAAGCGCGAGATAATAATTATGTCAATTAGAGGATGGCTAATTGGGCCTGCAGAAAGAAAAGTGCTTTTCTCCCTAATTGCCGAGGCCGCGTGCCCGTGATTGCATGTGTGGCTTCCAAAAATAAAAGGGCGGCCGGAGAGCGGGAAAAGCACTTTTGGTTTTCCCCCCCGATGAGCTCCGCGGTGGGAATCGCCGGGAGGGAATGGGGAGAGGGAAAACATCCACTGCCGAATCCTCGGCCCAGGAGGGAGGGAGAGGAACTCCAGGAATGAGGGGAGAGGGGATCCAGAACTGGGGAGAGGGAAATCATCCACTGCGGCATCCACGGCCGGGAGGGAGGGAGAGGAACTCCAGGACTGAGGGGAGAAGGGATCCAGAATGGGGGGAGGGAAATCATCCGCTGCCGCATCCACGGCCCGGGAGGGGGGGAGAGGAACTCCAGGAATGAGGGGAGAAGGGATCCAGAATGGGGAGAGGGAAATCATCCACTGCCGCATCCACGGCCCAGGAGGGAGGGAGAGGAACTCCAGGAATGAGGGGAGAAGGGATCCAGAACTGCGGGGAGGAACTGCAGGACTGAGGGGAGAAGGGATCCAGAACTGGGGAGAGGGAAATCATCCACTGCTGCATCCACGGCCCGGGAGGGAGCGAGAGGAACTCCAGGAATGAGGGGAGAAGGGATCCAGAACTGGGGGGAGAGGAACTCTAGAAATGGGGGAGGAGGAATTCCAGAACTGGAGGAAAAAGGGATCCAGAAATGGGGGAGAGAAGGGGCCCAAAACTGCAAGGACAAGGGATCCAGAACTGGGGGGAGAGGAACTGCAGAACTGGAGGAGAAGGATCTGGGAACTGGGGGGAGAAGGGATCCATCCAAAACTGGGGGAGGAGGAATTCCAGAACTGGGGAGAAAAGGGATCCAGAACTGTGGGGGAAGAGCTCCAAAACTGGAGGGAGAGGAACTCTAGAAATGGGGGAGGAGGAATTCCAGAACTGGAGAAGGGATCCAGAACTGTGGGCAAAGGGATCCGGAACTGGGGGAAGGGGCTCCCAGCACAATTCTGGAATGCTGGGGCACCGGGAGCTCCGTTCCCTCTCCCGATCCCTGGGGCCAGCCCCTCACTCAGCAAACATTCCCACGGGGCAGGGCAGCCAGAATTCCCCCCGAGTGAATCCCTCCCGAGGAGGCTCCAGCCGGAGCGGCAGCGGAGACTCCCCCACCCAGGCATCAAACCCGTTTTCCTGCCGCCGCCAACCCCTTTCCCCAGAGCCAAACCAGCCCCCAAATCTGCATTTGGCTTTAGCATATTCCCATATCCTGGAAATCCACCGTGAGCCCTGCAGGTCTGCGGGGCGGGAGGGGGAAGGGCTGTAAGCAAAGCAGGCCAGTTCATTTCAAACAGGAGCTTAAAAAAAAATTAATTTTAATTTAAATTTTGTTTTTGGCTGCCCGGGGTGCCGCTGCTGGAACATATGCACAGACAAGTTATGCAGAATTCCTGCATGGAAATGGGCTGGCTGGCTCCTCCGGCTTTATCAGCTCGTCCAGGGAAATCTGCCGGGCTCTTCCCTGCCTGCCGGGCTGTCCCGCGGTGTCGCCGCTCCCGGGAGGTGACAGCGGAGCCCTGGTGGTCCCGGTGAAGCCCAGAGCTCCCTCCGGCTCCCCATCCCGGGCTCCGGACTGGGAATTCCGGACACTCCTCCACTGGCAGGAGGAAAAGTCCCAGGCCGGGCTGGACAGAGCTTGGAGCAGCCTGGGCTGGGGGAAGATGTCCCTTCCCGTGACCTCTGAATGTCCCTTCCCACCCGAATCCCTTCCAATGCAAACCATTCCAGGCTTCTGCGATTCCCGGAGCTCCCAGCCAGGCATTCCAGAGAGGTTTCCAGGCTGAGTCCAGGGGGATGCTCGGGAATGGTGCTGGGAATGGTCCCACAGCCAGGGGATGCCTGGGAATGGTGCTGGGAATGGTCCCACACCCAGGGGGATGCCTGGGAGTGGTCCCGAGAATGGTCCCACAGCCAGGGGGACACCTGGGAATGGTCCCACAGCCAGGGGATGTCTGGGAATGGTCCCACATCCAAGATGATTCCTGGGAATGGTCCCACATGCAGAGGGACACCTGGGAATGGTCCTGGGAATGGTCCCACATCGAGGATGGTGTCTGGGAATGGTCCCACATCCTGGGGGACACCCGGGAATGGTCCTGGGAATGGTCCCACCCTCGGGACGATGCCGGGCCTGGCACAGATGGAAAAACCCCACACGCAGAGAATCCCGAGGTTTTTCCCACCGTTTCCGGTAAATATCCACAAGAATCCAGCCCTGCAGAGCTCCAACCGCAAGCACGGCAGGAAAGCGGGGATGGAGCAAAGCCCCAGCGGCTGCTGCAGCCCCCAAACCCACGGCCTCGAGCCGCTTCCAGGAGCCGAAGGTCCCTCCCGGGCTCCCGGACACATCGGGATGAGTTATCCCGACACATCGGGAGGTGTTATCCCGACACATCGGGAGGTGTTATCCCGACCGACCGCTGACTTTTCCCTGCATAATCCCCATTATTTATGGTGACGAGCTCCTAATCGCCCCGGGTATCAGATAAGGGAGGGGGGAAAGGGCGGGGCGGGGAGTTTTGGGCAGGGCGGGGCTGTGCCCGGCATCAGCCGCTGCTTTGGGAAAGTCTTCCCGGTGGGAAACCGGAGCCGGGAGGCCCCAGGGAACCGGGAACACCCTTGGGTTGGCCTCGGTGGGAATTTCTGAGGGAGAGATTGGGAAGATGAACCAGATCCACGGCTCAGGCCCTTCCATCATCCCCTCTCTGCGCCGTTTCCGTGTGGAATTGAGCAAGGGCGGCGAAAATGCAGCTTTTTAAATCATCTCCTGAGCTTCCCTCCCGCCCTGACCCCGCCGCGGTCCCGGGAGCGTCCCACAGCATCCCCGGCACCGAACCAGGCCTGTCCAAACCACGGGAAAGCGGATTTGGGTGGGATTTGGGGATGAAATTCCTCCCTGCGAGGGAGGCGAGGTTTCCCAGAGCAGCCGTGGCTGGCCCTGGATCCCGGGCAGTGCCCAGGTTGGACATCGGGCCTTGGAGCATTTGGGGGCAGCGGGAGGTGTCCCTGCCCACGGGATGAGCCATTCCAGGATCCTCTGGTTCTGTTTTGAGGCCGAAATCTGCCATTCCCTGCCCTGGTTCTGTTTTGGGGCCAAATCTCCCATTTCCTGCCCTGGTTCTGTTTTGGGGCCAAATCTCCCATTTCCTGCCCTGGTTCTGTTCTCCCATTTCCTGCTCGGAGCGGTCCGGTCAGGGGGATGTGGGCAGGAAAACCCCCGGGCGCGTTTCCCGGTGGCAGAGCGGTGACACCAGCCCAGGGGACACCGCGGGGGGGCTGGACACGGGCTGGGGTCACCCCGGGGTGGGCAGGGACCCCTCAGGTCCCCTCGGTGACTCCGGGCAGGGTCACTGCCAGCCCCGGCACACAGCGCCCTCATTGTCCGTGGATCCATCTCCCCCGGGGCTGGAATCAGGGACTGAGGGATTCCCTGGAGCCTCGGGACATCACCCAGCGCACACCAGGGACAACGCAGGGCCCAGATAAAATCAGAGCCGGGCCCTCCCCGGGTGGGATGTCAGCTCCGCAGGTCGGGATTGGCAGGAGCTGGTGCAGAATTTATCGATTACAAACAATTTATTTTATTTTAATGAGCGGCCCCACGAGTGAAGTGACCCGGGGTGGGGGTGAAGGCAGGGGAGGACTCGGAATAACCCAAAATTGGTGTTATAAATATGGTGAGCCAAATCAGAATTCAAAAAAGGATAAATTTTATTTTCTCGCTAATGCGAATTAAAGTACAGAAAAGAAATAAAAATACAACAAAAAGAAACCAACCACAATGCAATGGAACAGCCAAAACTCCAGGCCACCATCAGGATTAGATTCGTCCGAATCTGGGTAACGAATACGGGACCGGCCGGTACCAAGTCCCGCTGTCATTCGCTCCAAGGTCCTGCTCTCAGGGTCCAGTTTTTATACTTTTTATTTCCCTCCGGGCAGGGTTTCCCTTTGTTTGGGGCAGGATGATGAGACTCAGGGATCCTTCTTTCTGGATTCAAACTCCTTCCTGGGTGGAATCAGAACGGTGTCCGCGGGTGAACTGTGAATCATATTGAGATTGTGAGAGGGGTCCCTTCCCCAGACAGAAGGAGGCCGGAGTTGTCTCGGAGCTGAAGGTTCGGTGATTTGGAAGCTGATGGTTCGGTGATTTGGAAGCTGATAGTTCGGTGATTTGGAAGCTGATGGTTCGGTGATTTGGCCTCAGAGACCCAGCTGAAGTCCTTCTTTCATTTGCAGATTGAGGTAGACATTCCTCAGTCCACCTTCTCCTCCGGTGATTCTGTCAGCGCATTCTTTCTGCCTGCAAATTCTTTAATTTCTCCTCCCCAGATCAATATACGGAGCCTGTTTACAACAATTGGGATATTCCAGAGGCTGGGATGGGCAGGAGGCCGCGGGGGGTTCTTTTGGGACGGTCCCAGCCCTGCAGATCCTCAAAATGTTTGGATGTTCCTGCTGGAGGTGAGGACACGGATGTGCCACGGGGCCGGGGATGCCGAAGAGAGATCCAAGGCTTTTCCAGCAGCCCCCTGGAGCCGGGAATTCCCAGCGCTCCCAGCCCCATCCCACCGCCCCAGCAAAGCAAACTCCAGGAGGAAAAGGGCGGGTTATTTCAAAGACCAAAAAAAAAAAAAGATAAAAATAATTTTTTTAAAAGCCCTCAGGAGGTTGGGAAGCGTTTCCTCCCTGCAGCCCCCGTTTGTTGCCCTGCCCGTCGCCCCCCGGCCGGGGCTGGCGGCTTTTCCAGCGGGAACAACGGGAAGGGAGAGGGCGGGAGGAGGTTCCGAGGGGGGTGACAGCCCTGGGAAAGGCCCTTCCCGCCTCTCCATCCCGGCCCGGGATCACCGCCCCGGCTCTCCCGCAGATATTAAAGCCCGGGAGTTAAGCGGTGCGTAATTACGGCATTGTAGTCGCTAATTAGGATCCCACACTGAGATCAGGGCCAGGAGATGAGGGTTTGGAGCCCTGAGCTCTGGGAATTCCTGCTGGGAGCCAGGAGAACTCCCAGGGAGGGCTCTGGGAGAGGAGGATAAACCCCAGCCTCATCAGCCTCCCCCCAAAACCCCAACCCCATTAACCCCCCCCCCCAAAACCCCAACCCCAGGAACCTCCCCCAAAACCCCAACCCCACTGATGTCCCCCAAACCCCAACTCCATCAACGTTCCTCCCAAACCCCAACCCCAGGAACCTCCCCCAAAACCCCAACCCCACGGATGTCCCCCAAACCCCAACTCCATCAACGTTCCTCCCAAAACCCCAACCCCAGGAACCTCCCCCAAAACCCCAAGCCCACAGATCTCCTCCCAGCCCGGGCTCCCTGGGATTGGCTTCACGGAGCCTCTGGTGGGATAAATGTTATGGAGATGGTGAAGAACACATGGAATGTCCAGGCAAAGTCATGGAATGTCCAGGCAAAGTCATGGAATGTCCAGGCACAATCCAAGAGATGTCCAGGCCTGGCTCATGGCCCATCCCAGCCCAATCCATGGCCCATCCCAGCCCAATCCATGGACTATCCCAGCCCAATCCATGGCCCATCCCAGCCCAATCCATGGACCAGCCCAGCCCAGGGATGATGAAGCTCCAGCCATGCAGGAGGAGCCTGGAAAACGGGATCTGTCCAAAGCCCCGGGCCCCCAGATCCATCCATCGCAGCTCCTGGGCTTTTTTTCTTTTTTTGGCTTTGCTGGGAAAGGAAAGATTAAAAAAAATACCATAAAAATGTTGGTGATTGGCTGGGGCCTGGCTGCTGGGGGAAGCCGGGATGGTGCTGAGCCTGTGCCCAAATCCAGAGGGATTTTAGGGCGGGTCCTACCCGGATCTGTTCAGCCTCTCCCAGATTTAGGGAATCCCGGGAACAGCGTGTGCAGGTGACAGCCATGGGCTGACCCCAAATCCCTGATGGATTCCCCAGGGATGCTCCAGGCTCTGCACCCAGAGCTGGGCGCCCGAATTGCCTGGAGTGGCTGGAGGGGGGACAGGAGGGAGGGGAAAGGGTGGGAAGGGGTGGGAAGGGATGGGGAAAGGAGTGTCAGTGTGGGGTCACAGCTCTGCACTCTTGGTTTGTCCTTGAGACGTTTTGGTTTTTTTGAAATTCTTTTTCCCAGAGAATTTTTTGTAAAATAGAATTTTTTTTTCAGTTCTTTTTTCCCCAGATAATTTTTTTTGTAAACAAGAGAAGTGTTTTTGTGCCTGTACTATGTTTGGGTTCTTTTCCCTGGGAGGGACTTCTCGATGTCCCTCTGCTCTGACCGATGTGAGTGAGGAGGTTTTTGTCTTTGTGTCACCAACCAAACTGGTCTGTGTGAAATAGTACAAAAGGGAGACACATCCCAAAAATGAAGGAGCCATTTTCAGCCTCCTGAAGTCCAAGTCTTGTGTCCTTGTGGTGTGAAACAGCATCGAGGAGCTCCCCAAGGCTCAGCCTCCTCCATCCCCAGCAGTGCCGGCAGCTCTTACTGGGAGTTACTGGGGCCCCAGTTACCTGAGAGACCATCCCATGGGCAGGGACACCTCCCGCTGTCCCAGGCTGCTCCAAGCCCCATCTAACCCGGCCTTGGACATTCCAGGGATCCAGGGGCAGCCCCAGCTGCTCTGGGCACCCTGTGCCAGGGCCTGCCCACCCTGCCAGGGAGCAATTCCTCCCAAAATCCCACCCAGCCCTGCCCTCCTGTTGTTTTGGGGGCAGAATGTTTATTCCTGCGGCAGCCAGAGGGGATTTCCTCCCCAAACCCTTTGTGGGCCCACAAATTCACGGGGATGTGGAAACGGGAGCACGGATCGCGTCTGCAGGGATCCCGGGATGAGTCACGGAATGGTTTGGGCTGGGAGGGGCCTGAAATCCCACCCAGTGCCACCCCTGCCAGGGCAGGGACACCTCCCGCTGTCCCAGGGGCACCTCCCACTGTCCCAGGGACACCTCCCGCTGTCCCAGGGACACCTCCCAATGTCCCAGGGGCTCCAAGCCCCATCCAACCCGGCCTTGGACATTCCAGGGATCTGCCTGGCCTTGGACATTCCAGGGATCCAGGGGCAGCCCCGGCTGCTCCGGGCACCCTGTGCCAGGGAACAATTCCTGCCCCACACTCCCCGTGTCCCTCTGAGGCCGTTCCCGTGTCCTGTCCCTTGTCCCCAGCCCGTGTCCAGCTGTCCCGGAGCCCCTCCGGGCGCCGCTGGGGGCCTCAGCCCGGGCTGGGGATGAGCTGGCACGCACGGAAAGGAGCCCCTAACGAAGCCAAGGAGCCTTAATGAGCGGCTGGAAACCATCAACCCAAACCTGTTTTGGCTGCGGGCGCGGCCCCGACGTGCCAGACGAGCCGGGAGCTCCGGGGGAGGAGGAGGAGGAGGAGGGCGAAGGCTGCGGCTGCTGCCGCTGCCCTCGGGGCCGTGCGGAGATGAAACGGGGGTTTGTAAATCCGCGTCTGCAGCCAGGGCTGGGGAAGGGAAGGAGCGGGAGGGAGCACCCAGCGCCCTGACTCACCCCCCGCGGCCCCCAAGGGCGCCCGAAACCCGCCCGCCCTTCCCTGACGCGGCTTCACCCACTGGAAAAACAGCCGCGGAGCTCGAGGGAAAGTGAAATCTGATTTCAGCGCTTTCTGCCTCTCTCTCTTTTTTTTATTTTTTTCTTCTTCTTTTTTTTTTTCTTCTCCTCTCCCATTTAATTCCTTGTTATTACTTTTATTAGCCTCGCTTCTTTGGCTGCGGGGCCTCGCTCCGGGAAGGGAGCGCGGCGTGGGTGTTGCCGGCTGCTGGCGCTCTCCCCGGCTTCAGAGAGAAATGCCAATTACTAATTTCATGGAGATCAGCCATCCTCAAGGAGGGGAGGCAGGGAAAAAACAAGGGAGGGAAGGGAAAAGAAAAAGAAGAAAAGAAAAAGAAAGGGGAAAGAAGATGCTGCCGGCTTTGAAATGCCGAAGTAATTTGTTTCTTCTTTTTCCTTTCTTTATTTCTTTCTCTCCCGGCTGGTGGGGGCACCGGAATTCCTGCCAGAGGAGGGGATGGGAGCACCCATGGAATTGGGATTTCCATATCCACACACGTGATCCCGCANAAAAAAAAAAAAAAGGGATTAGATGCCATAAAACCTTTAATAATCCTCCCACATCTTGGGTTTAATTATTGTTTTTACACATGCGGAGCCAACACGCCTGGAGCGAGCAATCAAGGCTCGCACGCCACTCCTCCTCCTCCTCCTCCTCCTCCTCCTGCTGCTGCTCCTCCCGCGTCCCGGCCCTCCCGGAGCCTCCCCGGGATCGGCTCCGGCTCCCCCCGCTCCTCCTTCCCGAAAAACGCTCCTCCCCACGAGCCGGGCCCGGAAAAGGGGAACGATCCATGGTGGGATCCGGGATCGGTGCTGAGGGAGCCCCGGGGTGCTGGGGACACCCAATCCCTGTCCCCACGGGAGGACCCCGGGGTGCTGGGGACACCCAATCCATGTCCCCACAGGAGGTCCCCGGGGTGCTGGGGACACCCAATCCCTGTCCCCATGGGAGCTGGGGACACCCAATCCCTGTCCCCACAGGAGGTCCCCGGGGAGATGGGGACACCCAATCCCTGTCCCCATGGGAGGACCCCGGGGTGCTGGGGACACCCAATCCCTGTCCCCATGGGAGGACCCCGGGGTGCTGGGGACACCCAATCCCTGTCCCCACCGGAGCTGCTGGGGTCACCTCAGTCCGGGAATTCCCGGAAATCCTCGTCTCCCGTTTGGGGGAATATTCCGGCATTAATTTGGTGCCATCGGAGCCGTCGCTGTTTCTTTTTTTGGGGGGACAAAATAAAATAATCATCCCTTGGAACTGTTGGGGTGAGGTGAGCAGCCTGTCCCCGAGGCCAGCGGGCACAGGGAGCCCCAATCCAGGGAAATCAGGGACATGGAAAACGTGCCCAGGGCGGGGGTTGGGGACGTTTAAAAACCGAATTGTTCAGAATAAACCGTGTCAGGGCACCGGCTCTGCGTCCTGAACGACGGGCACGGGGGTGGCACTGGGTGACACCCACAGGGGTGACACTGGTGTGACACCTACAGGGGTGGCACTGGGTGATACCCAGAGGGATGGCACTGGGTGACACCTATGGGGATGGCACTGGTGTGACACCCACAGGGATGGCACTGGGTGACACCTCTGAGGATGGCACAGGGTGACACCCACAGCAATGGCACTGGGTGACACCCATGGGGATGGCACTAGTGTGACACCCACAGGGGTGACACTGGGTGACACCCATGGGGATGGCACTGGGTGACACCCACGGGGATGACACTGGGTGACACCCACAGGGATGGCACTGGGTGACACCTCTGAGGATGGCACTAGTGTGACACCCACGGGGATGGCACTGGGTGACACCCACAGGGATGGCACTGGTGTGACACCCACAGGGGTGACACTGGGTGACACCCACAGGGATGGCACTGGTGTGACACCCACAGGGGTGACACTGGGTGACACCCACAGGGGTGGGACTGGTGTGACACCCACAGGGGTGACACTGGGTGACACCTATGGGGATGGCACTGGGTGACACCCACAGCGATGGCACTGGGTGACACCTACAGTGATGGCACTGGGTGCCACCTATGCAGATGGCACTGGTGTGACACCCACAGGGATGGCACTGGGTGACACCTACAGCGATGGCACTGGGTGACACCCACAGCAATGGCACTGGGTGACACCTACAGCAATGGCACTGGGTGACACCTACAGCGATGGCACTGGGTGACACCTACAGCGATGGCACTGGGTGACACCTACAGGGGTGGCACGGTGTGACACCCAGGCGGATGGCACTGTGCCACATCCACAGGGACACAACAATGGAAACGCCGGAGGCCACCGGGCCACGCTCCTGTGGGGACAGACACGGGGTGGGGACGAATATTTCCATTAGGGCATTTCCCTGTTGGTGAGGATAAACAACCCCAGTGGGCTCCCAGCGAGCTGGTTGGTTATTATTCATCATTATTGCTGTGATTATTAATTATCCTCGCCCTCATTATGGTTATGGCTGTTATCGTGCCCCCGCTGCCCGCGGCGTGGGGGAAGAGTTTTCCCAGTTATTTCTGGGCTGGGGGAACCGACCGGTTCCTCCACTGCTGCTCCAGCTGGCACCGTCCCGCCGGTCCCGGGTTCCTGAGGGATTTTCCCCTCTGGCTCAGCGTGGGGCAGGAGATGTCCCAGCCCTGGAGTGTCCCCGGACAGGCCTTGGAGCAGCCTGGGACAGCGCAGGGTGTCCCTGCCCGACCCAAACCGTGCCAGCCGCGGGTGCCAGCCCGGCCAGAGCTCTGCGTGAGCCGCCCTGACCTTTCATCCTCTCCAACTTCGCAGCGATTCTGACTCATGGCCGAGGCAGGCTCATCCCCAGGCTTTTCTCACAGCAGCTCAGAGGAGGGACACGCACCCAGGGCCACCGGAGCCACCTCCCCGCGGGGACTCGCGTCCCGCGGAGGGTCCGTGGCCGCGGGCAGCCCCTGGGCCGGGCGGGGACGGGAGGAACAATCGCTCGTTTCTTCGCGGCCCATTAAAACCGGGGCCGGACAAAGGCGGCCTGTGCTGCCCAGATGTTTTATTCATGGCCGGCCTGGGAGCGCAAACAAGCCCGGCTTATTCTGCTGCCCTTTGTGCTCCGTGCCCGCGGGGCCGGGAGCGGCGGGGCCGGGGAATCCTCGTGGCACCGCCGAGGGGCCGCTCCCCCTCCCCGAGATCAGCACCGGCTGGGTCAGGATTTGGGATCCCCCTCCCCGAGATCAGCACGGGCTGGGTCAGGATTTGGGATCCCCCTCCCCGAGATCAGCACCGCCTGGGTCAGGATTTGGGATTCACCTCCCCGAGATCAGCACGGGCTGGGTCAGGATTTGGGATCCCCCTCCCCGAGCTCAGCACCACCTGGGTCAGGATTTGGGATCCTTTGGTTCAGCCCCAGGATTTGGGATCCCCCTCCCCGAGCTCAGCACTGGCTGGGTCAGGATTTGGGATCCCCCTCCCCGAGATCAGCACGGGCTGGGTCAGGATTTGGGATCCCCCTCCCCGAGCTCAGCACCACCTGGGTCAGGATTTGGGATCCTTTGGTTCAGCCCCAGGATTTGGGATCCCCCTCCCCGAGCTCAGCACTGGCTGGGTCAGGATTTGGGATCCCCCTCCCCGAGATCAGCACGGGCTGGGTCAGGATTTGGGATCCCCCTCCCCGAGCTCAGCACCACCTGGGTCAGGATTTGGGATCCTTTGGTTCAGCCCCAGGATTTGGGATCCCCCTCCCCGAGCTCAGCACTGGCTGGGTCAGGATTTGGGATCCCCCTCCCCGAGCTCAGCACAGGCTGGGTCAGGATTTGGGATCCCCCTCCCCGAGCTCTGCACAGGCTGGGTCAGGATTTGGGATCCCCCTCCCCGAGATCAGCACCGCCTGGGTCAGGATTTGAGATCCCCTTCCCCGAGCTCAGGACCGGCTGGGTCAGGATTTGGGGTCCTTTGGTTCAGCCCCAGGATTTGGGATCCCCCTCCCCGAGCTCAGCACGGGCCGGCTCACCCCGGATTTGGGATCCTTCGTTCAGCCCCAGGATTTGGGATCTTTCCCAGCTCCCTCTGCCCATCTGGGGCACAGGAGCAGGACCCTCCATCGGGCTCCGGGGGACAGGGGGACAGTCCCTGCCCCAGCAGCAGGGAAAGGCCGCTGCAGACACTGCCCTGATGGCAGAGCCAGCCTCAGCGCCCCCCGACCCATTTTATCTGAGGATTAAACCCCCTCGAATGTCCCTTTAATGCTCCGTCTCCGGGTGGGCAGAGAGGCCGATCGGGCCACGGGACAGAGGCCCCAAATCCCCATTTCCGTCCCGGAGCCGCTGCCCCTCGGGCTCAGGGCGGCCCCCCGGGCCCACCAAGCGCCGCCAACACCCCAACCCCCTGTCCAGGCAGGTTTGGCTCTCCTGCTGGAGCCCAGGCGCTGCAGAATTCCCAACACGTCCCGGGACACGGGACAAGCAGGAACCGGGTGAGGGTAAAACTGGGGGAGGAAAAATCCTTTAAAAATCCCCGGGATGTGTCCGGGAGGGTTTCCCTGAGCGGGGCTCGGCCACCCCTCGGTGTCACCCTGCCGGGCTGGCCCGGTGTCCCCACTCCCCGCCAGCCCCGGTGGGTGCCCGGTGAGTGGTTTAATCCCGGTTTAACCCCTTCCCGAACCGGGACAATCCCGCAGGATTCGAGGCGGAGGCGTGCGGCGAGTTCGGCTGCCAGAAATTCCAGAGGAATTAACAATGGGGGCAGCAGCCCGGGGGTGAAACCATCGATCCATCGGGGCCGGCGGGTCCCTGCCCTAATCCTGTGTCATCGCAGCCCAACCGGGGCTGCTCCGGGGCTGGAAATCCTCCCTCGCTCCTTGCCCAACTCCATCTGCGAGTCAAGCGCGTTTCTTTCCTCGCTTTGTAATCGCTGAGGGCCGGGAGGAGCGCTGGGAATGTCTGGGCTGGAGCTGAGGTGTGCCCGGCACCTTTATCCGCCCATCTCCTCCCGCCGGACACCGCCACGGGGCCGGGCCGGGCCGGACCGGGATTTGTCCGGGCTCGAGCAGCTCTGGAGGCTCCGCCAGGGTGGAGGTGACAGTGGCAGGCACGGACCTGCTGTGTCCCCTCACCCTGTGACCCAAAATCATTTCGGACACGGACCTGCTGTGTCCCCTCACCCCGTAACCCAAAATCGTTTCGGACACGGACCTGAAGTGTCCCCTCACCCTGTAACCCAAAATCATTTCGGACACGGACCTGCTGTGTCCCCTCGCCCTGTAACCCAAAATCATTTCGGACACGGATTTGCCGTGTCCCCTCGCCCTGTAACCCAAAATCATTTCGGAAAAAAACCTCACAAAAACAAACAAAAAACCCCCAAAACAAACAAACAAAAAACCCCAAACACAACCAAAAAAAACCAAAAAAACCAAAACTGGTGAAGAAGGAATCTTAGAAGGAGGGTGGATCAGGTGCCGGGTGCGGGAGGCTCCATCCTGCCGGGAGCAGCGGGAGTTCAGCCGGGCCGTGCCAGCCCCGGTGACACCCCGGGCCGCTCCTCCGCCCGCCTCCTCCCCGCGACACCAGCCCCGCGCCTCCGGAATCGCCGCCCCTGGGAAATTTGGAAATTCCTGGGGCGTTTGCTGCCGCCCGGGAGGAGGTGCGGGGTGAGCAGTTGCCTCAGCGCCGTTTGTGCAACCTCTGCCGCAGATCCCTCATTATCCCCGCGATGCTATCGCGCCGCTTGAGACGCGGAATGGCTCCGAGGGACCGTTGACTGCGTGTTTTTTCCAGCTCTTTGATGTGCCGGAGATAAACCCGTTTCTGTTTCGCAGCCATTAAAGCTGGGTGGAAATCATTAGGGGCGCGTTTGAACGCGGCGCTGGTTCTCTCAGCGGCGCCCTTCGGTTCCGGCCTCGGTGTCGCAACCCGCCAGAGGCGGAAAAAGCTCCTGCGAGGCCGGGCCAGCGGCGCTGGGGGAAGTGAGAGCGGCTCGGAGGAGTTTCTGCCGGGTCAGGGATGCGGGGCTGAGCCTCGGGAAGGTTCAGGAATCCCCGCGGGGGCGGCGGGGCTGGGGGGGCTCGGGAATTGCCCCCGGCAGGGACCGAGTGGCCACACTGCGGACACGTGGTGGGCGATAAAAACACCCGGGTCAGGCCCCACGGCTCAAAAATCATCAAACCGTGGCGTGGCTCAGCCCGTGAAGGGCCTTCGCGTCCCCAGAGCAGCTTTCCCGGGGGGTTGTGCCCACCCTGAGGGTGTCCCAGGCCGGAGAGGAGGGGACAGGAGCAGCGGGAGGATCCCACGGTGCAGCGGCAGCTCCAGGAGGGATCCGAGCCCTGAAATCCACCGGGAATTTCCTCCTGGAAAGGCTGGCCAGGCACTGGGACAGATCGCTGGGGAGGTTTGGAGCCACATGCCCGGAGGTGTCCGAGGGACACCTGGACGTGGCCGGAGTGGGAGGACCCACGAGTGGCCCCGGTGGTGGCCCCGGTGGTGGCCCCGGTGGTGGCCCGGGTGGTGACGGAGCCGTTCCCTGCCCGGGCCGGCCCCCAGCGCCTCCGGAGCCGAGCCCTGCTGGCCTTGCAGATGTTTATCGCGGCTTGCAGATGTTTATCGCGGCTTGCAGATGTCTATCGCGGCTTGCAGATGTTTATCGCGACCGACGCAGCAGCTGCGCCGGCTCTTTGCACAAGAGGAAGGCGAGGTCCTGCAGCGCCGAGCTGATCCCGGCCCCGCTCCCGGCACCTCCGAGGGTTTTTGGGGTTCCCCCATTGCCGGAGCTCCCCGCAGGATCCGCTGGCCGCAGAACGGCCACCCAGGCCCTGCCCAGTCCGCCCAGTTTGCCCAGTTTGCCCCGCTGGGGTGGTCACAGGGCAGAGCCCACGGCCCGGTAATGACGGCCCTAATTCAGCCCGGCGTCCCCGCTCCGAAGGCACCTGAGCCTGCGCTTAAAGACAATTACACGCTTAAATCTTCCCTGAATAAGCCCGGGTTTAAGGCTGGGTTTGGCATCTCCTGTATTTAACCGCGGTTCAGCTGAGCTCCCCCCTCAGCCCCAGCCCGGCGAACCGAACCTCCCCTCAGGCTGGGGATACAAATATCCTCCTCATCCCTCTGGCTTTGGTTTTTATTTTTTTTATTTATTTCTTTTCTGCTGGAGCTTCCCTCCCTGCCAGCCAGCGACTCCCCGGCTGTTGGGAGCCGAAATGGCTCCTGAGCCAGGCCGGGGGAGAAGCCAGGCAGAAAGGGCTGGGTGGGCAGGAGCGCTGCGAGGGGCAGGGCTGCCCCAGCTCCTCCGCTCACAGTCACTTTTTCCACCTCATTTGCATCTCTCTGCTCTTTTCTCGCTTTGCTCTCGGCAGTTTCTGCTCAGCCCCCGGGTGTGAACGCGGGGCTGCCGCTGGCGCTGTCCCCGCCACGGGGTCACGGCTGTGGCCGGGGACCCCCAGCAGGACCCACGGCAGGGGCAGGTCGGGCCCCAAAGCAGCAAAAAACCCCCCCAGGGTTGGTGAAGGAGGAGGGGCTGGTCAGAGCCGGCTGCTCCGGCCGCGGTTCTGCTTTTGACATCGTTTCTTTAACAAATCAGGGCAGGGCCTGGCAGCAGGAGAGGGGCTCCAGGGAATGGGCAGGAGTGTCAGGAATGGCAGGGATGGCAGGGAATGGCAGGAATGGCAGGGAATGGCAGGGAATGGGCAGGAATGACAGGGAATGGCAGGGATGGCAGGGACTGGCAGGGAATTTCAGAGAATGGGCAGGAATGGCAGGGAATGGCAGGGAATGACAGGAATGGCAGGGAATTACAGGAATGGCAGGGAATGGGCAGGAATGACAGGAATGGCAGGGAATGGGCAGGAGTGTCAGGAATGGCAGGACATGGCACAACGCATGCCCGGGGCTGGCCCAGCACGGCAGCTCTGCAGCCCCAGCAAAGCTTTTCCACACCACCACTACCCCCCAAATCCTCACCCTGAACAGGGAGGGGTCACAAAAAAAACCCAAAAAAACCCCGGGATGAAATCCCCTCCCTCCTGCCCGTTTTGGGAAGCAGAGCCCCGGGGCTGGCCGGGACAGGCCGGGCCGTTTCCCTGCGCTCCGAGGCCCTGCTGGCGATGAAGGATGAAGGTGACAAAGGGTTGGTTTGAGCAGCAGCAGCAGCAGCAGAGGCAGGGAACGCTCGGGAAGGCGCCGGGGCTGAGCTCAGACAGCCCCGTTCCCATTCCAGTCACGTGCCTCCCAAAATCGCAAATGGAGATTTGTTACATTTCATTTGCTCCCGTCCCTGGGAAGCCGTTTGTGATGAGCTCACGGCTCCCAGGAGGGTCCGTCCCAATCAGAGGGAAAAGGGAGGAGGGAGGGAGGGAGGGAGGGAGGGAAGGAAGGAAGGAAGGAAGGAAGGAAGG
>VZDJ01000155.1:829674-841643 GCA_008694505.1 Cyanoderma ruficeps | reverse complement strand
CTGCTGCTGCTGCCCCTGCCGCTGCTGTGCGGGGCCGGGCCGGGCTGTGGGGAGCCTCTCCAGGCTCTCCTGGAGACGGGGACACGGCTCCGGCCGCGTCCCAAATCTCGTTTTTCCATCTCTCGCCGCCCCCAGCCCCGCAGGGATGCGGCCCCGGGGGTTCACCCCTTGGCCCCGCAGGCAGAGAGGGAGCCAGAGGAGAGCTCGGTGCTCCGGGAGCTCCAAGGGGCGCCTGGGCAGGGATTTGTGCCCGGGGATTGTCACCCTGGAGTCCCCTGCCACAGGGAACAGCAAAAGTGCAGGGACAGGTGACAATGGGGTGGGGGAATGGGGAAAGTGCAGGGACAGGTGACAATGGGGTGTGGGAATGGGAGAAGTGCGGGGACAGTGGGGTGTGGGAATGGGAGAAGTGCAGGGACAGGTGACAATGGGGTGTGGGAACAGGAAAAGTGCAGGGACAGGTGACAATGGGGTGTGGGAATGGGAAGAGATGCAGGGGTAGGTGACAATCCCCTCCTGGCCTGGTGGTGGACAGTCCCCTCGTGGCCAAAGAGCAGCCAGGACACCCACCCTCAGCCCGGCCTCTCACAGCTCCTGAGGCAGCTTCAGCCCCCCTGAGGACCAGCAGGGCCAGCTGGGCTCAGGACAAATCCTTTCCCCAGGAGCCACCCCTGGAGCCCTGGGTCTGTGCCTGAGCTGTTTTAGTTTTCTGAAATCCTTTCCCCAGAAAAATTTTTGTAAACAAGAAAAATGTTTTTGTAACCATCCTTGTTATTCATCCCTTTTCCTAGGAGGGAAAATCATCTCGCTGTCCCTCTGCTCTGACCAGTGTGAGTGAAGAGGTTTTGCCTTTGTGTCACCAATGGAACTGGTCTGTGTGAAATGGTATAAAAGGGAGACACATCCCAAAAGTGAAGGAGCCATTTCCAGCCTCCTGAGGCTCGGAGTCTGTGTCCTTGTGGTGTAAATCGATGTCACGCCCCGGGGATGGGGAAAACCTCCCGCTGCTCTGCTGCCAGAGGGGCTGGAAAAGCTGCCCAGGGAAACACCCCCAGAGCACCCCCAGGGCTCAGGATATCCCATGGGATCACGGAAGGGTTTGGGCTGGAAAAGCCCTCTGGGATCACGGAGCCCAACCCTTCCCCCGGCGCTGCCAAGGCCACCAGTGCTCCGTGTCCCCAAGGGCCACCTCTGCACCTTTTCCCAGCGGAATTCCCTTGGAGCTGCCCCCGAGGGTGAGCAGGGGAGCCCGGCCGGGCTCTGCTCCGCCTCCCACCCCCCCAACCCCACCCCAAACCCCGTCCCCGTGTTTATTCCGGGCTTGGCTCCGGCGGGGAAGCGGCGGCAGCAGAACGCTGGAGCACAGCGAGTTCTCGGCGATATAATTCTCTTTAATCTTTTAAGCATTTGACAGTATTTGCTTGAAAGAAGAAGCAACAAGTACATAATTATTGCACTAATTAAGCTGCCAAAACACAAGCATGCTGCAAGAGCACCTTTGAAACAGTGAGCTCTCGATTCATTAGCATCTGCTGTAAGCTTATTAATCACCTAACAGGCAATTAGCAAGCTGTTACTGTTTGAGACTAGTATGTAAATAAATTCTTGGGTTAATTTCTTCCTCTGATAATAAAGAAAACATTATGAAAATTAGCTAAGCGACAATGTAAATGATCTTGACTGTTAATTACGTGCTGGTGTTACACCCGCGGCCGCCGCGCGGCAGAGGGAGGACGCACCTCTCCGGCTTTGGCGCGGTTTGAAGAGACGAAAATTTGTTGTCAGAGGGAGCGGGGAGGTTTTCCTGCGGCGCGGCCACAGCCGCCTGCCTGCGGCTTCCCCCAAATCCGGCGCCCAGGGAGTTGGGGCTGGATCAGGAGCCGGTCCCGGGGCTGGATCCCTGCCCCACCCAGCCCCCCTGAGCGTGGAATCCATAAAAATCAGTGTGGGATCCTCGGGAGGGCCGTGCCCTGGGGAATCCAGGAGCGTGTTCACCCTCTAAAAATCAGTGTGGGATCCTCGGGAGGGCTGTGCCCTGGGGAATTCAGGAGCGTGTTCACCCTCTAAAAATCAGTGTGGGATCCACGGGAGGGCCGTGCCCTGCGGAGTCCAGGAGCGTGTTCACCCTCTAAAAATCAGTGTGGGAGCCACGGGAGGGCCGTGCCCTGCAGAGTCCAGGAGAGTGTTCACCCTCTAAAAATCAGTGCGGGATCCAAAAATCAGGATCACCCTCTAAAAATCATGGATCCCTGCCCCACCCAGCCCCCCTGAGCGTGGAATCCGTAAAAATCAGTGCGGGATCCACGGGAGGGCCGTGCCCTGCGGAGTCCAGGAGCGTGTTCACCCTCTCTCCCTGCAGAGGGATTTTGTTTTAGGGCCCAAAAAAATAGGGGATTTGGCTGCGAGGACGTTGATTATCCCCAGGGATCCAGGCTGGTGGCACCGGCTGGTTATTTCTGTTTCCTCAGGGGTAATTGTAGGGATTTCCCTCTCCCATGGGATCTCCTGCCTTTCTGTTCCCTCAGGGGATAACTGTGGGATTTCCCTCTCCTGTGGGATCTCCTGCCTTTCTGTTCCCTCAGGGGATAACTGTGGGATTTCCCTCTCCTGTGGGATCTCCTGCCTTTCTGTTCCCTCAGGGGATAACTGTGGGATTTCCCTCTCCTGTGGGATCTCCTGCCTTTCTGTTCCCTCAGGGGATAACTGTGGGATTTCCCTCTCCTGTGGGATCTCCTGCCTTTCTGTTCCCTCAGGGGATAACTGTGGGATTTCCCTCTCCTGTGGGATCTCCTGCCTTTCTGTTCCCTCAGGGGATAACTGTGGGATTTCCCTCTCCTGTGGGATCTCCTGCCTTTCTGTTCCCTCAGGGGATAACTGTGGGATTTCCCTCTCCTGTGGGATCTCCTGCCTTTCTGTTCCCTCAGGGGATAACTGTGGGATTTCCCTCTCCTGTGGGATCTCCTGCCTTTCTGTTCCCTCAGGGGATAACTGTGGGATTTCCCTCTCCTGTGGGATCTCCTGCCTTTCTGTTCCCTCAGGGGATAACTGTGGGATTTCCCTCTCCTGTGGGATCTCCTGCCTTTCTGTTCCCTCAGGGGATAACTGTGGGATTTCCCTCTCCTGTGGGATCTCCTGCCTTTCTGTTCCCTCAGGGGATAACTGTGGGATTTCCCTCTCCTGTGGGATCTCCTGCCTTTCTGTTCCCTCAGGGGATAACTGTGGGATTTCCCTCTCCTGTGGGATCTCCTGCCTTTCTGTTCCCTCAGGGGATAACTGTGGGATTTCCCTCTCCTGTGGGATCTCCTGCCTTTCTGTTCCCTCAGGGGATAACTGTGGGATTTCCCTCTCCTGTGGGATCTCCTGCCTTTCTGTTCCCTCAGGGGATAACTGTGGGATTTCCCTCTCCTGTGGGATCTCCTGCCTTTCTGTTCCCTCAGGGGATAACTGTGGGATTTCCCTCTCCTGTGGGATCTCCTGCCTTTCTGTTCCCTCAGGGGATAACTGTGGGATTTCCCTCTCCTGTGGGATCTCCTGCCTTTCTGTTCCCTCAGGGGATAACTGTGGGATTTCCCTCTCCTGTGGGATCTCCTGCCTTTCTGTTCCCTCAGGGGATAACTGTGGGATTTCCCTCTCCTGTGGGATCTCCTGCCTTTCTGTTCCCTCAGGGGATAACTGTGGGATTTCCCTCTCCTGTGGGATCTCCTGCCTTTCTGTTCCCTCAGGGGATAACTGTGGGATTTCCCTCTCCTGTGGGATCTCCTGCCTTTCTGTTCCCTCAGGGGATAACTGTGGGATTTCCCTCTCCTGTGGGATCTCCTGCCTTTCTGTTCCCTCAGGGGATAACTGTGGGATTTCCCTCTCCTGTGGGATCTCCTGCCTTTCTGTTCCCTCAGGGGATAACTGTGGGATTTCCCTCTCCTGTGGGATCTCCTGCCTTTCTGTTCCCTCAGGGGATAACTGTGGGATTTCCCTCTCCTGTGGGATCTCCTGCCTTTCTGTTCCCTCAGGGGATAACTGTGGGATTTCCCTCTCCTGTGGGATCTCCTGCCTTTCTGTTCCCTCAGGGGATAACTGTGGGATTTCCCTCTCCTGTGGGATCTCCTGCCTTTCTGTTCCCTCAGGGGATAACTGTGGGATTTCCCTCTCCTGTGGGATCTCCTGCCTTTCTGTTCCCTCAGGGGATAACTGTGGGATTTCCCTCTCCTGTGGGATCTCCTGCCTTTCTGTTCCCTCAGGGGATAACTGTGGGATTTCCCTCTCCTGTGGGATCTCCTGCCTTTCTGTTCCCTCAGGGGATAACTGTGGGATTTCCCTCTCCTGTGGGATCTCCTGCCTTTCTGTTCCCTCAGGGGATAACTGTGGGATTTCCCTCTCCTGTGGGATCTCCTGCCTTTCTGTTCCCTCAGGGGATAACTGTGGGATTTCCCTCTCCTGTGGGATCTCCTGCCTTTCTGTTCCCTCAGGGGATAACTGTGGGATTTCCCTCTCCTGTGGGATCTCCTGCCTTTCTGTTCCCTCAGGGGATAACTGTGGGATTTCCCTCTCCTGTGGGATCTCCTGCCTTTCTGTTCCCTCAGGGGATAACTGTGGGATTTCCCTCTCCTGTGGGATCTCCTGCCTTTCTGTTCCCTCAGGGGATAACTGTGGGATTTCCCTCTCCTGTGGGATCTCCTGCCTTTCTGTTCCCTCAGGGGATAACTGTGGGATTTCCCTCTCCTGTGGGATCTCCTGCCTTTCTGTTCCCTCAGGGGATAACTGTGGGATTTCCCTCTCCTGTGGGATCTCCTGCCTTTCTGTTCCCTCAGGGGATAACTGTGGGATTTCCCTCTCCTGTGGGATCTCCTGCCTTTCTGTTCCCTCAGGGGATAACTGTGGGATTTCCCTCTCCTGTGGGATCTCCTGCCTTTCTGTTCCCTCAGGGGATAACTGTGGGATTTCCCTCTCCTGTGGGATCTCCTGCCTTTCTGTTCCCTCAGGGGATAACTGTGGGATTTCCCTCTCCTGTGGGATCTCCTGCCTTTCTGTTCCCTCAGGGGATAACTGTGGGATTTCCCTCTCCTGTGGGATCTCCTGCCTTTCTGTTCCCTCAGGGGATAACTGTGGGATTTCCCTCTCCTGTGGGATCTCCTGCCTTTCTGTTCCCTCAGGGGATAACTGTGGGATTTCCCTCTCCTGTGGGATCTCCTGCCTTTCTGTTCCCTCAGGGGATAACTGTGGGATTTCCCTCTCCTGTGGGATCTCCTGCCTTTCTGTTCCCTCAGGGGATAACTGTGGGATTTCCCTCTCCTGTGGGATCTCCTGCCTTTCTGTTCCCTCAGGGGATAACTGTGGGATTTCCCTCTCCTGTGGGATCTCCTGCCTTTCTGTTCCCTCAGGGGATAACTGTGGGATTTCCCTCTCCTGTGGGATCTCCTGCCTTTCTGTTCCCTCAGGGGATAACTGTGGGATTTCCCTCTCCTGTGGGATCTCCTGCCTTTCTGTTCCCTCAGGGGATAACTGTGGGATTTCCCTCTCCTGTGGGATCTCCTGCCTTTCTGTTCCCTCAGGGGATAACTGTGGGATTTCCCTCTCCTGTGGGATCTCCTGCCTTTCTGTTCCCTCAGGGGATAACTGTGGGATTTCCCTCTCCTGTGGGATCTCCTGCCTTTCTGTTCCCTCAGGGGATAACTGTGGGATTTCCCTCTCCTGTGGGATCTCCTGCCTTTCTGTTCCCTCAGGGGATAACTGTGGGATTTCCCTCTCCTGTGGGATCTCCTGCCTTTCTGTTCCCTCAGGGGATAACTGTGGGATTTCCCTCTCCTGTGGGATCTCCTGCCTTTCTGTTCCCTCAGGGGATAACTGTGGGATTTCCCTCTCCTGTGGGATCTCCTGCCTTTCTGTTCCCTCAGGGGATAACTGTGGGATTTCCCTCTCCTGTGGGATCTCCTGCCTTTCTGTTCCCTCAGGGGATAACTGTGGGATTTCCCTCTCCTGTGGGATCTCCTGCCTTTCTGTTCCCTCAGGGGATAACTGTGGGATTTCCCTCTCCTGTGGGATCTCCTGCCTTTCTGTTCCCTCAGGGGATAACTGTGGGATTTCCCTCTCCTGTGGGATCTCCTGCCTTTCTGTTCCCTCAGGGGATAACTGTGGGATTTCCCTCTCCTGTGGGATCTCCTGCCTTTCTGTTCCCTCAGGGGATAACTGTGGGATTTCCCTCTCCTGTGGGATCTCCTGCCTTTCTGTTCCCTCAGGGGATAACTGTGGGATTTCCCTCTCCTGTGGGATCTCCTGCCTTTCTGTTCCCTCAGGGGATAACTGTGGGATTTCCCTCTCCTGTGGGATCTCCTGCCTTTCTGTTCCCTCAGGGGATAACTGTGGGATTTCCCTCTCCTGTGGGATCTCCTGCCTTTCTGTTCCCTCAGGGGATAACTGTGGGATTTCCCTCTCCTGTGGGATCTCCTGCCTTTCTGTTCCCTCAGGGGATAACTGTGGGATTTCCCTCTCCTGTGGGATCTCCTGCCTTTCTGTTCCCTCAGGGGATAACTGTGGGATTTCCCTCTCCTGTGGGATCTCCTGCCTTTCTGTTCCCTCAGGGGATAACTGTGGGATTTCCCTCTCCTGTGGGATCTCCTGCCTTTCTGTTCCCTCAGGGGATAACTGTGGGATTTCCCTCTCCTGTGGGATCTCCTGCCTTTCTGTTCCCTCAGGGGATAACTGTGGGATTTCCCTCTCCTGTGGGATCTCCTGCCTTTCTGTTCCCTCAGGGGATAACTGTGGGATTTCCCTCTCCTGTGGGATCTCCTGCCTTTCTGTTCCCTCAGGGGATAACTGTGGGATTTCCCTCTCCTGTGGGATCTCCTGCCTTTCTGTTCCCTCAGGGGATAACTGTGGGATTTCCCTCTCCTGTGGGATCTCCTGCCTTTCTGTTCCCTCAGGGGATAACTGTGGGATTTCCCTCTCCTGTGGGATCTCCTGCCTTTCTGTTCCCTCAGGGGATAACTGTGGGATTTCCCTCTCCTGTGGGATCTCCTGCCTTTCTGTTCCCTCAGGGGATAACTGTGGGATTTCCCTCTCCTGTGGGATCTCCTGCCTTTCTGTTCCCTCAGGGGATAACTGTGGGATTTCCCTCTCCTGTGGGATCTCCTGCCTTTCTGTTCCCTCAGGGGATAACTGTGGGATTTCCCTCTCCTGTGGGATCTCCTGCCTTTCTGTTCCCTCAGGGGATAANTTATTTTTATTTTTTATTAATTTTCTTTATTTTTATTTTCATTTTTATTCATTTTTATTTTAATTTTAATTTTAATTTTTATTTCTATTTTCATTTTTCATTATCATCACCCGCAGCCCATTAATTCCCCCCAGCAGGATTCCTACAGGAAAGCTGCTGAGGCCTGGCATGTCCGGTGGGACTCTGGGAATTTTGGGGTAAAATCAGCCCTTCCCCAGGGTCTGGCATCTTCTCTCTCCCAATAGATCAATATCTGATCTCTGTCCCCATAAATCAATATCTGATATCTCTCCCAGTGTATCAATAGCTGATCTCTGTCCCATAAATCAATATCTGATATCTCTCCCAGTATATTGAAATCTGATCTCTGTCCCCATAAATCAATATCTGATATCTCCCCCAATAGATCAATAGCTGATCTCTGTCCCCATAAATCAATATCTGATCTCTCCCAATAGATCAATATCTGATCTCTATCCCCATAAATCAATATCTGATATCTCTCCCAGTGTATCAATATCTGATCTCTATCCCCATAAATCAATATCTGATATCTCTCCCAATAGATCAATATCCGATCTCTGTCCCCATAAGTCAATATCTGATATCTCTCCCAATAGATCAATGTCTGGTCTCTGTCCCCGTAAATGGATGTTTGATATCTCTCCCAGTATATTGATATCTGATCTCTGTCCCCATAAATGGAGATCTGATATCTCTCCCAGTGTATCAATATCTGATCTCTGTCCCATAAATCAATATCTGATATCTCCCCCAATAGATCAATATCTGATCTCTATCCCCATAAATCAATATCTGATATCTCTCCCAGTGTATCAATATCTGCTCTCTGTCCCATAAATCAATATCTGATATCTCTCCCAATGTATCAATACCTGATCTCTCTCCTGTTACACCGATCAATACCTGATATCCCCCAATATATTGATCGGGTTTGATCGCCCACAGCAGGACCCAGGGGGCAGCGATGGCTCTGCCCGTCCGCAGTGGTTCAGGAGGGATAATTAATTTCAGAGCGGTAATTGGAGGGCACTAATTGCGGCCGGGGAAGAGGAAAGGCCGGGCTCGGGGTTTGTTCTCCGCAGCTCCCGGGATTTCCTGTCAGGCCTCCGTGAATTTTAAATCAAAGGCCAAAGGGTTGAGGTGGAACAGGACACCTCTGAGCGCCCGGGAGCAGCTCAGCTCCGCTTCCCGGGGAGCCCCAGGGCCGGACCCTCCCCGGGCAGAGCGGCACCTCCAGGGCGGCCGAAACATTCCCTGATCTTCCCCTGGACTGCGCAGGGCTTGGAGGAATGACTGGGCTCGGCTTCCAGCTCAGCCCGAACCCACACACAAACCCAGCTCTGCTCACCCAGGAGGGGGATTGAGCTTTCCAGGGATTCTCCAGCTCAAATGGGAGAGAGGAGAAGGTTTGGTTGGGGTGGGAAGGGACCCCAGCCCTCACCCAGTGCCACCCCGTTCCACCAGCACCCTGCAGACCTGCAGCCCCACAGAACTGGGGGCTCACGGCCTGGATCACACCTGCAGAGCTCCAAACCAGCTGACCCCAACCCCACACACAAACCCAGCCCTGCTCACCCAGGAGGGGGATTGAGCATTCCAGGGATTCTCCCGCTCAAACAGGAGAGAGGAGAAGGTTTGGTTGGGGTCCCTCCATTCCACCAGCACCCTGCCCACCTGCAGCCCCACAGAACTGGGGGCTCACGGCCTGGATCACACCTGCAGGGCTCTGCCACCCCATCCTCGCTTTTCCATGGCTATCCCATGGCTATCCCACGGATATTCCGATGCTGGCGATGGATGGGGGGCTCTGACGCCGGGCCCGGGCATTAATTATTAACTCCAGCCCGGCGTTCCGCCCCTCCCGCGGCACCAGGCGCTGCAGTAGCTCCCCACACAAAAGAGCCCGGAGCGAAATCCGGGATAAAGCCGGCGGCGGGCCCGGGTGACGTCCCGGCTTTCAGGGCCCTATTGCCGGGCTGGAAAATTTACAATCCTTTAATTCCATTTACGAGGCGGCCGCACAAAAGGGAGCCGGGGAGAGACGGGAGGCTGGAAGAGGGGATGGAATAAAATAAACAGGAGTCCGAGGGTAGCCGGGACCAGGCTCCCCCCTCCCTCAGCCGCTGAAATTCAGCCGCTCGTGGAATTCCAGCCGGGATTAGGAGCGGGAAGCGCCGGGCGAGGCTCCGGCGGCTGCTGGATGTGTATTAAGTTATATGGGTTCCATCTTGTCCCTATTCACGCCAAGCCGGGTTGTCTATACCCGAGCAGCTCGGCGTAATTTGCTTATAAATAATTGACTTCTCGGCGATTAAAATCTCTGGAGGGGCTCCGGGTTTATTCACAACAAGCCGCCTCGGCCCTGCCGTGCAAATTAGGCCTTTCAAACCTGTCTCATCTCCAACAGAAATGTTATGAAGAGTGATTTTTTTATCCCCTGTAATAACCTTCAACTAACCTTTAAACTGAAGTGAATAATTTAAATCTTATTTTCATATCAATGGGGGAGTCAAGCCAAGCAATTATCTTTTATCTGTATACTCTGTCGTCAGAGCGAGGCATAATAAAGTTTTCCCAAGTGGGCAGAGGGAGGCAGGAGAGGAGGAGAGAGCGGGAGCGCGCTGGGATCCGAAGCCATTAATGCGGCCATGAATTATTCAGTAATGAGGACAAGATCCGCCGCCCAGGATCCGCCAGCGCCCGCCCGCTGCTGGGCACCCATCGCCGCATTTTCGGCACCATCGGAACCGGCCCGGCTGCCCGGGGAGGGTCCGCCATCCCCCGGGGGTGAAGGACCCAAAAACCGGGGAAAAAAAAATAAAATCTCCCCCAAAATCCACCCCCCGTGCAAAGCTCGGGCAGAGCGGGGCGGAAATTTGCCCCCGGGCTGGTTCAGTCCTGCCGGGCTCGATCCTCCCCCGGCCCGGCCGGACCCTCCGTGATCTTCTTTTATCGTTAATTCATAAATTATCGTCCCCGTGCTCGAGGCAGCCGCAGGAATATCGCGGAGCCGCTGGAATATGGCTGGAATATGGCTGGAATATGGCTGGAATATGGCTGGAATATCGTTGGAATATCGCTGGAATATCGCTGGAATATCGCTGGAGATTCCCTTTGCCGGGCCGGGGAAAGAGCGGCCGGTGTCAAACATCCATCCCTTCCCTCGGCCCGGGGGAGCGGCGGGAGCGGGTCTGGGATGGCCGGGCAGGGTCGGGAGAGGGGAGAATCCAGGGAAAAAGGGAAATAATCATGGAACCGCCGCTCCCTGCGGTGCCTGATCCCTCTTTTCCAGCTGGAGCGAGGCTTTAACCTGCAGCTCCCAGCCGGGTTTAAATCTCCGAATTCTCCTGGCATCATCCAGGAAAAAAAAAATAAAAAAGAGATGCGGGCGCCTCGCAGCGCTGCCTTCCAGCCTGGGATGGAGTTTTGTCACCAAATCCAGCGGGAGGGACAGGGACGGTCCGGGCTGGGACCCTCCCCCGGCTCCCACCTCCATCAGAACATCCCCGGCAGCCGGGAAATGTTTGTGCAGCAGCAGAGGCAGGCCCGGGGTTTTCCTCTTTGGGGTTTGTTTTGGTTTTTTTCCCCACCCGGGGCTGGGAAATGATGGACAAGCCGGGAAAATCCCAGCGGGAGGGAGGCGGCGCAGAAAAGCCCCGGCGATCCCGGGGAGGGACGTCAGGGCAGCGCTGGCACCGAGCGTTAAATATCTTGGTGTAATCTTTCCACTTAAACCAATGATTAAACAGATTTAGCAGATGATTAAACAAATAAAGATTAATGAAACAAGCAAAGCAATCAAATCTTTATGGGGGAATAAACGCGTGATCCAAAACAATATTAGGACAAATTGTCTAAAACTAATCGAGGCTGCGGCGCTTTTGTCTAAACAGCGTTTGGTGCCTTCGCAGCCGGAGAAATCAAAATATTTGCTCAGAGCGGGACGGAGCTGAAAACCCCAAACGCCGCCCAGGATTGAAGGGGAAATAAGGGAGGAATAAGGGATGGTTTGGAGCTGAAAACCCCAAATGCCGCCCAGGATTGAAGGGGAAATAAGGGAGGAATAAGGGATGGGTTTGGAGCGTTCCCTGAGCTCCCGAGCCGGGCGGGCAGCTCCCGCCTGCCTCAGGGGGCCCGGGGAAATCCGGCTGAGGATGGAGAGGATGAGGATGAGGATGGAGAGGAGGAGGGTGAGGATGAGGATGAGNCCGCCGAGGATTGAAGGGGAAATAAGGGAGGAATAAGGGATGGTTTGGAGCTGAAAACCCCAAACACTGCCGAGGATTGAAGGGGAAATAAGGGAGGAATAAGGGATGGTTTGGAGGGTTCCCTGAGCTCCCGAGCTGGGCGGGCAGCTCCCGCCTGCCTCAGGGGGCCCGGGGAAATCCATCTGAGGAGGGAGAGGGTGAGGAGGAGGATGGAGAGGAGGAGGGTGAGGATGAGGATGAGGATGAGGATGAGGTTGTGATGCTCCAATCCCACAGCCTGGCAGGGTTTTCTGCCCTGAGCAGCATCTCCAGCTCAGTTTGGGCCAAAAAAAATGAGATTTTGGGGCTGGGAAAAGCCCCACAATCTCTGTAACCACCCACTTCACGTTTCCTAATTGCCTTTCTGCAGGGGTTATTGTTGAGTAATGCCCATTTGGTTGAAAAATTGCACCATAAACAGCCAACAGGGAAGGAAATAAATAATTGCTAATAAATGTCAAAGTGGATTAGCAAAGCAGGATGGCCAAGAA
>VZDJ01000155.1:799565-810213 GCA_008694505.1 Cyanoderma ruficeps | reverse complement strand
ATTTCAATTTCAATTTTAATTTCAATTTCAATTCCAATTTCAATTTCAATTGTGATTTTAATTTTAATTTTTTTATTTTGTTTTTAAAGTTTAATTTTTTTATTTTGATTTTAAATTTTAATTTCTCTGCCCATGGCAAAGCTGGACCGTGAGGGTGGGCAGGCCCTGGCACAGGGTTCCCAGAGCAGCTGCGTGCCCATCCTGACCACCCCCAGCAGGGCAGGGGCTCCCAGGCCACTGCAGTGACCCCCAGGGCTGCTGCTGGGGGGTCACAGAGACCCCCACGGCCACCCCCTGTCCCCACGGGAGCGCCCAGGGCTCTGTCCCCGGGGGGGGCACCGGCAGGGCCTGGGTGGTTTGGGCGCCCGGGCCGGGCTGGGTTCAAGCCCCGGCCCCACAAACCATCCCCTGATAACCCCCCGGGGGCCGTGGGGAGGGCTCAGGGACCACCCAGGCACGGCACAGCCTCCCGCAGTGCCGGGGGTGGGCAGGCGGGAGATGGCACGGCTCCCCAAAAACAGCTCCCCAAAAACAGCCCCCGGCTCCACACACACCGCCCCTCCTCCCCCGAGCCGGGGCTCTGCTCCGCTGCACAATTAGGAGGAGAAAAGTAATTAGCTGGTAAGAAAAACATGAGAGAGAGAGAGAGAGAGAGCAAAGCGTGTTTTGGGGGAGATGTTATCTGCGGAGCAAAACCCGGCGCTGGGGAGCTGCGGCGGGTTTGGAATGTTTCACCGGGGCACCGCAGGACAGGAATAAACCCCGGGTTTGTCACCGAGAGCCACATCCCCGGCACCGCAGAGGCCGGAGCTGCTGCACCACAGCCTGGGTGGGCAGTCACAGCTCAGCTGGACACTCACAGCCCAGCTGGACACTCACAGCCAGAGTGGACACTCACAGCCAGGCCGGACATTCACAGCTCAGCTGGACACTCACAGCCAGGCTGGACACTCACAGCTCAGCTGGACACTCACAGCCAGGCTGGACACTCACAGCCAGACTGGGCACTCACAGCCAGAGTGGACACTCACAGCTCAACTGGACACTCACAGCCAGACTGGACACTCCCAGCCCGGCTGGACACTCCCAGCCCGGGTGGACACTCCCAGCCCTTACACAGACACAGCTCCAGCCTTTTCCCACCCAAAAGCTCCCTGGAGCAGCAGCAGGAGCAGCTCCGTGCAGACCCGGAGCAGACCCGCCCATCTCCGGGCAGCCCCGGGGCAGGAGCACCGAGCGCCCACCCGGGCACCCACCCGGGCCCCCACCCCAGCGCCCACCCGGAGCTGTTCCCGGCCGGCAGCGCAGCCGGAGCGGCCAGAGCAGCCCCGCTCGGCTCTCCCCGCCCAGGGTTTGTCCTCCTGGCTCGGGTGAGACCCAACCTGAGCCCCGAGTTGGCTCAGCAGGAGCAGCGCCCGCTCCAAAACCCGGGCCGGGCTGGTATTCGCCAGCAGCGCTGCCCCGGGAGGGGCGCGGGGCCTCTCCCCTCCTTCCCTCCGCCTGCCTTTCTGCGTCTTCACCTTTTTGGCTCCTTTATTAAAGCAACCCAACAGTTTAGAGGGGGTTTTTTGGGTTGTTTTTTTTGTTCCCGCCCCCCTCCTCCTGTGTGGCTCTGGGTGTAATCTGCCTTGAATATTTGATGTGGAATCTCTGGTGAGAGCGAGCCGGGGTGGGTTTTTTTTTTGGTTTTTTTTTCCTTACGGGCGCTGGAGGAAAACTCTTGCAAGGCAGAAGTGGTAATGAGCACCCCTGAGTACCCTCTCGCTTTCACAACCGCCTGTCTTTAAAAATGAGCAGGAATTGGGCGAGCGGCTGTGATGTGGGAGCGGCTCCCAGCCCCGCTCTGCCTTCAGGAGCCCGGCAACACTTGTTTATTCCAATTGAAGCTGACACCAGCAGCAGGCCGGACCAACCCCACAGAGCTCCCGTGTGTGTGTCCTGCTTTATTTCCAAGCCCGGATTAACAGCGTCTCTTTAATCCCTAATGGCCCGTCCTGGGATTTGCAGGCGCTGTTCAAACACCGGCCCGGGCTGTGTCGCTTTGTGTCCCTCTCGTCCCGCGTGTCCCCTCCGTGATTCCACACCCGGGGAGAGCTCCCAGCCCAATTACACGGGCTGAACTCCTGGGAAGCTTTTCATCACACCCACACGCAGCTTTTTCGCTTGGTTTTATTTTATTTTATTTTTTTTTTCCGCGTCCAGGTCTCTGACTTTAACGCGGCAGACAGGATTCCTCTCCTTTTCAAAGGCGAAATATTCCCTTTCATTTCCAGCCCTGTGCACATCACAACCCTGAGCAAACTCGGCGGGAGCTGCTGGGCCGGGCCGCGGCTCCGGGGGGGGATGAACAGCCAGGAGAGGGCCGGGGGGGCCCTGCTCGGCCCCACAGGAGTTTCCCCCAAAGCGCAAACCCGTGGGGCACACGGCCGGGCTGGCAGGGCCGGGCTCCGGCAGGGCTGCTGGAGCAGAGGCTGGGGGATGATCCGTGGGTGTCGGAGCTCCCTGTGCCTGCAGCAGCACCCTGCACCCCACAGCAGCCCCTGATAGGGTCACCCGAACCCTGATAGGATCAACTGAACCCTGATAGGATCACCTGCACCCCACAGCAGCCCCTGAACCCTGATAGCATCACCTGAACCCTGATAGCATCAACTGAACCCTGATAGCATCACCTGCACCCCACAGGAGCCCCTGAACCCTGTTAGGATCTCCTGCACCCCACAGGAGCACCTGAACCCTGATAGGATCACCTGAACCCTAATAGCATCACCTGCACCCCACAGGACCACCTGAACCCTGACAGGATCACCTGAACCCCACAGGGTCACCTACACCCCAATAGGATGCCCTGAACCCCAAGAGGATGACCAGCACCACCCCCCCCAAGGGCTGGCTGCCCCCTGGGTCCAGCAGAAAGCAGGATTTGGGATCCTTGCAGGGCAGCAGATTTGGGATCCTTGCAGAGCAACAGGATCTGGGATTCGTGCAGGGCACTGGGATTTGGGTTCAGTGCAGAGCAGCTGGATTTGGGTTCAATACAGGGCAGCAGATTTGGGATCCTTGCAGGGCAGTGGGACCCTTGCAGAGCACAGGATCTGGGATCCTTGCAGGGCAGCAGATTTGGGATCCTTGCAGGGCAACATGATTTGGGATCCTTGCAGGGCAGCAGATTTGGGACCCTTGCAGAGCACAGGATGTGGGATCCGTGCAGGGCAGCAGATTTGGGATCCATGCAGGGCAGCAGGATTTGGGAACTGCAGGGCAGCAGATTTGGGATCCTTGCAGGGATCCCCAGTGCCCCCAGTGGATTCCCAGCTGCTCGGCCGAGCCCATGGGGTCCCTCCGGCCCAGGCCAGGTGTGATCAGGGTCAGGAGGATTAAGGGGTGGATCAGTGCAGCTCGGGCAGGGCCGGGTGGGATTTAAGGTCCTTTCCCACCCAAACCATCCCAGGATTTTCTGATCCCAGGATTTTCTGATCCCAGGGTTTTCTGATCCCAGGATTTTCTGATCCCAGGATTTTCTGATCCCAGGGTTTTCTGATCCCAGCACCCTCTGTGCCAGCTGCCCCTTGATCCCGGCCCAGCTGGGCAGCCGAGGGAAGCCCAGGGCTCAGCCAGGCTGATCCTGCACGCCGCAGAAACCTGGGAAGGAGATTTGGTTCCCCCGGAGCTGGCTCCAGCCCCTCCCCTGCTGGGCTGCAGCAGGATCAGAGAACATTATTAACAAAGTGTCATGTTACCCATCAATAATGAATGACCAGAATAAATTCACCGCTCTCTGCCTCATAACCCTGCTGGATTCCCATAGAAATATCCGCCCAGAAACGGGTGCTCGCTCCAGGAGCCCTTCAGGTGGACACCAGGGCCGCGTCTCGGGCCAGCTTCAATGGGAAAATTGCATTTTCCTGCCGCAGAGGGAGGAAGGGGAATTCGGCAGTGACGAAACGGATCCAATATCAGCGATGTGCTCACGTTTAGATGCAGCCCAGGCATCCTCAGGACTCCCCAGCAGGCAGCTGCAGCCCCATAAATCCCCTTTCCCACCACTGCCAAGGGGGGCACGGCCAGGGGCCGGCCCAAACAACGCCCTGGCAGGGCCCAGCCACCCTCTGCCCTGTGGCCCAGCCCCGTGCCCCGCAGGGCCAGCGCCCCGTGACCCCAAACACTGCTGGGTGTCCCAGAGCCCCCCGAAGGGCACACACAGACCCTGGGCTGTTCCCAGCAGTGTTTGGGGTCACGGGGTGCTGTCCCAGAGCCCCCCGTGGGGCACACACAGACCCTGGGCTGTTCCCAGCATCCTGTGACCCCAAACACTGCTGGGTGTCCCAGAGCCCCCCGTGGGGCACACACAGACCCTGGGCTGTTCCCAGCGCCCCGTGACCCCAAACACTGCTGGGTGTCCCAGAGCCCCCCGTGGGGCACACACAGACCCTGGGCTGTTCCCAGCACCCGGCTGGGAATGAAGGCCCCGCTGGGAATCTGTGCAGCCCCCGAGGGCAGCAGGCACGGGGCCGGGGTGGGTTTGGGCTCAGGATCCCAGCAAAGCCCGGCTGGGAGCTGCATCCGTGCCGTGCCTCTCCCTCCGAGCAGCCCGGCGTGCCGGGGGGGGGGCTCCCGCCTGCCTTTTCTTTGGCTTTTTCAAACATGTCAAAGCAGACTGCTTCCCTCCCAGCGCCCTCAGATGTGGTCGGGGTTGTTTTCGCCAAAACTTCCCAAATACAAAGTTTCAACCTAAAGCAGACGCTGCCCACAGAAAGCTTTTCTCCCCCCCGAGCTAGCTGCGGAGTTGTAAGCAAATAAAACTGGATTTAATAATGGGAAATATTCCTCATTCTTGCGCTTACGCCTCTGAAGTCAAACCACCCTCGTCGAAGGCGTCCTTCTGCAGCAAAGGGGGTCTGAGCTGGATGCTCGGTGCTCTTTGGACCAAAGCACATGGAAAAACCGGGTTTGTTTCCCTTCATGTGGGCACAACCTCCCGGCAGTATTTAAATCCCCTTCTCTCAGAGTCTCGGAATTCCCGAGGAGCTGCTTTGTTGCAGCCGTTTTTACCCCGAGAGCTCCCCGAGCCAGTCTGTCCCAGCAGCTTTCCCAGCACAGCGTGGCCCGCGAGGCTGCCCAAATCCCAAATCCCAAATCCCAAACCCCAAACCCCAAATCCCACCGGGCGGCTCACGGACACAGCAGGATCCCACTGCAGGATTTTGCAGTTCTCAGCCAAAAACCGGGACTGAGGGCTCTGGGGGCACCTGGCAGCCGCTGCAGGGGGGGCACAGTGGGAACCCCCAGCAGAGCAGGCCAGGAGCGTCCCCGGTGTCCCACCCCACAGCCTCAGCCAGCCAGGTTTGAATTTGCCGTGGCGCTCCAAGCTCTTTGTAATCCCAGCCTACAACCTAATTAAACCCCACCGAGGCCGGCTTTCACATCCCCTCATTCCCTGCCTTTTGTTGTTGTGGTTTGTTTTATTATTTTTATTTTTTTTTCCAGGCCGTAAATGAGGAGAGAAACACCCCCGAGCGCAGAAGCGGGAGGGCAGAGCCTGGGCAGCCACGCAAAACATCCACGGGCGGCTTCCCACGGCACGCAGCCGTCGGAGGGCTGGAAGCGCCGAGCCTGGCGAATTCCAGGCTCCCAGAGGAGCCGGCCCCGGCGGGCAGGGCCGGGCAGGAACATGTGTCTGGGTGCGTTCGGGGCGGGAGGCCGCGGTTCCTTACCGGGCTCTTGCGCAAGAGGCACGGCCGGGCGGGAGGTTCGGTCCCGGGGGGCCCCCCGAGCTGTGGGGCCGTGGGAAGGGCAGCCCCGGGTGCCCCCGGCGCCCACGGAGGAGCTGCCAGGCCGCTCCCGGCCCCGGGCATCGCCGCGTCCCTGCGGTGCCACCCGGGCACCGGGGCCGGGCCGAGTTTGGGGTTTCGCAGCTCGAGGTTTTCACCCCGAGCGTGAGGTTTACCGAGGGGGTTGGAGACAGGGAAATAAGCGGGAAGATAAAAGCCCGCTTCAATCAAGAGCATTGTACAGGCAAATCTCTCCCGGGATGTGGGGAGGGAGGGAAACCAGCCGTGCTCCAGGCTGGATTTCTCTCCCGGGGCTGTGGAGCCGTGGAGAGGACGGCAGGCAGCCGGAGCAGCGCCGCACACACCACTGTGTTGGAAATTCGGGATGGGAACAGCACTGTGCCTCAATCCATAAAGCTCCAGCTCCTCACCCTGCAGCCCTGGGCTCTGAGCTGGGCCCAGCCTGCTGGAGGTGACACTGGTGCAGGTCCTTGAGCCCCCAGACCCCGGGGAGGGGACACAGCGAGGTCCAAGGTTGGCATATCCCTGCTGATTGTCCCACGGGGAGCCCTCAGAGACACCCGGGTCACACCCCCAGGCTCCTTTCAGCCCGAAAATTACACCAGAGGTGAGAAGACCTCACCCGAGGTGGGGACAATCTCACACTTTGATCCAGGAGGTCACACGTGTCCAGCAGGACGCCGCTGCCAGCTATGGCCAGGAGCAGGAGGCGGAGGAGGAGTGTGGCTGAGGAAGGACACAGAACACTCCAGTTCCGCCTCTCCGACACTCCTGGCCTCCTCCCTTCCCCATCCCCATCCCCATCCCATCCACCACGTGCTCTGCCAGCGCCTGGGGGAAGGTCGTGCTCCGCGACCCCGCATCAAGGGGGGTTCCTCACTGTCCCTGACAGGCTGTGATCCCTTAAAGACGCTTCCCTGTTTCCTTCCATCTCACACAGCCCTCCCTGCCAGCCTGGGAGGTGCTTTGAGCTGCAGCCTCCGGTTTAAATGGAGGATCAGAGGCGCGGGAGGGGGATGTGGCAGCAGCGGGGAAGTGACAAATCTCCCGTTTCCCCAGGAGCGTCCGCGGAACAGGAGCCTCCGAGCAAAGCCGGGGAGGAAGAGAAGGAAAAGAGCGACGCTTCAAAAAATCAGAGCTCCCTTTGCGGGGGCTTGAAAGGGGAAAGGTGCAAAACACGGCGTGAATTCCCCCCCGTGCGAGGCAGAGCTGTGGGGGTGAGAGCACAAGGCGCAGCCTGACAAGGGCGGCACAGCACAGTCCCCCCCGGAACAGCTTCTCCCTCGGGATCCCTTCATTCCCACACGGGAGACAGGGATTCTCTGAGAGCATTAGGAGGGTGGTATTGGCTTCATCCTGAAACCCTGGATCCCTTTGGAGCTGCCCAGAGCCTCCCCTCAGCCCTGCCCGTGGCACCCAGGGGTGGAACGGGGGTCCCCCCGGCTGTGAGGAAGAGCCGGGAGGCTGAAGGGGCTGGAGGGATCGGGAGGAGCTGCTGGGGTGGGCCGGAGCACATCCAGCCCCCACCCGAGCTCTGGATCCCGTCACACCTGTGGTGGCACCTGAGGGGTGACACCCAGGGGCGGTCCCAGGGGTGGGGGACACGGGGAAGAGTCACCTGGGCTCTGTGGAGGCCACCCTGGTGCTGGGGCTCGGCAGAGGGAGGAGCACAGAGGCCTCTCTGCCCCTCATGAATTTTACATTCTGCAAAACAAGCCCAAGGCAGGGCCCCGGCAGGAAGGGGCTGCCCCATCTCCCAGTCACTCCTCTGCAGGGGAGGAAAGGATTTAGGGAAATCAAGAATTCGAGCCTGGGAATAATGTATCAATCAATGGCCTCTTCTTTTGGGCCCACCGAGTGCCATTCAAAGCGCTCAGGGATAAAAAAAAAACCAACAGTGATTCATCCGTGGTGTTATTGTTAAAAATCCACACCGAGGTGCTTTTAACAAATATCAAGTGCTCTGAGGAAGAGCATCAGGAATAAAGACCTTTAAAAAAAATTTAGTATTCCTTTCAAAGGAGAGCTGATTTCTTACATTTGAATCCTGACAACCCAGAGTCAGAGAGTCCAGGGGAGGCTGTGGGCAGGCACAGGGTGCCCGGCTGCTCCTGGATCCCCGGAATGTCCAGGCCAGGTTGGACATTGGGATTTGGAGCAGCCTGGGACAGTGGGAGGTGTCCCTGCCCACTGCAAGGCGTGGAATGGGACGGATTTAAGGATCCCAGCCCATGGCACTGGAAGGGATTTAAGGATCCCAGCCCATGGCATTGGAAGGGATTTAAGGATCCCAGCCCATGGCACTGGATGGGATTTAAGGATCCCAGTCCAAGGCAGTGGGTGGGATTTAAGGATCCCAACCCAAGGCAGTGGGTGGGATTTAAGGATCCCAGCCCATGGCACTGGAAGGGATTTAAGGATCCCAGCCCATGGCACTGGGTGGGATTTAAGGATCCCAACCCAAGGCACTGGAAGGGATTTAAGGATCCCAACCCAAGGCACTGGATGGGATTTACGGATCCCAGCCCATCCCAGGATCTGGAGCAGCTCGGGGCTGGGTGACAGCAGGGGAGGGACGCAGGGATTGCTCCTGAGCCTCCGGAGCTCCCCAGGCGCTGCCGAGCCCTCGGCGCAGCAGGAACAGCCGGGATTTGGGATCAGGCCCAGCGGCAGGCGCTGCACAGGCCTTTCATCACCCCGGCCTGCCACCCCGGAGGGCTCAGCCGGCACGGCGGCCGCGGGAGGGGAACCGAGGGCAGAGCCCCGGGGGCTCCGGGGTCCCTCCCCACCCCGTCCCCTCCCCAGCACCGGCAGCCCCGAACGCGGGTGCCAAACCCCGGTAAAATGCCTGCTGAATTCTGGGGGAATTAGGAAATTTCCATTTCAATTCAAATACAAATTAAACTCCAAGTTGTCATCAAAGAAAAGAAGAAGATGAGGATCAAAGTGATGCAACACTCTGGGAAAGGAAAAGATTAAAGAAGGTAAATTGAACAAGATTTTAAAGAGATATTAAAAGGTGTTAATGCAAGCTAATGCGGCTAATGAAGAGAAAGGGAGGCTATTCAATTAACATTTGCAGCAAGGAGAGGAGAGCTTTCTACACCTCCGCTACAACATCAAAGGCTGGATGCTACCTCTTATTAAAAGGGAACATAGAATATTTAAAAGGCAGAATAGATTAAAATAGATTTCAGATAATTACGTCTACCTCCATAATGGCAACAGTTTATCATTATATTCCAAAAACAAATCTAATAATATGTGCCACATACTGCGGTTAGAAACATTCTTTGAAGTGTTCCAGAAAAGCAGCAATTAAACCCGAGCGCAGACGGGTCTGCGGTTCCTCCGGGCGATGGGAGGCTCGGGATGTCCAGCTGGAGCTGGGAATGGTGCCGGGCAGGGAGTCGGGCTGTCCCCGGCCCGGGCTGTGGGCAGGAGAAGAGGGGCTGGAATTAGGGGCTGCCTAAAGGGGCGTTATCCCAAAAACCCCCGAGCGCCCCGCTCCCGCCTCTGGCCCGCACATCCCGCTGCCCTCCCGCTCCAGCAGGGCGTGGGAAGGGGGAAAACCCTTGGAGAGCATCCACGGCCAGAGCTGAGCCCGGCGACCTCGGGGTGAGCGGCCCAAACCCGCCCCTGAGGGGTCCCGGGGCTGCCCCCGGCAGCGGGAACTCCCCCGGCCCCCGGGGCAGCCCCAGCACAGACCCGGGAGAGGCCGCCTGGGCGGTTCCGGCAATAATTACCGATAATCGGGGTGTTTGCAGACCCCGCCAAACCGAACGGGGCCCCGGCGCAGCCCCGTGGCCCGGCTGGGGTTTTACCCGCAGGGATCTCCCGCAGGCTCGGCATTCCCGCAGGGATCTCCCGCAGGCTCGGCATTCCCGCAGGGATCTCCCCCAGGCTCGGCATTCCCGCAGGGATCTCGGTCCCGCATCAGCACCAGGGACAGAAACGGCAGAGCCGAGGCCTGGGCAGAGCAGAGGGCACCGAAGGGCCAAACCCGGCCCGGGAGCAGCCAGGGCAGGGCTGGAGAGCAGAGGAGGGGTCTGGGGGTCTGGGCTGGAATCAGCCCCACACTGGAACCTTTGGAGAGGCTCCAGGAGTGGGCTGTGCTGCAGAGAGGCCCTGGGGCCGTGCCGTGCCCCCCTGTCCCCGTGTGCCTCTGCTCCCCGGGCCAGGCTGCAGCCAGGAGTGCAGGGAGACGGCAGCCTCCCATCCCATCCCATGGATCCCATCCCATCCCATCCCATCCCACTGGTCCCATTGCATCCCATGGATCCCATCCCATCCCACTGACCCCATCCCATCCTACTGATACCATCCCATCCCATTGATCCCATCACATCACATCCCACTGATCCTATCCCACTTATTCCATCCCATTGCATCCCACTGATCCCATTGCATCCCATCCCGTCTTATCCCACTGATCCCACTCCATCCCACTGACCCCACCCCATCCCACCGATCCCATCCCATCCCTCCCAGGCACAGGTTGCCAGCCCACAGCCGACTCCAAACCCTTCTGAAAGTGATTTTTCCCTCTGGTTCGTGGGGAGAGGAGCAGACACGGCTCCTGCTCCGATCTCCTGCAGGGAGAGGGAGGTGGAGCAGGGACGGAGCCCCCCCGGCCCTCCCCGCGCTGCCCGGGCAGGGGGGAGGCGGCTCCGGGTGTCAGTCCCCATCTCATCCCGCTCCCTCGCCCTTCCAGGACCTGCTCCCGCCCGTCGCAGCCGCTCAGCCTCATCCTCACCCTCAGCCGCGGCCCCGGAGCGGGAGCCGAGTGTGCCACGGGAGCGCGGGGGGGCGAGAGAACCAGGAACCGGGAACGGGGAACAGGGAACAGGGAACAG
>VZDJ01000155.1:693135-792468 GCA_008694505.1 Cyanoderma ruficeps | reverse complement strand
GATCTGCAGGAGAACAAGGAGCGATCTGCAGGAGAACAAGGAGCGATCTGCAGGAGAACCAGGAAGGATTTGCAGTAGAACAAGGAGTGATCTGCAGGAGAACAAGGAGGGATCTGCAGGAGAACCGGGAAGGATTTGCAGGAGAACAAGGAGCGATCTGCAGGAGAACCAGGAAGGATTTGCCTCGGCGGCCGAACGCCGAGGGAGCGGCGCTGGAATTCCGCGGGAGGCGATGAGCGCTGAGCGCTGAGCGGGGCCGCCCCAGCCAGGGAGGCCGGGCTGCAATTAGGCAGCCAATTTGGGTAATGTTTTGATTGGGAGGGGTTTACATGCCGGTGGTCTCCGGGGGCTGAACTCCTGCCCGGGAGGGTTTTCCCCTCAGCCCGTCCCTTTGTGCGCGGCTCGGCCCCAGCTGCCTCTGAAGGAATCGGCCCCGCTCATTATCAAAGCCGCAAAACCATCTGGTTCCACTTTGCCGGGGAAAGGCAACGAGTGGAAATCTGGTTTCACTTGGGTTTTCCTTCCCCGGGTTATGGTTTGCTCCGTGTTTAATGTTGTCACTGCAATTCGATAGCCGGGCAGTGGGTGGCCCGGCTCCCCCATTCGAAACTAATTTGCAGCTTTGTCTGGCAAAATTGTTGCTTCCAATCAATTAGCGCTGACACCGAAATTAAACCGTGCCGGGGTCTCGGCGCACGAGGGAGCAGGTCCTCGTTTTTTTTGGAAGAAATTCGCTCTCCAGAGGGGAACCCGGTGGCTCACCCTTCCCCCGTGCCGAGCTGGGTTTTTTATTTTCGATGGATCCAGCCCGTGTTTCTTTTCGGGAGGTTTAACAGGGAAGGCTGAGGTCCCTCGTGGATTCTATTTTTGTTTTACAGCCGTGACCTTGTTAAGGAGATGGACAAACAAGGCAGAAAGGGAACATTAATAAATAAAGCCGGAATCCATCAGAACGTCCGCCGGGCCTGCGGGAAGGCTGGGAGTGTTCCCCGGCACCTTCCCCCGCCTCCCGCACCCCCTCACCCTCTGCAGCACCCCCGGACCCCGGGGCATTGTCCTCCCCTTGTCCTGAGAGCCCCCCGGGGTGGGGACCCTGCTGAGCCCCAGCCAGAGCTCAGCCCAAGCCCGGCCAGGCGAGGCTTAACTCCCCGCACGGGCAGCAGCCCCGCCCAGGGGGCTTTGGGTGTAAACTCCGGGATTTGGGAGCCCCCGGGGGACACACCCGGGGCAGGGCCGCAGGGTTTGGGAGCTGGGCAGGGACGGGACTCGCTCCGTGGGGTGAGGGCACCCCCAGCCTCCCCCCCTGCAGCCAGAAATCCGGGGTTCCCTTGGGATGGGGGTGCACAGGGGGCTGAGCCCCAGAGCAGGATCCCAGACCCCCACAAGGATCCCAGACCCCCAGGTCAGGACTCCAGACTCCCAGAGTAGGACTCCAAACCCCCAGAGCAGAACTTCAGACCCCCACATGGATCCCAGACCCCCAGAGCAGGACTCCAGACCCCATAAGGGGCTGAGCCCCAGAGCAGGACTCCAGACCCCCACAAAGATCCCAGACCCCCAGAGCAGGACCCCAGACCCCCAGAGGGATCCCAGACCCCCAGAGCAGGACCCCAGACCCACAGGTCTTTTCTCCCTGACCCCGACCCTTCCCCACAGCCCAGGAACGCTGCAGCTCTGGGCCGTGGCACAGGCACCTCCTGCCAGAGCCCAGCCAAAAGCTGCCCTTCCCAAACCTCCCCCAGCACGTGGACCCTCGGCAGAGCTGGGCTGTTCAGAACCAGCAAACACCACACAAAAAAAAAAAATTAAAAAAATAAATTAAAAAAAAATGGAACCTCTCTCCCAACAGGAAGAAAAATATTGTTTAAAGCCTTGAAGTTTTTCCAGCTGGTGAGAGGCAGCAGCGGGAAGGCTGCAGGGCAGCCCTGGCCAGCAGATTCCAGCCAAAGTGGGAGCATGGGAGAATACCGAAGCAGACAGGAAGGGAGAGATGAAGAAGAAGAAAGGAGATGAAGCAGCCGAGATGAAAACGAGGTCGCTGACAGGCTGGAGCCCTCGGAGCAGGGCACCAGAGCCTCGCGTCTGAAGATGCACCAGCTAGAGCTGGGAAAATTCCCTGGCTTTGAAGACCGGGTCTTCCTGGAGACAAACAGCTCTAATCCACACTCCTGAGTAATTCTCTCTTTGGCAGCACATCATACCAGCATCGATTTAAACCTCAGGGCAGCTGCGCTGGCTTTAATCTGGGTTTTATTTTTGTAAACTCCAGTTTGAAGGAGCAGAGCGGGGCCGGGTGGCAGGAGCCGAGCCAGAATCACTCGGGGCTGCGCTGGAAACACTCGAGCCTCTCCAAGAACAGCCACCAAACGTGAAAAGCTTTGATCCTAAAAAGGTAACAGCTCTGTCAGGGCGGGGGAAAAGGGTCAACCTGCTCCGCCTGTGCTGGGCCAGCTCCCTCTGCTGCCGCGGCTCCCGGGGAGGCCGGGCGGGCTCCCGGCCCTGCCCCAGCCCAGTCTGCTCCTCACCCTGCTCCGTGAAGCCCTCACCTCCGGCAAACAGAGCCCCGAGGGAAAAAGGGCAAAATGCCACCCCCCGAGTGCCCCGTGGGGGAACCGGCTGGGCCTGCACGGGGGTAAATCACACCCAGTTACTCCACGGGGAATAAACCACATCCAGGTATTCCATGGGGAATAAACCCACCCAGTTATTCCATGGGGAGTAAATCCCATCCAGTTATTCCACGGGGAATAAACCACATCCAGTTATTCCCCGGGGAATAAATCCCATCCGGTTATTCCACAGGGAGTAAATCCCATCCAGTTATTCCACGGGGGTAAATCACACCCAGTTGTTCCACGGGGAGTAAACCACATCCAGGTATTCCATGGGGAGTAAACCCCATCCAGTTATTCCACGGGGAGTAAATCACGTCCAGTTATTCCACGGGGAGTAAATCACACCCAGTTATTCCACAGGGAATAAACCACATCCTTGTGTTCCACGGGGAATAAACCCCATCCAGTTATTCCATGGGGAGTAAATCCCATCCAGTTATTCCACGGGGAATAAATCCAGTCCAGTTATTCCACGGGGAATAAACCACATCCAGTTATTCCACGGGGAGTAAATCCCATCCACAGCTGCTGCAGAGCAGAGCCAGCCCTGCTCCAACACCCCCACCCTGGCAGCATCACAGCCCCGGGGCTCTGGGGGGGCTCCCCTGGCCCTCAGGGCCCCCCAGCTCAGCCCCGGGGCTCTGGGGGGGCTCCCCTGGCACTCAGGGCCCCCCAGCTCAGCCCCAGGGCTCTGGGGGGGCTCCCCTGGCACTCAGGGCCCCCCAGCTCAGCCCTGGGTGCCTGTGGAGCCGCTCCCCAGCCAGCCCCGCCTGCTCCGGGGCGGGATAATCCACCACCCGGCCCGGTGGGATTCCAGCCCTCTGCTCCCCTGCCTGCTCCGGGCCGGGATAATCCATCACCCGGCCCGGTGGGATTTCAGCCCTCTGCTCCCCTGCCTGCTCCGGGGCGGGATAATCCATCACCCGGCCCGGTGGGATTCCGGCCCCGGTGGGACACCGAGAGTGAGGGATTGATGGAAGAGTCCCCAGGGACGTTCCAGGCCAGGGGAGATGCTCCGGGAACAGCCAAACCCCAAAATCACTGAAGGGCTCAGGCTGGGAGGGGCCACCCGCGGGGTGCCCGGGTCCGTCCTGGGGAGGCAGGATGGGGCAGGGATCTGCTGGGAGCCCTCCGGGGACACGATCCCTCCCCATTTCCCCTCTTTTCGGGGCTCTACCCCTCGGTTCCCCCGCGGCAGCAGCTCCGCCGAGCTTTGTCCCCGTCTCTGGCACCATCTGCAGGTGGCAGCGCGATTCCCTCCCGCAGGATGGAGCGGGGGAAGCGGCCGCTCCTCCCGGCCCCGAATTCCCGGGAATTCAGCTGAGAGCCCCCAGGGGAGAACGGAGCCAAAACACATCCCTGGAAAGGGCGGTGGGTGCCTGGGGGGGTCAGCACGGAGCTGCCCCTCGGCCTGAGGCGGCCCAAATCCCCATCACTGCCCAGTTTATCCTCCTGGAGAGCCCCGGGGGTGTCCCATGGGGACAGGGAGACCCGGGGACCAGCCCAAACCTCACCCACAGCCCAGTTTATCCTCCTGGAGAGCCCCGGGGGTGTCCCATGGGGACAGGGGGACCCGGGATCAACCCAAATCCCCATCACTGCCCAGCTTATCCTTCCCCTCGCTGCCCCCGCTGACAGCACCTCCAGCAGTGCCCGGGGGGTTTATTTCCCTTCTCCGCAGGAGGAAACAGCCGGGAGGGCCCTGGGGAAGGAGCCGCGGTGAAAAGGAAGGGCGGGCACAGGGCTGAAGGGTCTGGGGAGGCCGGGGGGCTGCAGAGTCACGGGTTTTGGGAGGAGGGAGCTGAAGGGTCTGGGGAGGCCGGGGGGCTGCAGATTCGCAGTTTTTGGGAGGAGGGAGCTGAAGGGTCTGGGGAGGCCGGGGGGCTGCAGAGCTGTGGTTTTGGGAGGAGGGTGCTGAAGGGTCTGGGGAGGCCGGCGGGCTGCAGAGCTGTGGTTTTTGGGAGGAGGGTGCTGGGGTGAGGAGGGCACAGGGCCCGCAGCCCACCTTGCCCGGGCAGGGAGCAGCTGCAGGCTCTGCTCCAAGGCCTCTGTGGCAGATCCTTCCCGGCCCTGGAGCCAGGCCCAGCTCCCCCTGCACGCTGCGGGTGGGAGCGGGGAATTCTTCCCCCGGCTCCCGGCGGCGGGGCTGGCCGCGCTCCCGGCCCCGTGTCAGGCAGCCAGCACCTCCCACCGGGAAAAACAAACACCAGCGAGGCTGCCGAGGAGCTTTTGGCTCCGGGTTTGCCCCGGAATGTGCCGGGGGCTGAGCCTTCCTCCTTCTGCTGCTCCCAACGCCTGGAGGGGGTTCCTCAGCTGCCCACCGGGCAGAGCTTGGCTCTGAGGAAATTCCGTACCTGAGACTCGCCCCGGGCCACCCCTGTCACCCGGAGGGTCCAGCACGAACCCAGGAATGCAGAAAAGCCCTTTGGCAGCGCCGGTGCCAAAGGTAAAACCTTGCCCCGGGTACCTCGGGCGGGACAGACAGAGCCCAGGCAGGGAGATGGAAAAAGCCTCATTCCACTGCCTTTATCACCAAAGGGATTCCAAACACAGCATTCCCAAGGCGATGAGAGGATTGGCATGTTTCCTTCCTGAAGAATTTGCAAAATATCCTCTTGCTTTTTCTTTTCTTTTTTTTTTTTTTCCTTTCCTCGCAGCGAAATCAAAGCCAGGCTCAGCCTCGAATGATTAAAGGTTAACGAAGACTTCAAACAATCTCACGCGATGGGTCGTTCTCCCGAGAATGGCGGGACATAAACTGGGCTCGGGTTTAATGTCTGCCTTTAATTAGGGCCGTGTCAGAGGGCGACGAGCAGGAAAAGAGGCTCTGGCACAGCCGGGAGATTCTGCTCTGGAAATTCTTCGGAAAGAAAAACATTCCTGCACCTGTTCGGGGCAAAATCCCGCCCCGGGGAAAGAGTCCCCGGCTGGGGGTGAGGTGGAATTGGAGCTGGTTTAGAACAAGATTCCACCGAAATACGCCGCGGTGTTTGTTCTCTGGCAAACAAGGTGAGCTGGCTGGGGATGTGAGGAGGCAAGCACAGCCCAGGCTGGAGCCAGCCCCGGGAACTGGCCACATTCCCGAGGATTTGGTCACGTTCCCGAGGATTTGGTCACGTTCCCGAGGCTGCCAGAGCTCCCGGAGCGTTTGGGCCACGCAGGCACAGGGTGGGATTTTGGGGGGTGTGTGCAGGGCCAGGGGTTGGGTCCGTGATCCCTGTGGGTCCCTTCCAGCTCAGGGTGTTCCAGGGTTCCCTGAGGTCGATTCTCCCGGAGGAATTTGCCTCTGGACACAAACCCCGGGCTGGGCACCGGCACCTCCTCCTCTCCCTCCTCGCTGCAGCCCATCCCCAGCAGCGTTTTTAATTAAAAGAGGTGGCTCCGTGCACCTTTTTCCTATTGATCTGCGCTCAACGAGAGCCCATAAACCAAGAAATTAAAGCCATAATTTACAGCCCTTGGCCGGGGCCGCCGGCGAGCTCTGGCTGCCACATTGCACAGGACGGTTTCCTGCCTCTGCCAGGACATCAGCTCCACACACCGCCTCCAAAAAGGGAAAAAAACCCGCCCCTAACCCCCCCCAGTCCAGCCTTACGGGGCTTCCTCCAGGAGCCGGCCCCGGGCATGGTTTGGGGCCGGCCGTGTGTGATGTGGGGCCAAGGCTGGTTCCAATCAGAGCAGGGAGATGAAAGGGCAGCCCCCGGTTCTCCCGGCCCGGCCAGGTGTGCGCTGGCACCCGCCGCCTCCCGGGGCACGGCTCCAGCGCAGACACCTTAAAGCAATGAAAAGGAGAACGAGGAACATGTGCCTGAAAACAGCGGCTCGTTTCGCCGGTTCCCATAAATGAGTTTTCCCAGGGCAAGGTTCGGGGTTTGTCCAACACGATCGTGACAGGGATTCCGGGGTTTGGGGTCCCTGGGGGAGCCTGGGGACGTGGCGGAGCAGCTCTCCTCCCGGCAGCCTCTTTATTTACAGTTTGGAGGGCTCAAAGAGCCGCCTTAAACCTTCAAACGACAGCAATTCCTCGGAGGCGAGATGCCAGAGTTGAGCAAACAATTTGTCGGGAATGTTAAGCGCAGGGGGAAGCCGCGGAGCTCGTAATGAAGCCGCGGTGGTGTTTCCAATCAGGGCTGAACCCGGCACGGCAGAGCTGCCCGGGGATCCAAAAACCACGGCCGGGGGGAGGCAGGGCTGGGCCGAAATCTCCTTTTCTGCGGCTTGTTGAGCGGCGTGACGCGGTTGCTGCCCGGTGGAGCTGGCAGAGCACAGAACCTGCTGCTGCTTTCCGGGGCAGACCCCAGATCCAGGCGCTCTGAGGACTGAAAAAGTGTTTTTTTAAACGAAATCACTCTCGTGCCCTTCATGCCTCTTGGAGGCATCACACGAGGTGCAGGATGAGGGAACGGCCTCAAGCTGAGGGAGAGGAGGTTTGGGTTGGACATCAGGAAGACACAGACAGAGAGATGAGGCTGCTCCAAGCTCCATCCAGCCTGGCCTGGGACACTCGCAGGGATCCAGGGGCAGCCGCAGCTTCTTTGGGCTTCCCAGGGAGCAATTCCTTCCCAAAATCCCACCCCTCCCTGCCCTCGGGCAGCGGGAAGCCATTCCCTGTGTCCTGGCACTCAGCGCTGCACACTTTGCCCCCGGAGGCATCCAGATGACACAGGTAACACCTTAAAACACCCCCGAGGAGCGTTTGTAACCTCTCCTGGGCGTCTGGAGTTCATCGGGAACACGAGGCTCCTGCCCGAGAGCCGGGAACACATTCCTGGGGAGGGGTTTGGGGGCAGAGCCAGAGCCTGGAGCTCCCTCCCCTGCCCTGGGGCAGGTCCTGACTCGCTGCAGGGTGAGCTCAGCACCCAGGGATGGCAGCAGGGAGGGCTGGAGGAGCCCCGGGGCAGAGCAGCAGCTCTGGGATGGCAGCAGGGAGGGCTGGAGGAGCCCCGGGGCAGAGCCTGCAGGCAGGAGCTGGGGAGTACCAGCCAATGAAACGCCTCTGAAAGCACCCGGGGAACGTGCAGCTTCCAGAGGAGGATCCAACAGGAGCCTGGGATGAGCCAGATCCTTTCCCCCCACTGCTGGAAGAGCAGCTTTGCTAGGCCAGGTCCAGCCCCCTCTAGTTTTGATCTTTCCTAGAAGAACACAGAGCCTTCCTGTCCCCAAAAAGGATCTGACATGGACACCTGAACACCTCAAAGGGGCACAGAGATGTCACCTCAAAGGGCTGAGAGCAGAAATGGGAGCAGTCTGTGACACAGCAGCCGGAGAGGGCTGAGCCTGGAGAGCCCTTGTCAGTGTTTCATCACCTCTCTGCTGCCAGGTGAAGGATCCAGGATGGGAATGCTGGAAGTGGAGCCCAGAAGTGCTGATGAGTCACATTCCCCGAGCCAGCCCCAACACATTCCCGAGGGTTGGCACATCAACTTGGCCCTGGCAGGCACCGGGCCAGGGCAGGGACCTCTGTCCTCACCCCTGTCCTCACCCCTGTCCTCAGCCCTGTCCTCAGCCCTGTCCTCAGCCCTGTCCTCACCCCTGTCCTCACCTCTGTCCTCAGCCCTGTCCTCAGCCCTGTCCTCAGCTCTGTCCTCAGCCCTGTCCTCAGCCCTGTCCTCACCTCTGTCCTCACCTCTGTCCTCAGCCCTGTCCTCATCCCTGTCCTCAGCCCTGTCCTCAGCCCTGTCCTCACCCCTGTCCTCACCTCTGTCCTCAGCTCTGTCCTCACCTCTGTCCTCATCCCTGTCCTCACCTCTGTCCTCAGCCCTGTCCTCACCTCTGTTCTCATCCCTGTCCTCAGCCCTGTCCTCACCCCTGTCCTCATCCCTGTCCTCAGCTCTGTCCTCAGCCCTGTCCTCAGCCCTGTCCTCACCTCTGTCCTCACCTCTGTCCTCAGCCCTGTCCTCAGCCCTGTCCTCAGCCCTGTCCTCAGCCCTGTCCTCAGCCCTGTCCTCACCGTGCCCCAGGCAGGGACCTGCTGTGTCCCCACGGGCGCTGCCCCTGCCAGCTGCCCCAGAAAGGCACCGACAGGAGAGAGGGGTTGGACCCAGGTGACCCCAAACACAGAGCCAGAAACACCCGGAACACAGCCCTAAACTCACCTGGAACACGGCCCCACACACACCCGGAACACAGCCCTAAACTCACCTGGAACACGGCCCCACACACACCCGGAACACAGCCCTAAACTCACCTGGAACACGGCCCCACACACACCCGGAACACGGCCCTAAACTCACCGGGAACACGGCCCCAAACACACCCGGAACACGGCCCTAAACTCACCTGGAACACGGCCCCAAACACACCAGGAACAGGGCCCCAAACTCACCTGGAACATGGCCCCACACACACCGGGAACAGGGCCCCAAACACACTGGGAACAGGGCCCCAAACACACTGGGAACATGGCCCCAAATACACTGGGAACAGGGCCCCAAATACACTGGGAACAGAACCCCAAATACACTGGGAACGGAGCCCCAAACCCACTGGGAACAAGGCCCCAAACACCTCCAGGACAAGGGCTGTAGGGACAGGGCACAGGGAATGGCTCCCACGGCCCAGGGCAGGGCTGGATGGGATCCTGGGCAGGAATTGTTCCTGGCAGGGTGGGCAGGGCTGGCACAGGGTGCCCAGAGCAGCTGGGGCTGCCCCTGGATCCCTGGCAGTGCCCAAGGCCAGGTTGGGTGGGGATTGGAGCAAGGGACAACTGCCCAAAGTGGCTCCAAAGTGACTTTTCCTTCCTTGCTCTGGGTCAGGGCCCTACTCCAGCTCAGACTTGGGGGCACCAGAGCCTTTTCCAAGGAGTATTTGGGATGTCCCCCAATCTGCAGCTGCAGGGATGGAGCACAGACTCCTCCGAGCAGCCCCCAGGGCTGGGTGGGGTTTGTTCAGTTGACCTTAGAAAGAAAGAAAGAAAGGCAAGAACACGATTAGAAGGGATTAAAATGCCCTTAAAGCTCCCCAGCAGCCAGCGAGTGTTTCCAAAGGCACAGGAGCGCTTTAGGAACAGATTGGTTGATTTGTTCCACGTAATTGACTTCCAAATGCGTCCCTGGAGTCTCCATCCATTGCACTGGAGATACTGCAAAGGTGACCGGGGGAGGGTTTGTTCCTTCTCCAATCCCACCCAACCCTGCCCAGGTGTGTCCCTGTTCCCCTCTGGCTGTGGAATGACCCCAGGGGATCTCCAGAGCCCTCTCCCTGCATCCTCTTCCTCAGGTCTGTTTCTGTCCTCACTCAGGGGAGGAAAAACGAAAAGACAGACTGCCAGACTCCTTCAAAGCTGCCCAAATGATTGCATTTTTGTGCCCTCCCCTCTCTCCAGGTGAAGCTGAAGGCCCAGGAGAATCCTGCCAGCCTCTCCTGAGGTCCTGCCCTCCCCACACCCTCCTGCCAGGGAACTCCTCCATCCCAGCCAGGCCCCGCTCCAGTGCCCACTGATCCCCTCCTTTTCCACCTTTTAGCAGGAGTGGGATGGGAGGGATGTCAGGGACAGGAGCAGGGGCACGGGACTGCTGTGGGTTCTGTGTCAGGAGCTCCCAGTGTCTGTGAGGAGGATTCAGCACCCCCAAAACCTCCAGCAGCTCGAGGGGGGCAGCCTGAGGGGCTGAGATCCACACACAGAGCTGCCTTTGATCCGCATTTTGGGGGATCTGACACCCCCACGGAGCTGCAGCTCAGAGCAGCTGCTGACAGCCCGGGAGAGGAGATGGGGCCATTTCCTTCCAGGCAAGGAAAACATGGATAGCACCCCCCGGAATTCCAGAAAAACATGGATAGCACCCCCGGGAATTCCAGAAAAACACGGATAGCACCCCCGGGAATTCCAGAAAAACATGGATAGCACCCCTGGGAATTCCAGAAAAACACGGATAGCACCCCTGGGAATTCCAGAAAAACATAGATAGCAGCCCCGGGAATTCCAGAAAAACACGGATAGCACCCCTGGGAATTCCACAGGCCACGCTGGAACTCCTGGCTCCTGTAGAAGCAGCTGTTGAAGGCCCTGCAGGATCTGCTGCGCTTGAGCTCTGCAGCCAAACCCTTCCCTGCCATGGCCCATTTCTCCCCCCAGCACCCAGAGGTGCTGCCTGGGCTGGGCTGGAGCTCTTTCCAACACCAGCAGGAGAAATCACTCCCCAGTGTCCCACTTGTGTTCCCCTCTCCCAGCAGGATCTGAGATCCTGCAGCGCTTCTCACTTGTTTGTCCACTGGAGCAGAAGGGAAAACCTCCCAAACCCCAGCAAGTCGTGCAGTGAGGCCAGGGCAAGCAGAGGTTTCTCTGAACTCACACTGATCCTCCTCAGACAGATCCCATCTCCCCCTGAAATTCCTCATTACATTATAAAACTGGAACTTGATGCCCTGCCGAGAATTTTTAAATCGTCTCCACTGCATTCTTAAAGCACATAAGCAAACCCCCCATCACTTAATGAAGCGTAAAACTAATTATTATGAAATAAAACTAGCTGTTCACCGAGTGGAAAAGCAGCCCATTTCCCTGTCCCATTTTCCTCTGCAGAGTATTCCCTCCCCTGCTCTGCCAGTGTAAAAACAAAGATCCCTGCCGGCGTCGCGCCGCCGCGGAGGCCGCAGCCCACCAGTGAAAACCTGCACGATTTAATGGCCCTTAAACGCTCAAACATCTTTTTCCCTTCCTGTGAAATCCATCTGACCTAATGGCTGTGACAGTCACGTGCACGGCCTCCCTATTAAGAGGCAATTTTCCGAGTTGGCAGAGCCACACAGGCACGGGACGACAAAAGCAGCCAACTCCAACTTCCCAGCCCCGAGACAAAGAGGCAGAATTCCCTCCGCAGGGATTTGTTCCACAACACATCCCGGTGCCAAGGGCAGCTCCAGGCTGCATGGCCCTGTTGATGTAGCACTGCAGGGGACAGCGGGGCCGCTCTGGTGGCATTTGACACCCTGGTGAGCTCCCACTCCCTCCCCTCGCTCCTGGCCATGGATGTGGAACCTTCCCCTGTGGTTTGCCTCCTTCATTCCTGGAGCCTGGAGACAGCCCCGTCTCCCCAGGATTCACACACCCCACACCTGCTAAAGCCCAAAACCCCACCCGTGTCTCTTTGCCCTAAAAAGAATTAACCACCACAACAGGCAGGAAAAAAGAAGAAACCGTTTTATTGATGTTGTAATAGGGGAGAGACATAGGAAAAGAAAAGCCATACCTGGAACTCCCTGGATAAGGAAACACAGTATCAAAATAGGCCAGTTAGTACAACAAAACAAATCCTCTCCCCTAAGTTTCAAGTAATGCAACGGTAAAAGAATTTGGCTAAAAAGTAACTCTTTGCTCTGAGATGTTTTCTGTAATAGTCCTCTAAGAAACTAAAGGGAAGCAGCAGCAGATCTGTTTCGCTACAGACACGGATTTAGTAAATATATTAAGGGTATTTCTATATAAAACCTGCCCTGCACACCCATCACTGTCTGCAGCCTCCACGTGGCCTCTTCAACCCTACCAGACTCTGCCCAAAAAGGGAGAAAAAAAGGGAGATAAACACAACTCTGCTGTAAAAAAAAGGAGCCCAAGGCCTGGAGGGGCAGCTGGGGGAGCCCAAACATCACCAGGCAGGGAACTCTGACTCCAGCCCTCATTTTTCAGGGATATGGAGAGGAAGTTTTGGCTTTTCTGCCTCAGGATGCCACATTCCCCCTCGGTGGTTATCAGCAAAGGCTTTTAAAGAGTGGACTGAGGTCAGCACTCACTGGGGCTCCATTAAACAGCCCCATTCCTTAACAGGCTCATTTTTCAAAGGCTTCCCTTGAACAGGAACAAACTCCATGGGCTTGGGTTGGTTTTTTGTTGGTTTTTTTTTTTTCCATAAACCATCCTTCAGTTAAAAAATGAAGCCTCGTTCCATGGAGAGACCGCAGCAATTAAAAATCCTCCCCTCATTAATCCTCACCACTGACATCTTCCCCCGTAAATAAGATTAAAGCACATCATTTACAGCTCAGACTTCCAGCAGCTGGCATCTGAAAACCCAGCACCTGAGCTGCCCCAACCAGGAGCCCAGTCCCACCCTGGTGAGGAAGGAAATTCTGCAGCAGCAGGGCCAGGGCTCCCCAAACCAAATCCAAACCAAGGCACTCCAGCCCCCCTTTTCCAGCCTGCAGGATCAGGATTGAAGCGTTCAGGAAGAGTTCAGGGGAGAGGGAGGGGAGGGAGTGTCAGTGTTTGGATGGAAAAACCTGATTTCCTGAAGTCTTGTAGAAGCAAAGGCACTAAATCTTAAGCTTATATATTAAATAAAGGCTGTAACTCGGCCAGCCAAGTTACAAGAGACACTGGAAGCCCTTCCTGTGTGTGTCACAGCACACCCTGCCCAGCCAGTGTGACAAATGAGCCACTTTCCCTCACTCATGAAGGGACACGCACAGCTACAACACTCAGCCACACTCCTCTGCACTGTTTATTTTTAACCATCCCGTGAGAGTTCAAGTTAAAGGGTCAGCTGGAGCTTCTGGGCACAGGTCCTGCTTTAATAAGTGGTCAATCAGACATCAAAACAATTCAACCTCCATGTCATCATTTTGACAGTTTTAAAAGATGTTCCTTTATACCTTTTACCCGACCGGTGAAAAAAGCGTCAGGCCCGAAACGCCACAGCCCTGCTTTAGTGTTTTATGAGAAGAAAATGCTTCAGCTTTTTGTTTTTTGGGTTTTTTCTTTTTTTTTGGGAGGTGTTTGGTATTGGGAGGCTGTGACTGCAGCTCTACCAGCATCACTAAACTCAGCACCCACACCAAGCCCTGCAGGGTGGTCTCAGTCCCACAGGCACAGCAGCAGCTCCTCAGCAAACCAGCCCCTGCCTCATCCTGATGATCTGCAGCAGGGCAGCCTGCACATCTTCATCCATGTGGCCCTGGGGGGGCAAACAGCGGTCACAAACCCTGGCCACAGACCCTGCAGACCCCCCTGGGCACCACCAGCCCCTCCCAGCACTCGGGGCCGGGCCCCGTGGCTCACCTGGACGGCGCTGAGCAGGTGAGTGCGGTACACCGAGACCACCTCCTGGTGCTGCCTTTGGGCATCCTGGGGACAACAGGGACACAACGGGGACACCAGCTGAAACCCTCACCCCTGTGACCTCTGCCCCTGCCCCTCCCAGCCCTCTGCACTCGGCTCTGGCCACTGCCAGACCCACCAAAACTGAGTTTCCAGGTTCAAGTTTTGTCCCCTCCATTAATCAAGGGGAAAAGAAGTCGCTGCTGTTTTGGTGGAAGGCTGCCAGAGCCAGCCAGGAGCTGAGATCACAGAATCACAGAAATCCTGAGCTGGAAAGGACCAGCAGAGCCCAACTCCTGGTCCTGCACACTTGTTTCATCACCAGCATCAGCTGTTTGGTTAAAACCACCCTGTTTTAGAACACTTTGCCTTGCAAGAACCTACGAAATACTCTAAAAAATGTATTTGTGAATCTGAGCAGGAGCAGAGCTCACTTTTCTCAGACACAGCTTTAACAATGAGCTTCACTGAAGCCACAGGGGCCACACAAGTGGGCACAAAACCCCAGCACTCAGGACTTGTCCCCTGCTCTGTCAGTGCTCCAGGACAAACAACTCGCTCAGGGCTTGCAGGCAAAGGAACACAACTCCAGGCCATAAAGAAATTACCACCTCACCCTTTCCAGGGGAGAGGAAAAAAAAAAATAAAAATACATGGTTGTAAGAAATGACTGAGCCTGCATCCAGAAATGGTCTTGGCAGGATTACAGCAGAGTATCCCACAAGCACCAATTCTCCTGCTTCGCTCACATCCTTTTTATCTGGAACAGCTGCCAAGTGCTGCAGCTCAAACTGAAGAGGAAAGCAGGAAAAATTTACAGAGAAGCAACAACTCAGGGGAAAAAAAAGAAAAAAAAAAAACCCCAACAAAAGACTGGATAGTGCAGTTGTGAAGCGTGAGGCTGCAGGCCCACCCCCTGGCCCAGCAGGCACATCCACGTTTCCCCGTCTACACAGGGAATTAAGCAACGCTACCGCCCGTCAGGCAACGCCTCGTGCGAGCACTTACAGCCAGCTGCTGCTGGAGTGTTTTCACTTGGCTCTGGAGCAGTTCCACCTGCTGGCTGTGCCTCTTGGAGGGGATCCCGGTGGTGTATGTCAGCTGGGACAAGCCGTTGAGAGCCTGCTTCAACCGCTCCACGTCGTTCAGCAGCTCCGTGATCTTGGGGGGAAAGAAAAACCAAACCCACATTTCCAGGTGTTCCACAGAAAACACCATTTAAGGATGTGCCTCACTGCAAATTGTTCTCTCACGCTCTTTCGAGTCTGATGAAGCCCAGCAAGCACTGAAGGGTCCCTGCCCCAGCTTGGTCAGAGAGGACTTTGCTTTCCTGACATGCTGGGTCCCGTTGTGCCCCCTGGCACTGGGGTGTGCCAGGAACAGACCCTGCAGGGCAGCAGGGACATGAGGGACTGAAGAAAGGGAGGAGCTAAGGATACCCCAGGCCTAAATTCTAGGAAGAACAGTGAACCTTCAGAAGGCAAGTCAGAGATGCCCAACAAGCACAGCTCCAGTGGAAGGAGGAGCTGACAACCCCAGAAGTCTGAGGCTTTAACTGAATTTAACTACTACACAATGTCCAGAATATATAAGGGACTGGAAACACTTTGGAGAATGTCAAATCAGGACTTGAGCTGCCCCGGGCCAGCCCTGGGTACGTAATGCTCAGCACAAAGTGGTGCTGGAACAGCTCAGGAGCTGCAGCCCAGGCCCTGAGGGCTGAGCCGGGAGCGTGGGGAGCACAAACCCCAGGCCTCACCTTGTTGTCCTTGGCTTCCACCTGCTTTGCAGACTCCTGGATCCTCTTCTGCAGGTCGAGAATGGTTGTCAGCGACTTGTCACACCTTTCCTTCTGGTCCTTGATCTCCTGCTCGATGCTGCAGCTCCGCAGCTGGAGCAGCTCCTTCTCATCCTTGAGGGACAGCTCGCTCCTCCTGGCCTGCGCAGCCTCCTCACGGGCCTGCTCGTACTTCTGGCTCATGCTGGCCAAGTGGCCAGCCATGCTGCTCACCTGGGCCTCCAGGGCACTCTTCATGGAGCTGTACTCTGCCACGGCCACCACCTCCCGGCCCTGCAGCTCTGCCAACGCCCGCTGGCTCAGCTGCAGCTCCTCCCGCAGCCTCAGCACCTCCTGGCTCTTGGCTTGGCTTTCCGCCTCCTTCTCCTTCAGGCCGGACTTTACGGCCGTGATCTCTCCTTGCAGCGCTGCCTCCAGCTGGGTGTATTCCACCAGGGGCACCGAGGAGCCCCTGAGCTCAGCCAGCTCCCGCTGCAGCTCCCCGACCCGCAGCATTTCCTTGCCGTGGCGTTCCTCCTTCCTGCTCAGGGCCTCCTGCAGCTCCTCCACGGTGCGCCCCAGAGCCTCCCTCAGGGCCTCCAGGGGCTCCGCTGGGCTCTGCTGGGCCAAGGGCTGCTCCTGCTGCCCCTCCTGGCCCGTGCACCTCCTGAGCAGAGCCCTGAGCTGCAGGTTGAGCTCCTCCATCCCGCCGGCGCACAGCCGCTCCAGCCGGCGGGATTTCTCCGCCAGGACCTGGTTCTGCTGCAGGTCCTTCTGGATGGACAGGACCCCACCCCTGAGCTTCTCGTTCTCCTCTCTGCACCTCTGAGCCTCCTCCTCGCTCTCCCTGCACCTCTGCTCCTGCTCCTGCAGCCGCGCCCTCAATTCCTTCACCGTGGCTTCGAAGCTCTGCTCCCTGTCCTCGAAGGAGGCCACCGGGGCGTATTTGGACTTGATGCACTCCTGAATCGTGTCCAGTTCCTTCTTCTGGGCTTCAATTTCTGCGTGCAACTGTGAGACTTCATCCTGCCCCCTCTTATGCTCAGCCCTAACGGCAGCATTGCTCTCCTGCAGCTCTTGCACGCTTTTATTTAAAGCATTTACCGTGGCTTCGTGATCCTTTAAACTTATATACTCCGTTTTCAATTGGTTCTGCAAGAGTTTCACCTTGTTTTTCAAAGCTCCGTTTTCTTCATTCACCCTGAGGAACTCCTGCTTTATCTCCCCGATTTTGCCCTTCAGATCTGACAGCTCCCCATTGGTCTTTTCCAGGGTGCTGTTGAGGACAGTTTTAACCTCCTCGTGCGTGGTGGCCAGCACGTACTGATCCCTCAGGCTGTCCCTCAAGCTCGTGTTCTCAGTCTCCAGCCTGCCCACCTTTGCCTGCTCCTCCTCGTATTTCTTCTGAAGCTCGGCGAGCTGCTTTTCAAGCTCAATCCCATTAGATTTTAAAGCTTCCACCTCTTTCTTGTGCTGCTCCGGAGACAGGTACACAGCTTGGAAGTGGCTGATATTCTCACTTAAGTCATTCTTCTCTGCCATCAGCTTTTCAGCTTCTGCTTTGCTTTCATTGTATTTCTTTGTTATTTCAAAAAGCTTTTTTGTCAGGTCACCCACAGCCAGATCGTTTGTTTTCTTCAACTCCTCATGAATTTTTAAAGGCACATTCTGGCTTTTAATTTCAGTTTTTAGCATTTGGGCTTGCTGCCTCAGCGCCTTGTTATCAGCCTGCAATCTTTCAAGTTCCTTCTGCAGAGTCTCATTCTTCTGTGATAGCTCAGAAATTGCCTTCCCCAGCTCCTCTTCCCTCTGCTCAAACCCACTCCTCATTTGCTCGTGCTCCTCTGGCTTCACGTGCTGCGCCAGCTGAGCTCTCTGGCTCTCAGACTCCCTCTGTAAAAGCACAACCTCCGCCTGCAGCTTCTCCCTCTCCCCCTCCACCTCTGCCAGCCTCCTTGCCTTCTCACTCACCTCGTTGGACAGCGAGCTCCTCATGTTCTCAAACTCCTCTGCGCTCACAGACTGGGCCAGTTTGGCCGCCGTCTCCCTGAGCTGCCCCTCCAACTCCGCCACGTTCCTGCCCCTTTTATCTCTCTCCACCTCCACCTTCACCAGCTCCTTCTGCAACCTTTTGTTTTCCTCCAGCAGCCTCCCCTCGTCGCTCCTGAACTCCGCCACCAGCAGCTCGTTCTGCTTGATCTGGTTCCTGAGTTTGCCCACCTCTGCGGAGGCTCCCTCGTACTTGGCCTTCATCTCCCGGAGCTGCTCCTTGAGCTCCTCGGTCACCTTGGCGCTCCCCGAGGCCACCTCGTTGGCCAGGTGGTCCTTGAGGGCCAGGAAGTGGCTCTGCATCTGCTTCACTTTGCCCTCGGAGTCAAACATCCTCTTCTGCACGTCCCTCAGGGCGTCCTCCAGCTGCCGGACCTGGCTGTCGGACTCGGCCTTGGTCCTGTGGCACTCGGAGGCCAGAGCCCTGCACTCGCCGGCCTTCAGGGACAGCTCCCTCTGCAGCTTGCTGATCTCCTCCTTGGCCGCTCCAAAGCTGCTCCTCAGGCTCTCCAGCTCCTTCTTTAAGGTCTCCTTCTCTGAGCTGGGGGACTGGGCAGGCAGGGAGAGCTCCAGGGGCCTCAGCATGGACCGGGACTGAAGGGAAATCGGCACAAAAAAAAAATAAATCAAAGTTCACAGCTCTGATGGGTCACGTAGATGTGTTTATTGCTTATTAAATAATAAGGGAACTGCCATTATTTAATATGGAAATTGTCTAAAATCCAGCTGATCTGAGCATAACTTGTACAAGATGTTTTTTTTTCCCCCCACTAAGTTATTCTTGTCCTTATTAGAGAACATGTATTTCAGCTTTTAACAGCAAAAATCATGAATACAGCCTGACATTACTGCTTCCCAATCATGGAATGGTTTGGGTTGGAAGAGATCCTAAAGCCCATCCAGTGCCACCCCAGCCATGGGCAGGGACACCTCCCGCTGTCCCCGGCTGCTCCAAGCCCATCCAACCTGGCCTGGGACATTCCAGGAATCCAGGGGCAGCCAGAGCTGCTCTGGGAATTCCATCCCAGCTCCTGCCCACCCTCCCAGGGAACAATTCCTGCCCAACATCCCACCAAAACCCAGAGGGGCAGGTATAATGCACTAATTCCACTTCCCTTGTTCTGCATTCATATCGAATCACTCATCTCCTGGAACAAATTTAATTTATTAAGATATTGCTCCCACCCCTCAAGTGTGTGAAAATGGTTTTAGAAAGACTCAGAGCAGAGAGTGCCATGGTTAACAAACCCTTCTTGCTGAGGAATGCAGCCATTTGAAATTCCAGAAGGGTTTGGGTTGGAAGGGACCTTAAAGACCATCTCGTTCCACCCCCAAGGGTCTGCTGGACCTCGTTCATTACACCCAAATTGTTGCTTTAAAAGGCTGATAGCTATCCAGCAGAACTGTCAGGGAATTATATAGCAGGCAGGAAAATGAAATCTTCAAATATTAGCTGTATTTAAATGAGAAAAACATGATGGAGATGAATCCCCAGTTTACAGTGACTGTGAGACACTTTTAGGAGAGCCCACGACAGACCCAGCAGCTCCCAGCATTTACAGCCCTGTCACATCAGGACTCTAGAGGGCACCCAGAGTTAAAAATAAACATGGAAAAGCAAGAATTCCTCCAAACTGTGCGCTCAGAAGCAATGCTCAATAAACACACGTTTACAAGCACGTTTGGCTTTCCCAGCACGACTATCTCAGAGTTCTTCCAGCAGTAAAATATTTATTACCTGGGATTCCACTGCAAATGCCTGGCCTTGTTTAAGTAATAAATCTTCTTTTCCTGGATTTACAAAGCAAACAGTGTTTAGGCTCTGGTTAAAAACAGCAACACAATCACAAGAACACTGATTTTCCCGCCCAGCTTTATGCTGGTCACCGGGGTCACACCAGGCCGAAGGCTGGTGTTTAAGTACTTGTTATTAAAACAACTTCTACTTAATTAATCCCCACAGGAAGCCTGGCCAAAGTCCTCCTAAGGAGGAGGAGAGAAGTGGTTTTCCAGGCTCTGGCCCTGCAGAAGGGTCAGGGCTGGCAGCTCGCCCAGCTCGTGTCCGCAGCAGGGAGAGCAACCCCTGCACTCCACATCCACAGCTCCTCCTGCCAGGCAGCCAGACACTCCAAACATCATCTCAGCTGCCAAGAGCCCTCGTGTTACACAAGTGGCAGGCAGGTCTGCAGCTGGGCTGGATGCAGGAGGCTCCAGCTCCTGGAAATGGGTTTGTTCCTCACACAGGCGGGAGCTCGGGCCGTGTCAGAGCTGCTGCTGCCCCTCAGCCAGGCAGGGGCATTGCTCGGCTGGGAAGGATGGGAAGGGCAGCCCCACGGGGAGCACGGATCCTGCTCAGCTCGTTTTCCATGTTAGAGGGCACAGCAGAGTCCCCAGGCACATTTCCCAAGGCCAGGCACTCCTGGGAGATGGATCAGTGGTGTCCTGGCAGCTCCCACAAACACGGCCCAGCTCGGGGGGCTCAGGGCTGGACGCCAGGCCTGGCTGCATTTCCCACCAGGAACAGGAAGAGATGGCCAAACCCCCCTTTGTCCCTGTATTCTAACCAGGCCTGGCTGCATTTCCCACCAGGAACAGGAAGAGATGGCCAAACCCCCTTTACCCCTGTATTCTAACCAGGCCTGGCTGCATTTCACACCAGCAACGGGAAGAGATGGCCAAAACCCCCTTTACCCCTGTATTCTAACCAGGCCTGGCTGCCTTTCACACCAACAACGGGAAGATGTGGCCAAAACCCCCTTTGTCCCTGTATTCTAACCAGGCCTGGCTGCATTTCCCACCAGCAACGGGAAGAGATGGCCAAACCCCCCTTTTTATCCCTGCATTCTAACACCCACCATGCACACAAGCTCTAACCATTGACTGCACTTACTGTTTCCAAAGTTACCTCCGGGCCCCGCCGAGTCACCCTGAAATCAAAGAGCAAGGAACAAAAGCAAAGCTGAAAATTCATCTCAAATTTCTGCCCTGTGTTTGAGCAGGGGTGAAGGGGCAGGGAAAGCTTTTGCAATGAGACAACCACTCAGCAGTTCCAGCAATTTAAAATGCTGAAGCGTTTCCTACTGCAAATATCAATTGCCATATCCCATTTCAAATTACCCAACATACTTCATAATACTTGAGTTTAGCTTTGAGAGCTTCAATAGTCCTTAAACTTTCTTCCTGCTGTTTTTCCTTGGTAGTCAGGATTTTCTTCAACTCGTCTTTCTGAAAGAGAAGGAGTGCCACACAGCCTAAGCCACAAGAATGGGCAGGTTTCTAAAACCTCAAGTAACTTTTTAAGGAGCTTAGACAGAACTTCAACCAAGACCAGCACCGAAAGAATCCCTAATTTTTTTGCTTCTGGAGTTCTTCTCCAAGACTGCTCCTCTCCAGGAGGAGTCTTGAAGAATGAGTCAAGAGCAGGCACCAACATAAGCTGCTACTGTTTAATTAATTCAGATTTGTTAGTCTTGCATTACTGAAAGTCACTACAGAGATGCTTAATATTGTCAGTGTGCTCAGTATCCTGAATGTACTTTACAGGAGCCAGGGGAATGGTGATGATTTGTGCTTACAGAAATGCTGTGGAGCTGCACAAACTCATTCGTTTGGCATCTTTAGGTGGCTTTTAAGCAATGTATTTAAAAGTGCAGAGGAAATAAAAGAGAGAGTTGCTTCCCCTGCTCCCCAGTCCTGTTACACCTGTGGGTGACACATCCCTACCTCGTTCTCAAGACCATCTGCCAACATTTGCTCCTGCAAAAATAACAAAAAAAAAAAAAAAATCCCCCCCAAATCATTTCCTCAATGATGTTTTAAAGGCAATGCTTAAAACAGGAGTTCAGACAAGCCAGTGGCTGCACGAAGAAATATTCTTTCTGTCCATGGGCTACATTTAGGAGAAGCTGCATAAATGCACCTCTACAAAAATACAGCAAAGGAAGATCCTCCACAAAGCAAAAAAACCCAACAAAAATCCCCTTTACACTTTCTTTCTACTGGTCACACCTAGACCTCCAAAAAGAGGGAATTCGTTTTAAAAACCAACGTTTCAAATTTGGGTGAGAAACTTCTGTTGAAAACCTTTGGCTTTGCTTTCTTGCCAATTTAAGAATTTTTTTGCCCCTCTGTGCTTCCATTTCTAGTAACAGCTGGAAAATCAGCAGATGACAAACACCACCTCCACTTAATGGAGAGGTGAAGTTCAGCAAATCCCAAATCCCAGCACTCCAGAGCAGCCCACGGCTCTGCTGCCCTGGGAGGCAGAGCCACAAACGCTCCTGCTCCAGTTTCTGGGTGTCAGGGAAGGACTTTGCATCAGCCCCCTCACAATTCCAGTGCAACCACGAGGCCAAAGGCTTTTCCAGCAGAAAGCGAGTGACACGCACTGCAGGAATTCCCAGGAAAGCAACGGACACCCCATCCCAGCTCCAGGTGCCTTCCTGGCAGCACCGGGGGGTTGTCCCAGATTTCCAGGTGCTCCAAGCCTTGGTTTACCTCACTCAGCTGCAGCTGTAACCCACTGATGGTGTCCAGCAGCATCCTCTGCTCCTCCTGCACTTCTCTCACTCGATCTTTCAGGTCTTGGTTTTCCAACTCCAAGTCCTTAAAAGTAAAATATGAAATTAAAAATAATAATAATAATAAAGACCTCCCCACACTGCACACGCATTGGGAAAGGTAAAGGCTCTGAAGGAACAGGCTGAACAAGGACTCCAAGCCCTGCCAACCCTTTGAAAACTGCAGGGACACGGGGTGAGGTGGGAAAGTGAACGCTGGTTAGTAGAACAATTATGACACTGATTATTTTTAGCGTGGCACAAACATACGTCTCCCGAGAGTGTTAAAAAAAGAAATCTTCCTCATCTGTGACTGATTTCACCACAGAGGCAGAAGGTTAAGAGGCAGGAAAGGTTAAGACAGGGACCCTTCCAACTATTTGTCACCCAAAAAAGTGCAGTTTTTTTTTCCTGAAGAAGTTGACAGCTCATCTGCATAATTGCCACACTCCATGCAATTAAGCATTAAGTAAACAGCAACACATGACCTTTGCTGATGGGATCATTAGTGCTCACTTCGTTAGTGGCTCGTTATCCCTGTGGGAATGCCCAGGATCCTCCCCACCCACCTGGGTGCTGGGCTCCTTCTGGAACACTCGGAGCTCCTCCTGTGCTCCATAGCCCCGGGGCCACTTCTGGGACACGCTGGTGACCTGTGAGTGCAGCAGGAGAACACCCCTGTACCCCCCCGTGCCCATCCCAGCTCCCACTGGGACAGGGGTCACCCGTCCCCTCAGCCCCACACCCATCACCCCCTGTGTGGGAAACGGAGTTGCAGAGAATTTTTAAAGCCTGGCACAAGGCTCACACGATTTGTAGGTAAAATTTGAGATAAATGCTGGCTTAGAAACGCCACGGGATAGGGTGGACATTGCTGAGGGAGAAATGGGACTGGAAACAAGTTTTGAAGGATGGTTTTGGAAATGAAACTGGATAATTTGGAGACATAGAACCGTGAACAGTGCATTGCAAGCACCCCACGAGGGGTGATTTGAGATGTTTGGCTTGAAGGCATTAACAGCACTGTGTGGCAAAGCTGACAGGCCAAGAAACGCTTATAATGGGTTGGAATTAGGAAATAGTTTGGCTTCTGATTGTGATGGCCCGAATTGTAACACCTGGATTGTCTCACCCTTCACAGGAGACTGAAAATGGAATAGAAGTTTTTAAAACGCCTCAGTTACCCCATCTCTGGGTCAGAAAAAAGCATTATCTGACATCCTCCCTCGACACCCAGTGACAAATGGCCCCAGAAAGTACCTTCTGCTCAGCCTGCCCTCTCTTCACGCTGTCTCTTCCTAAAAAACACCACAAAACCAGCAAGTTACAAAAGGCATTTCACTGATATTTATGCAACAACTCCTGCAACAATGCCACACATTCAGCTAATTCTGTTCCCTTTCCAGCCTGCGAGGGCATTTCAAACAATAGCTCACCACGCCCCCAATTAACCAAACATGGAAGTATCCACGAGGTTTTCTATAAAATAAATAATATAAAATATTATAAATATAAAAAATTTATAAATATAAAATAAATATTTCTACAAAATAAAGGCTATTTCTACAAATAAGGGTAAAGAAGTCCCCTGATCAATACTGTTAAGCCCTCGAGGCATCAGAGCCTGCAACCCCCTTAAAAGCTTTGCTAGAACCACACAACCCCAAAAACCCCTTTCCCTCCCAAAGGGGCAGTTTGTGACCTTTGTGGTCACAGGACCACAGCCGCCCTCCGAAAGAGCTCCTGCAGACACAGGGGTAGGGACACAGCTCCACCCAAAGGAAGGTGCTGTAGGTTCCTCCTACCTCTGCTGGAGTCCTCAAGGGCTGCTTTTATTAAAGCCAAAATGTCGATATTGTCCCCAATCCTGGCATAGTAGGCACAGTCGTGCCCGAGGCCATCGGTCAAAGCAACGTCAGCTCCATTCCTGAGCAGCACCTCCACGGCATCCTTGCAGCCATACTCACAGCCCAGCATCAGGGCAGTCCTGGGGTGGGGAGAGAGAGGGGATGGACAGGGCCAGGGATCCCACAGGGCATCATCCACAGAGCCCAGCACAGAAACATCATTTATAGAGCTCAGCTCAGAAACCTCATCTACAGAGCCCAGCACAGAAACCTCATCTACAGAGCCCGGCACAGAAACCTCATCTACAGAGCCCAGCACAGAAACCTCATCTACAGAGCTCAGCTCAGAAACCTCATCTACAGAGCTCAGCACACAAACTTCACCCACAGAGCCCAGCACACAAACTTCATCCACAGAGCTCAGCACACAAACTTCAGCCACAGAGCTCAGCACACAAACTTCAGCCACAGAGCTCAGCACACAAACTTCACCCACAGAGCCCAGCACACAAACTTCATCCATGTCTAAGCACAGAAACTCCAGCCAAGCCACCTTCCCTCTGTCCACAGAGGAAACAGCTTTCAAAAGTCACTCAGGCAGTGTTTAAATATTTGTGGAAAAGCAAACAAACCCACCAGAATAACAGTATTTCCATGAAAACAGCACAGGCCTGCTGCATTTGAAAGTCACCCCAGTGTTTGGAGAACTCCCATGACTTTGGTTTCCTCTACCAGATTCAAATCTCTCAATAGACACAACAAACACCAGGCAAGGAGTTTGGACAAGGTTTGCAGAGGGGGGTGCCTGGGGGCCCTGGAGCTGCTTCCCCAAGCACTTCCCAACTGCAGGACATGGAATGTCAGGAGCCAGAATTTGTCCCACAGCAGCCTCATGTCATGGAGGAATTCTTCAAGAAATAACTGGCAAAAGCAGCAGCTCCAAAGAGAATTCTCCTCCCTGACCCCAGGAACAAACAGCTCAAGGTCCCTTGGGAGTTCCAGTGGACTCAGGACTTCTTGCCAGAGCAGCACTTTTGCCATGGCCCATCGTGCACATTGATCCCAAAGGCTGCTTTGGACCTTCAGACAACCAAGTGCAGACTCAAGAACAAGCCTGGAGATATTCTGGATGCAAGAGGAGCAGGAATAGAGGCCAGGCTTATCTGTGGTCTTGAACTGGCTGATCCACTCCCGAACCAAAGCCCAGGTTTCTCCTCCCCCAGCCTGGGCACATTCACTCTGCCAAGGGGCAGCTTTCCCTCAGAGGCCAGCAGGAACTCCAGCAAAGCCCTGCAGGAGCTGCAGGCACAGCAAATCCTCCCACTCACCTGCTCTGCTTGTCCCTGGCGTTGACATCGGCGCCCCTGTCTATGAGCAGCTGGCAGACCGCGGGCCGGCACATCTGGGTGGCCAGCACCAGCGGGGTCCTCCCGTCCTGGGGGACAGAGGGGACACAGGGGACAGCGTCAGGAGGCACAGGGAGCCAGCAGGGTCTGTGCAGGAGGAGGAGGAGGAGGAGGAGGAAGGCAGCCCCTTACCCCGTCCTTGGAGTTGACGGCGGCGCCGTGGTCGCAGAGCAGCTGGATGCTGGCGGGGCAGTCGGACATGGCTGGGGAGAGAGCAGGCAGGGAGCTGACACTGCCAGCACGGAGGGCAGGGCACACCGGGCCAGGAGAGCAGCCTGGGGAGGCTCCAGGCACAGCCCTGCCTGTGTCTGTACCCACCACAGTGCCCACAGCTGAGCTACGGCCTGAGCAGGCTGCAGGGCTCAGCCCTCACACCACCCGAGGCACCCGAAAGAAATGAAACCCTCCTGTGCCAGACAAGAAACCAAACCCTCCTGTGCCAGACAAGAAACCAAACCCTCCTGTGCCAGACAAGAACCCAAACCCTCCTGTGCCAGAAAACCCAGAGTAAAGGGGTCTTAACCTACTCTCAGCACCCCCCTAAAACTCTGCTCGTCATATTTGAAGATTTCACTCAAGTTCACCCAATTTCATCTCGGAGCTCCAAGCTCCGTAAGACTGTTGAGCTCATTATTGAGGACAAATGTCAGGACAATGTAAAACACTCTCTTACTACAGTCATCAAAATTAAAAGAGAAGAATTCAGCCCATCTAGAGGTAAATCCATTAATTAAATCTCCATTTCCATACAGTTACCAGCAAAGCAAACCCCTTCACCTGCATCATGAAGGGCAGTTCTTCCCTGGAGATCCACATTCTCTGTTGGACAGTTGTACTGTTAAAATAAATAATCCCAGTTATCCACCAGAATCCAGACTGCATTTACAGTTTTAGGTGCTTTGAGGTTTGAATTAAAGCAATAAAATATTATTTAACTAAAAAATATGCACGTTTGGAGCTACAAAGAGTGACAGACGTGAAAGGAAAAGCTCTGGGTCCGTGCACTTTAGGGCTCTAAACACACACAGTGTAAAACAAATTTAAGGCTGTGCACAGAAATTGCACAATTCGTCAGACTTTTCACAGATAATGAGCCACTTACATCTGCATGGAGACATACATCAAACAAAAGCTTAAAAGAACCCACTAAAAATAACAAAAAAAAAATTCAAATGAGCATACACTGACCAGGAATAAATGAAGAAAAAATAAACACGACACAAACCTAAGACAACCCTCCAACATTGTTTCATTAATGAGAGTTTGTGGGTTTAAAGGCCCAGCTTTTGAAGCAAACACTGCTCTGGAGCAGGTGGTGTTGCTGTTCCTAAACTGCACTCAGACAGGGAACAGCAGTCTCTAAAAGACACTCAGCCTCATTTTCTTCAAGAAGCACCAACTATAACTTGATTTGATAGTCTACGAAGAGATTTTTAAAAAAAGTTTATTTTCTACATTTTATCCCTCCTTCAGTCCCTACCTGGTATTTAACACGAAAAAGTCTTTTCCCCATGACTCTTATTTATAAAATAAAAAAGAATCTGACTGGTTAAAGAAAGAAATGACACATCCCAGTTTTGAATTCAGGGCATTTAAAGCCACCTTTTCCCCCCCTCAACATAAGAGACCAGCTGTATTCCCAGTACCTGCAAGAGCTTCTGCAAGCACAAAGCGTGGCCATACTTTGCAGCCAAATGCAGGGCGTTCCTGCCTGAAAACAGAGACAGCAGCTCAGGGTGTGGGTCCAGTGAATTCCTGATGAATATTCCCATTTCAGGCCCCGTGTGCCAGTCCCCACAGGGGATGTGCTGTGACATCTCCTGTCCACATCCCTTACAGCCTTTTCCCATTACGGTGAGCCTTCAATCAAGGGTGAGGGCTCATTTGTGAAATTAATCTCCAAATTACTGCATTTGTGACTCCACACAAGGATTTAATAAATAAGCTCTCCCATAAGAGGAGGAGGCCAAGTTATATCTGTCGGTTTTCTCGTTTTCAGCTTCATGTTAAACTTATTAAATTCCGAGGTAACAACCTGAGAATTAGCAGCTGTTTTTAACTGCCCCTTCCCTAAACAGACTTTCCCCAAACTCTGCTGTCACGCAGGGATGGAAGGCACAGATGAACTCTGAGTTCCTGAGGCTCAGCTGGGCACACAAACACCTCCCATTTGAATCCTCACCTCGGGTTCATTTAAAACTGTTCTCACCAGTGAGCCTGGAGCACATTATACACACAATTACAATAAACCCACGTCCCTTAAGTCCTGCTGCATCCATGAATTCCATGACACAGCCAGTTTCCCCGAGACCAGCAACAAGTCACACAAATAATTCATTTCTTTTTTTGCCAGCTACGGCAAGAAGGAAGAGCCATCCTGTGGTTCGGCTAAACTTTATCCCAGTTAAACTTTTTAACCCAGCTGAGAGCATTTCCAGGTTGCCCCTGGGCCCGTGAGGAAACCCACCTGCAGCATCGGTGGCTGTGATATCAACTCCGTGCACCAGGATGGTGTTCAAGCAATCCAGGTTTCCCTTTGATGCTACAACATGGAATCTAAAAAGAGAGAGAAAAGACCTTGCTTAGGCACAGCTGTTTTTTTACAGAAAAATGGCAATATTGGCCAGGAAAGCCGACAGCTGTGTCAGGGAAGTGTTACAGGGGCCAGCTCTGGACAGCATCCAAAGCTGAGGGTTCTGCAAATATCACTTCAAGGAACAAGGCTACTTCCTTGAGAAACAATCATTATTCACCTGGATCAGTGAACCAGGTGAAAATACCAGTGGGGTTGTTTCAGTTTCTCTTTAATAGTCAAACCTGGCAAAGAGCAAGTCTTTGAACGCTGATCTTCACTTGGAAGTGAAGATCGTTGGAGACTTTCCCATTCCACCCAGCTGGATTCCAGCTTAGTGAAGCCAGATTTGGATGAGGTATTACACGGATTTCTATACTCAAAAAGGCTCCTAGAGCAGCAGCAGTAAGATTTTCAGCACCTTTCCACCACCATTCCCAGAGCTCTGGAAGCCACTTACGCAGATCTCCCTTCCACGTCCAGCTTGGTGGGACTGACCCCTTTCTTGGCCAGGATGGATGAAACCTTCTCCACATCCCCCCTCTCAGCTGCCTTCATCAGCCTGTCATCGTACTTGTTCCAGTCTGGGTTCACCTGGGAGACAGAACAGGGGTGTGAGGTTATGGGGCACGGTGGATCCCCCAAGGGCTGGGACACAACCAAATCCACCTTGGCTCACCAACAGTGCTCCGGGATATTTGGAGTTTTTTGTGCACCATCCCTGTGAGGTTGTTGTTATTGAACGTGCAGAGCTCTGGGGACAGCCTGGTTAAGCCACTCTGGTCCTAAAGGAGACCTTTAGGATCAAACTTCTTTGGTTTTCCTCATTCTGCTTCAGTTTGCCTTTGTTCAGTTTTCACATTCCGACAGCAAACGGGTGCTCTAAAAGCAGGCTCCAGGACGTGGCTTCTCCTGGCTGTGCCAGACTGCTCAGCGGGTCATAAATTAGCTAAGTGAGATATTCAAGGGAAGAACATCTACTGAGCTGCAGCAGGAAGAAATTCAAAGTTGATGGTTTTGAAATGCCTGCAATTCCCAGAGCCCTGCGGAGGGCAGAGAAAGCCCCAGGCAGTTATAAATAGCCCACTGCTCATTCAGCCCCAGACAGTCATCACCCCCCACCCCTCTCTTGTTTACTTCAAACTCAGAATTTCAGGCCCCGGGCCAAGCCTCCCACCCCAAAATGCAGAGCTTGTTCTCTTCCCTGCCAAAGCAGCCCTCTGAATGGCTCTGGGCTTTTCAGGAAACTGGTCTGTGACAGAAACCTCTCATCCAAGCTGGACACTGATGACTTGACACTCAAGGAGCTTTTAACAGAAGAACAAGGCTCCCAAAGGAGAATTATACTCAAAACAGGAGCGTTACATTCAAATCTAACTCTGCACAGCAAAAGAATTGGATGGTAAGAGTGAGACAAAAGCAGCCTGTGGGTGCATCCAGTTACTTTTCACTGTGGGTCAGAAATTCCTCATAAAGAATGAAACAAAAAGACATTAAACAAGGTAACCCCAGCCCAGGGCTTGTTTAAGCAAAAGAGGGTGCACAAAAAAGAACAACCCCAAAAATCCGCTGCCACCACCTGCCCCTGCAGTGATTTGTAAAAGGGAGCTGCACCCATGATCAGAGAAGACTCCCTCGATCCATACAAATATCTCCAAGGCGTGCCAGAGGATGATTCCACATGGTTCAGTGGTACCCAGGACGAGAAGCAACGGCCAGGAACTAAAATACCAGAATTTCCACCTCAACATGAGGAAGAACATCTTCTCACAGAGGGGAGCAGAGCCGTGGAGCAGCTGCCCAGGGAGGGCTGGATTGTCCCTCTCCGGAGACATCCCAAGCCCACCTGGCCACTCCTGTGTGGAGGATCTCCAGAGGGCCCTTCCAGCCCTAATGGTTCCAGGTGATTATCTTTACTCTGCTTTCCCACAATAAACAAGATTACAGTAATCACCAAGGCTCAGCAGCAGCCAACCCAATCCAACCCCGCTAGAAGTGACAGGAGTAACAAAAATAGAGCACTAATGAAATTAGCACCAGCGCTGCCCGGCCGGGGTGCAGCACTGACTCATCAATCAATTAACACGTCCATTAGCCTGAAAGCCAAGGCAGCCTGGCCTGAGGAGTCACTGCACTGGTGACATCACCAGAGCCATGTCCCTCCCCAGCTGGGACAGGCTGTCCTGCAGAGCCACCTCCTCGTGCAAGGCTTGGCTTTGCATGTCAAACACCTCAGAGACTGCACACACACACACAGCACCCAGCTCTGTGCCCCCGAAATTCTCCTGGCACCTTCCCATGTCTGCAGGACAGAGATCTCACCTTGGGTGTTCACACTGGGGTGGGATTGCTGGGTTGTGCCTCTGCAGGTACAACCTGCCAGCACAACTCACCCAAATGTACAGAAAACCCCCCCAAACCCTTCCCAGCTGCCCCTTGCTCCCATTTCATTCTCATCAGAAAGTTCTGATTAACAGAAGCATTACTCTAAAAAAACCAACACTTCAGTAATTCGTATCCACGGCCTGTGGGGTACTGAGTTTAAAAAGGGATGGAGGGACAGGGAATGGCTTCCCACTGCCAGGTGGAAGGGAGGGATGGGATACTGGGATGGACGGGATACTGGGATGGACGGGACACTGGGATGGACGGGACACTGGGGAGGAATTCCTGGCTGTGAGGGTGGGCAGGCCCTGGCACAGGGTGCCCAGAGCAGCTGTGGCTGCCCCTGGATCCCTGGCAGTGCCCAAGGCCAGGTTGGACACTGGGGCTTGGAGCAGCCTGGGACAGTGGGAGGTGTCCCTGCACGTGGCAGGTTGTGGAATGGGATGAGCTCTAAGGACCCTTCCAACCCAAACCATTCCATGATTCAATAATTATACATTTAACAAACGCATTTCACACCAAGGGAAAATTCCTGGCAGGACGGAGTCGCTAAGGAGATACAACACTCACTAATTAAACAGAAGCGTTACACCACATTTGCACAACCCAAGCTTTCACACTTCTGCTGTAAACCACCGCCAGGACAAGAAGCCTCAGCTGAAGCTCCAGACCCGTGATACCTACTGTGTCTTTGGCTGCACAGGAGAACCAACAAATCATGCTGAACTCGAGCTGCCCGGAGCGATCGGTCCCGTCACATCCGAGCTCACAGCGAGGAACGGCCGCTCTGCTCCTCCTGCTCCATCCTTCACTTAGCTCGGCCCCCCGACGGTGTTTTCCCCATCTTCAGCATCATCTTCAGCCTTCATAACTCTGGGAAGGGTGGCCGGCCAGAGGAGCCCGGAGCCCGGCCAGAGGAGCCCGGAGCCCGGCCAGAGGAGCCCGGCCAGAGGCGCGGTCAGTGCGGGACAGCCGGACCGAGCGCACAGAGCTCCCGGGAAATACTGCCCAGACCCCCGGGGATGCTGTAAACAATCCGCAGGCGGTCTCATCAGCCCGATCTATTTTCTGATAAGGCAGCAGTCGATAGGCGGGCGATAGAAATGGCCATTAAGGCATTCCGGGCGTGCCCGCGCCCTGAGTCACGGTGCGGTGTGTGAACTCAGGGGACAGGCACGTCCCCGGCCCCGCAGACAGCCAAACACTCTTTTAAAATAACAAACACGCTCTGAGCACCGACACGGGGCAAGGTCACGCTCGGCACCGCTAATAAAACCCCGGGACTGAAATACTCCCTCCCAGCAGTAATTCTTTTTTTCCCCCCCTCGTTCCGCAAAGCCGCAACCAGACTCAGACTTCAGACGGGTACGACTGCGGAGCAGATGGAATGCGTGATCCTATTTTGACAGAAATGTAACCCATTTCAAATTAGAAAACACACATGCCTCTGCTTTAAAAAAAAATAAAAAAAAATTCTCCTTTCGCAGCGCTGAAACCCTTTCTGAATAAAACCTGGTTTCAGCTTACTGCTGCTGCCAGTCTGTCTCCCAACATGTGAAACGAGAGGAGTCACAGAGGCTGTGAAAACATTAAATAGACAGCGCAATGATTAACAGGAGGGAGATGGAGAATCCCCTTTCACAAGTTTTAAATTTAAATGGAGATCTCCCGAGTGCCGTATTTAGAGGAGTAGGTCAACGAGACAAGCGATGCACTGTTTTGTCTGCAGGAGAGAAACCTGGTCCGGGGCCAGGAAAACCACTTACACACACCCCGGAGGACACACAGCACAGGCTGCAAACAGCCTCATAAATGGATCTTCTCAGCAGAGATTTTTCCAAGTCACTCGCTCGGATTTGGGCAAATTCTCTCCTTCTCAGTGAGCTCTGAGCTGTCCCCCATCCCCTGTGTGAGCACCACCCTTCGCCCCACAGCACCGACATCCCCCAAAGAATGTTCCAAGACCTCTCTGCAATTAGCATCCATGTGACAGAGCCACCCCAAAAAAGCCCAGTGACTGTGTTGTCTTCTGACCACAACCAAGTCTGTCTCCCCAAGCTAAAAATGGCAATTTTGGGGTGGAAGGGGGGAATAAATACACCTCCCCAGTGGCAGCAACAGAAAATCCCCACTTCACCAAAAACAGTTTGGAGAGAAATGCAGGTAAGACTGTGGCTTCCAGGTGTACTGGAAGACTTCCAGTCTTCTCCAGAGTGCTCATCCCAAAGGTTTTCCTTGTCCCCATCTGCCTGCAAACACTCCTGGAGCCTCGTGGGCTGCACTCATCCTGCAGCCCCTTTGTGCTACAGATCCTCCTGAGACAGCCCCGACCACAAGATTTAGGATTGCTAAGCCACATTCCCCAGCCCTGCCCAGCTCCAGCCGGGCTCAGAGCAGCTTCCACGGCTCCATCAGCACTGAGCAGCTCCAGGAAACACGGCCCAGCTACAAACCCCACAGATTAAACCCTCCAAGGCAGCTGAATCCTGAGAGCTCAAACATGCTCTTTAGAGTAACTGAAGTGTATAGCCTAATTCAGACTTTTTCCCCCCAGAATGAAGACCAGAAACATCACCAGACCCCAGCAGCACAGACCTCTGGAGCTGCTCCACCACTCTCCACACCACAGATGCCTGGCCAAGGCTGATATTGCCCAGTCTGTGCTGACACAGAGCACCTGTTTTCCTAATCTCAGCCTGCTCAACCAACTTCCTGCGCTGAAAGAATTGATTTCCCCAGTTATTCCCCAAATCCAGGTGAGCTTTGAGCATCCTCGACACCCTCTGCTACGAAATTGTACAACCTCAGAGCACAGGACAAGGGGCAATGGCCTCCTACAGAAAGAGAGGAGCTTTAGGTTGGTTTGGAGGAAATTCTTCCCTTTGAGGGTGGGCAGGGCTGGCACAGGGTGCCCAGAGCAGCTGTGGCTGCCCCTGGATCCCTGGAATGTCCCAGACCAGGCTGGACAGGGCTTGGACTCCCTGGGACAGTGGGAGGTGTCCCTGCCATGGCAGGGGGTGGGACTGGATGGGATTTAAGGCCACCTAACCCAGCTCAGAAATACCAGCTGTAATTCCAAGCAGCTCCTAAGCCCTTCACAGTGAGCTGGGCTAAAGCTGTGAAAGTGAGCCCGGCTCCTGCCACCGCAGGGCCAGGCTGATCCTGTCCCCAGCAGGGACACAGCCCCTGTAATGCCATTAGCAGGTGACATAAGCACCCAGGAGAGCAGAGAGCTCTGGTGACACTGCCAGCACCAAGGCAGCACAGCTCACACACTCCCCACGGCCCTTCCCAGGACCCCAGCAGTGGCTGGAAGGGATTTCAAGCCCATCCAGTGCCATGGCAGGGACACCTCCCCCTGTCCCAGGCTGCTCCAGCCTGGCCTGGGACATCCCAGGGATCCAGGGGCAGGCACAGCTGCTCTGGGAATTCCATCCCAGCCCCTCCCCACCCTCACAGGGAGGAATTTCCTCCCAACATCCAAGCCAAGCCAGCTCTTTCAGAGCCAGGCTCAGCCATCACCAGGCCCCAGCTCTGAGTCCCTGCTCTTTCTCCAGAGGGCAGAGTACACCTGTCATCAAAACCCGCGGGCAGACGGACACGCCCTGCCCTTTCAATGGCACCGAGTGACAAACGCTTCTGAAGGTCACTGATTTGTTTCAAAACGGCACACACAGAATGGAAGGGCGAGTTAGATCAGAAAACTGGTTTTTAAAAATGTTCCCCAGGTGCAGCTTCCCCCTGCAGTGTAAGGGCACGTCACCAAACCCATCTCTCCTGCAGGATTTGGCTCACCTGTCTGAAAAAATACTGCACACCCTGGGTTAAAGGCCATTGGGGCGAGCAGAAATGGCATTTTCTATTTTACAGGCACATCTCACTTCCCAGGAAATCGCTGTCTCCACGTGCAAATGCTTTGGAGTGTCAGAGGGCAGGAGTGAGACGGGGGGTTCAGTCTGTGCAAGGGAAAACCAGACACGGCCTGAACACAGGGGCCTTGTTTCACCTCCCCACAGGCAGCACTTTGTGTTACCACCTCATTCACCAAAAACCCTGCAGAATAAAACAGCTATTGAATGCCACGGAGTGGGCAGGGCTCAGTCCAAGCTGGGATCAAAACCAGCAGTTTCCCCAGGCTTGCCCTGGTTTGGCATCCTGCTGAAAACATTCCTGTCAAAAACTCACCTGTGTGAGTTAACACCTGCCTGGTGTTTAAATGTCATCAATGCAGATAACAGTGTCCTAACCAACAGCTTAAAGCAAGCAACTCAGTCTCCTCATAAACATTCCTGATTTTTAACCTGTTCTGAAGGCATTTTCCTCCCAAGTTCAGCACATTGATGAAGATCAATTTATTAAGAATCAAGAAACAATTCAAATTGACTTCTAGCTCTGTTAAGGTGTCAAAAAATCCTCTCAAAAATCAACAGGTCCCTCACAGCAGTGCCAGTTTCTCTTTTCTAGGCTGTGCCAGGGGAAAATCCACCAGCACCAGCCACAAGAGTTCAGAGGCTACACTGGAAGTGCCAAAGGATTCTGCCTACAGCCCCTGCAGGAGGCAAAGCCTGCTCAAAGAATTAAAAACAGTCCCAGCTTTGTTCCGAAACAACTTTCTCACATCTCACGGCCAACGCACAACTCCAGAGCAGTTTATTGATAAAACAGCCTGGGATTGCCAGCCTTGAGGCACAGCCTTGACTTGGACAGCAATAAAAGTGACCAGAGCTGCTGGGGCACAAGGCTGGGGCTCTGCAGCTGCATTTCCCAACTCTGCTAAGGGCATCTCGTGGTGACTGGGGCCAGACTCCCACCAACAAACATCACAGCCTCCACAGCTCCTGCCGCAGCCTGGCTTCACCCCACGGGTGCCCAGGAGAAATATTTCCCCTTTAAACAGGGAGAAACAGCAGCAGGGTCAGAGTCCAGCTGCCTGTGCTCCCGCCTTCCCGGGACTTCAGGCACAGCATTAGCTGGAATTTCTGAGCTCTCAGGCTCAGAAATTGATTCGTGCACTTCCATTTATTAAAGCATCGGGAAATGTCAGGGGTGACGAAACCTGACCTGACTGTTGCATCCAGCACACGGGGAAGGGAGCAAAAAAATCCCAGCCCTGGTCAGTCACCAGCAAGTGATAAAAACAGGAATCGGCCTCAGATGTTCAGGCATGTGCTTGCTAATATTAATGTTTAAATACTGACAAAGCACTCCGTAAGTTGCTTCCACACAGAAGGTCATAGGAACTCCAAACAGATACGCACAGAGCTTACCTGTGTAATTATGTCTGCAAATCAGCTCAGGATATTGAACTCCCAGGCCCGCACTGAACCTCCACTCTCTTAAATATTTTTAATTGCTACATTCCAAAGCGATAAAGCACTAACGCTCCTTTCCACGGAGCCTGAAAATTACAATGCACCTGTAAACAGGCTGCACCACAAACTGCCCGTCACCCCGACATCACACAAACTGAGCTCTAATTCCAGTTAACTAAACGCAAATGAATCACAAAGAGATTTTTTTTTCCCCCCCTCCAAGAACAAACACATTAGCACGCGCCTGAATAAAGCGAATAAAGCTTCCTGGAACCAAACCTGCTCCAAGGAACAGCCCCAGGCAGGACACAGGGATATTACAGCGCTGTGGGCGCTCGGTTGCAGTGCCCGAGGATGTCACCTCGAGTAAAGTCACCTCAGGATGGCCCGGGGAGGAGGGACGGGACAGAACTGCTCCAGCCAGCACCGGGAAAACCCTCCCGGTGGGTCAGGGCACCGGGGGCAGTCCGGCTGACCAACTGCTCCGTGTCCTTGCACAGTCAGGACACAGCACCACGAGGGTCCTGTTCGTGTGCAAACCCCCGTGTGCCCCCGGCAGCAGCGGGTTCTCCTTCTGTAAATGATCTCAAATCTTTAGAGGGTTCGAATTAGGTTATCAAACACCTGTTTTTCACTTCACCCCTTCAGTTACCAATGTGCATTCGACAGCACACGGGGGCTGCAAATCACTGCTGGCATTTATGCTGCTGCACACCCAACAAGAAGGTGCTGGGGATGAAAATGAGCAGGGTCAAGCAGCATCCTTCACTCCCATAACAAAATGGGGCAGCCCAGAAGAGGAGGTGGTCCCTGCCCTCTCTGCTGCTGACAGGGCCGAGGCAGATGTTTAAAGGTGTACTGGGTCACCCCACAAAGCTCCACTCCTTTCCCAGAGGAAAACTCATCCACTCAACAGAGCAGGGCAGCATCCACGGGGACTGAAGCGTTGACACAACCTTGGGCAAGCCCAGCTGTCACTAACTCCAGAGCTTGTTCAGAAATTCATTTAATAATCACAGCTCATCATACCAGGGCAAGTGCTCAGGTGTCCCTTTGTTCCTCGCACAATGGTTTCCACTAATTATACGGCAGGTTTGGTTTCTCTTAATTAAACAAAACCCAGCACCACTCTTCCCAGAGGAGAAAGGATCGGTGGGAGTTTTCACGTGGTTTTGTATCTGCCCGTTCCCAGCAGGGAAGGTGACCATGCCCATCTCCCTGCAGGTGATTCCCACCTCCCCACAGGTGATTCCCACCTCCCCGCAGGTGCCCCAGGCAGTGCTGGTGGTTCCTGAACCGTGGGGATCCCACCCCTCGGGATGCAGCTCCAGCTCTGCTCAAAGCACCCCCAGGAACCCCGAGTTTCCCAGTAAATCCAGGCGCCCCTTCCCTAAATTCCAGGCCTCACCACAAGGGCCAGCGAGGTTAAAGCCCTGCCTGAGGAGGAAACACACCTGAGGCTGGGCAGAGCCCCTCCCCAGCTATTTCCCCAGAGTCACAGCCATATTCAGCTGCCTTTTCCCCTGCAGAGGCCACAGTCAGAACCCACCACTGAAAATCCACCCGCAAAGGTCTGACCCAGAGAAAACTTTGCAGAAGAACAAACCAACCCTGCCCCAATCCGCTTCTCAGGAGAGACCAACCCAGGAGTATCTCACAGTTCCTGACTCTGCTGGAAGAACACATCTCCCTGTCACAGTCCAGGCCCCAAACACACATTTGTAGTGTCAGGGTGTACTCTGGAATCTCAGCAGCACGGGAAGTGGGGGCTGCTGCGGTCCCAGTGGGACCGAGTACATTAATTAAGACCTTTCTTGTAAATGCTGGTGAATGAGGCACCTCCTCTGAGGTCCGTGCCCCGCTGAAGCCCACATCCAACTTTCCAGCCTGCCCTCCTGCCTGTGACAGGCATTTGTCTCACCATGCAGAGCACTGAACACGCTGCTCAGATGATTTTCCGAGCACCATCAGCCAGCTGGAGTTGGCAAAACCCAGGTAATTCCACTTTCAGGCTCAGCACTCAGGATAACAGTGGAATTGGTAATAACTAATGTGGTTTTTACTTTTTTGCTGCTTTTTGTGGCTTCCCTCCATCACGAATCAGTAGTAAAGCCATGCCCAACAGACCCCCCCATCAGAAGGTGTGTAACTACTACCTTCACCTGGAGAAAAGCTTCCCAAAGCAGGCTGGATTAGGTTTCTCTCCACCCCCCAGGAAACAGCACTGTGTGGGGAGAGGAGAGAGGGATGAAGTTTCTCAAAGAGAGAAACTCCTTTCAAGCAGGATCTCTAAAGCTGCGGCTGGCAGGGCTCCCACCCACTTCCCCGCCTTTCCCAGCAGGAGAACACAGACCCGGCTTCATCCCACCAGCCCCCCCGCAAACACCCACCCACCCACGGGGATGGATCTGTCCCCCCACAGAGAAGATGAAAAGTTGCTATTTGATGAGAAGGTGGAGTGATCACATAACCAAACTACACAACGAACAGGGGAAATAAGTTTACTATGCAGAAAAAAAATCCCTGCTTTTACAGGATCTTGCTGAAAGCAATTTCCCTTCACGTATTTTAGAGTAACTTCAGCTCTCAAAGGTATTAAGACCGCTCAAACCTCCTCTAAAAAGGTTTACTGGAAGCAAAAAATCCCCACGTCTATGCAAAACCAAACACAGGTGCTGTCAGTGTCTGTTTGAATTTAATTACCTGGCTAATTTGAGAATAACAAACAGCTCTAAAGTACAGGACAACTAAGGAACAGAGAGCAGCGCCAGCCCACACATGACAAATCCTCATAGCAGCCTCATGAATCACTGCTGAGCCCCGCGGATCCTCGGGCACGGCGATGGGAGCTGTCATCTGCCAGGGAGTTCCGTCTCCAGCAGCCCCAGCTCCTCCCCACGGGCTGTTACTGCCAGGTAACAGCTCCAGAGCCGAGGAAAAATGCGCAGGAGGATGTTAGAGATAGCCAACATCTCAAAGGACAACTGATAAAAGGCAGCAGCCTCACGTTCTTCGCCTCCCCGTCCCGCTATTGCCGGCAGCCAGCGGCAGAGGAACGCGGGGACACGCTCGGGATGGATGCCCGGGGAAGCGCTCGCCCGACAGCGACAATTAAAGACGGTTTAGCGCGAAGAGCAGTTTCCAAACACAGCTTTCTCCAGTCACAAAGACCTCCTCCCGCAACAAAAGTCATCCGCAGGGATGAATGAAGTAAAAATAAAGACCAAGAAAGCCAGTTAAAGCCGGCTAAAGCCTGCCTAAATTCTGGAAGCCGGACGAGAAGGCACAGACAACTGCACCATCACAAAGGTGCATTTCCAGAGGTTCTGCCCCCTCCCCAGCGCCGCATTCCAGACTGGATGATCAGCAATCACAGCTGCGTGGTCACCAGCCTCTGGGAGCTTTCTGTCCACTTCCTAAGCAAATCCTCTCCTTCAGAAGCGCTCCGATTTTGCCACATTAATAGAAATTCCTAGCGCAGAACGCGCTCCTGCCCGCGCCCCGCACACGGACGGGCGGGCGGGCGGCTACCGGCCGGGGCTCCGCGCCGGCCCCCGGGGCTCTCGGGGAAAAAAAGGCGTTAATTCGTGCTGGAGGCAGGGAACCTGTTCGGATCTCCGGGAGGCCACGGGTGGCTGGGTGGGGGACCGCTCAGCCCCGCTCCTCCAGCCCAGCGCCCCGAACAGCCTTCCACGGACCTCGGGCTCCCCTCGCTCTCTGCTCCCAGCCAAGTCCCCGTTCCCCGGGCAGCCGGAATCCTCCGTGCTCTGCCCCTCCGGGAGCCGGGACCCCCGAGCTCTTCACCCCCAAGAGCCGCGAGCATCCGTCCTCCGTCCCTCCAAATGCCGGGACCCCCGTTCTCCGTCCCTCCAAACGCCGGGACTCCCGTGCCTTGTCCCTCCGGGAGCCGGGACCCTCCGTTCTCCACCCCTCCAAACGCCGGGACCCCCGTTCTCCGCCCCTCCAAACGCCGGGACTCCCGCTCTCTGCCCATCCGGGACCCTCGTGCTCTGCCCCACCCCAGGAACCGGGATCGCCCCACGCTGTGCCCCACTCCAGGAACCCGCGGGGGTCCTGCCCCAGCACTTACCGCGCTGCCCCCGATGACCGCTTCATGTTTCTTCAGGCGGGACTTGAGGCTCTTCATGGCGCGGCCGCGGGCGGGCGGGCGGCGCGCACCGGCCCCGTCGCGCTCCCGCCGCCGCCGCCACGGCCGGGACCCGCCGGCCCTGCCCCGCCCGCCCCCCTCCTGGCCAATCGCCGCCCACCCTCGCGGGCGCTGCGGCCAATCAGCGAGGGGGGCGGAGGGGAGGGACTTCCTCGTGGTCAAGGCGGGCTGCCCGGCGCGGAGCCGCCCGGCCGGCAGGGGACGCGCGGCGGGTGGGGCAGGAGCGCGGCGGGCGGCGTGGCGCTCTGGCACGGGGCGGCCCCTCAGGGCACCATAGAGAGGGCGGCGCTGCCGCTGCTGAGGGACCGGGAGAAGGACCGGGAGAAGGACAGGGAGGAGTACCGGGACAGGTGTACCTGGTGCCGGCGGCACCCCGCCTCCGTCTCTCCAAGGACAGAGCTCCCGGTGGCTGAGAAAGAAGCTCAGAGCCGTCCCGCTCACCTGCAGCAGGCAATACGAACCAATGGCCGCCGTGCAAACAATCCCTGTAATAAACACGACGTCTGTGCACAAAAGAGTGAAGGGGTCACACGGCAGAGGCCCGAGCTGGGCATAGGCAGCGTTTTAAACAACACAATTAACTCCAGCCTCGGCGTGAGCAGGTCGGAGTTTGAGTTCAGTTCTGCTCATCCCAAGTCTTATTTACTGTCCCCTTCTCACCCCATTTTCCTCACAGCCCCGTCACACCGCACTGATGACAGAAGGCTTTAAAGCTTATTTGAGACTTATTTAATTACAGCCCATGGGTTGGCTTTAAGACTTTGCTTATCAGAGCTGGAACGGGGCTGTTTGATCAATGGATGTCTAATATAAGCAAGGCTGGAGGTAAATGTCACTGCTTTTTAATCAATCTGGCCAAACCCTGTTCAAACACTTGGGTTACTCTATAGGTGGCCTGTTTAGAAGGAAAAAAACCGTGCTGTTAAATATGAACTCATTTTGTGCACAGCAGGGTGGATGGAGAGTCCAGTGAGGTCCGAAATGGAAACCTTCCCCTGGGCACTCTGACCCCTCATCCAGCATGGATTAGTCCCAGATTTGGGCTCTCTGGAGACACGCTGGTCATGCCCCAAATGCCGTTTAAATTTGTGGTATTTTTCTCCCTGAAGAGCCACGTTTCAGGCAGCATTTCTCCTTTTGTTCCCCCGTGGAAGCCTCCACGTGTCCAGGGCACCAACAGAACTCCAGCATGTCCTGGAGCAGAAGCCACAGCTCCGGACACCTCTCGCCAAAAGTTTACCAGAATTTCAGCTCTAACAAAAATCTTCTCACATTCTCAGGACCAAACTAACACCAGTAGCTTTCCCCTTTTCCCACCAAATCTGTGCTGTTTAAAGGAAGCTCCTTCTGAGTCATTCCAGTACGAGGGAAAGCAGAATCTTAAAAATAACTCCTTGCTCTGGAGTCAGTGCCGAGAAGCTGCGCGGAGCAGTTCCGAGTGCCGGGCCAATTCCGGCGCCGTTCCCTGTCCCCTGATAATCACACACATCCACGTGTTTGCCCCAGCCAGAGGAGCCTCTGCTGTGCTGAGGGCTCAGGCGGTGCCGCACTGAGGATGGCATCCATCCTTGTGATCCCTCTGCATCCCTCTGGAGCCTGTGCCGGGGGAAGCGTGGCCCAGGCACACCGCGGTCCTCGCCCTGTGCAGGGTGGAGCGGTCAGCCAGAGCAGCTGGAGCGGAGCCTTCCCGTTTTCCCCCTGCTGTCAAAGCAGGAAGTTCCCTATCTGAACACCATCTCCCAGCCCGATGTGTCAGCACCAGAACAAGACGTTTCATGTTGAATTACTGGAGCCTGACTGGTCGGTGTGAGTGGCAGCCCCAGGAGCCCGGCTAACCAACCTCACCTCGCAGTGCCCAGGCCAAGCTGTTCCAGTGCAGTCCGGGCAGATTCCACGTCTGGCCCTTCCCTGACCACACTGCCAGGACTATTCCCTCATTCTGGACACTTCTACAGGCTTTTTCTCCAGACTTCTCACTTTGCTCTCCAAATTAGTTCAGGCTGCTGCTGTTAAGATTCTTGGCACGTAGTTCCCACTACATCACCCCTCTGCACATCCCATCCCCTCTAGATGATTAGCTGGATGATATATCATGGAATCATAAAATTCTGGAGTGCTCTGGGTTGGAAGGGACCTTAAAGACCATTCAGTTCCAGCCCCTGCCATGAGCAGGGACAGCTTCCACAGGCCATCTTGCTCCAAGCCTCTTTTTTGTTTCTGGTCCCTGATTTTGTTTCGCTCTCACCGTCACTCTATTCCTGGTTCTTGGCTCCTGTCCCTCATTGTCTGGCCAGACATTCTCCCTGCTCTCTTGGAAATGAGACGAGCCGGGACAAGCCAGCCCGCTGTGGTTTGTGTTCCCAGTGCGTGGGCACCAAGAGCAGAGGCTGGTGAGATAAGGTCACTCCGTGCTTTCCAAACACAACTCTGGAGCTCCTTCCTGCTGGGGGTTTGTTCCCCGCTCTCCCCAGCCCCGTGATTTCTCTGCCTGTGATTTTACCCTTCGAAGGTTTCCTTGGAGCAGGGGCTGACGCTGCACATCTCTGTGCACTGACTCAGGGCCCGGTGGATGCTGTGGCTCAGCAGTTCCGTGGGCAGAGCGGCCGTGTCCGAAGGGCCACGGGGAGCTGGGCACACACTTAGTGCCGTCCCGGTGACCAGGGCTGGCTCCCGAACCATCGCCCCGTGTCTGCTCAAACGGCTCGTTTTTGTCACAACCTTCGCTTACAGCAGCACAACAAAGGGGAGATTTAGCCCGACAATGTTTGCCCGATAAGTGCCGAGTTAATGGCACACGAAATGTGCTGGCTGGTCCTCTGCAGGCCCGGGATCTAATTAATCTCTGGCAAGTCCCCCTGAAATAGAAGCGGTGTTGGCCTGCACATGTAGCAGTCGAGACCAACTAATTGGAGCCAAACTGTACAGCGAGGCAGGAGGAAGGAACTGCTGCAGCACGGTGGGATTTGCAGAGTTACAGTGCCAGAGCCTGGGTTTCTGCTCCTTTGGAAGAGCATTTGTGCCACTCTCTTACCCCACTCAGAGCTCGGAGAGCTTTTGATTCAGTCACAAAAACACAGAGCTAGGTGGTTACACACTCCGCAAAATGAGGTGGTGCTGACTGTCTGAGGGGGTGAGGCCCGTGTCCATGGGGATGTGACTCCAGGACCTCCACCTGTGCTCAGTGACACCTTCCTGCAGCCTCAGACGGGCTGGGGAGCCCCCTCTGCACAGGCCTTGGCAACATCTGTCTCTAAAAGAGGCTCAGCAAGCTCTGGTTCCCAGCAGTTCCATACGACAGAGAAGCAGATCAGTGCTGCAGAATGTATTCCACTTCTCCAGGGGGTTCATTTATCAATCCATTTGTAACAGCACATAAAAATCAAACCCCAGCACGACTGAAAGGGAAACACGCTCTTGGCTTTCTATTTCCACCTGGGTCATTAAATTACCCAGCCACCTCCTGCACCACTTGCTGCCTTAATCACCCGGATAAATTAATCCCCGTGCCAGGCACACACACAGAGGAGGATATAATTTTATCTCCCTTTGCTCTCAGGCCCAGGAAGGGTTCCAGTGTCCACTGCAAGGACAGAGCAGGGCCTTGCTGCCGTGGGGGTGTCTCACCGGGCGCAGTGTCCCCAGCAGGACACACACATCTGTCCGGTGTCCCCAGCAGGACACACACATCTGTCCAGTGTCCCTTGGGTCCCAGGGTCACAGCAGCAATGAGCACACGGGCAGGAGCACACACACAGTCACTGCTGGCCCTGGAGCCTGCCTGACTCCCACCTTGCCCAGGGCAGCTCCTGCCCATGCCCAGGAGCGCCAGCCAGGTGTGCACAAACCTGCACTGCTGGATGGGGAGGGGACACGGCCCCAGGGATGTACAGACAAGCAGTGGGAAGGTTTAGCAACACACAGCCAAAGCAAACCAGTGTCCAAGCTCTCGGGAATCGTGGAATTATAGAATTGTTAAGGCTGGCAAAGACCTCTAAGTTCATCAAGTCCAGCTGTCAACCATGCAACACCATCATGCTCAGCACTAAACCTCGTCCTTGAATGTCATATCCACGTGTTTTTTAAACACTTCCAGGGATGATGACTTCACCACTTCCCTGGGCAGCCTCTTCCAAAGCTTGATAACCCTTTCAGTGAAGAAATTTTTCTTAATATCCAACCTAAACCTCCGCTGGCACAACCTGAGGCTGTTTGCTCTTATCCTGTGGGTTGTTGCCTGACACCACACCACTACAACCTCCTTTCTTCTCACCCCTTTCACCCCCATCTTGTCCTGGTTTCCCAGAAAGGAAGGAGGAAAGGAACACGTTTAGACGGCAACCTGCGCTCAGCAGTGTTTGCACACCGAGCTCCGAGCCCGCCTGGCCCGAGGCCGAGCTCGGGAAAAAACAAAGCGTGTGCCAAGCTCCGGGGAGCTGCGAGGTGCCAACTTGGCTGCTGTCCCTGGCTCCTCACGGCTACTCCAGAGCAGTGCCCGACAGGCACAGGGAACGCTCACCCTGCGCACGGGGCCGTGCCCAGGGCCGGCGCCAGACCGTGCCTGGCAGCAGCTCCCGCGCTCTGCAGCCAACGGGGCAGAGCTGGGGACGGGGACAGGTGGGGAACGGCTCTCCAGAGCTCTGCGGCAGGGCACAAGTGGCTGTGGAAACCGGGGCTGCTGCCTGCTTCCAGGAGAGCCAGCAGAACAGACTGTCCTGTGGATTCGTGACGGATTAAGACGCATCCCAAAAGAAGAAAGCGGGTTAAAACACATCCCAAAAGAAGAAAGCTCCCCGAAGGAAGGGAACCTGTTTTGGCAGCAAAAGAGGGTGAAGTTCAGGTTGTGGATGAAGGCTGAAAACAGCTCCCCGGTTTTTCCCCACTCACACGTGGAGCGGTGAATTTAATTTCCTTGACTGCAGTAAACTCTCATTCCAGATGCCAAGGGAATGTTTTGGAATGTCACTGGGGAAGGTGTACAGTGAAGGCATCTTTTCTTGGGGCTCCAGGCCTTGCTGAGCATCTCAGCTGCTGAGAGAAAGCAAATTCCCTCTCAGAGGAGTGGAGTCCTTGTGCTGAGGCACAACACAAGAGACAGCCGGCAAACCCGTGTTCGCTGTGGTCCTGTGGTCGCAGTATCTGTGTGATAAATGGTGTTAATTAAGCAGCACATTCCAGCGAGTGTAAGGGAGCTGAGTTCCCAAGTGAACCCAAGACAGCGTGTCCCACACAGACTGAACCCTGTCACATGTGCTGTGGTCGTACCCGAGGCTGGGAAGTAGAATTAGAAACAGAAGTGGGTGCAAGGGACACCAAAAACTTCTCATGTTCCCATCAAGACATTGTTCCAATAGGTTCTGGTTCCCCTCACCTCAAGCAGAAGTGGGGTTTGCTGCTGCCTTGGTTTATCAGCACCAGCAATGGGATTATGCAACTCCCACCCCACGGGAGCAGGGGCAAAAGGGACCTCGGATCAGGTCCTGGGGCTGCACCAGGGGACAGAGCGATGGCAGCAGAAACTCTGATCTCCCCTGGACCGGTCGGATCCTGGAGATAAAGCCTTACCCTGGGCAGTGGTGAATGGGAGGACAGACAAACAGCAGGGATAAGGAGAAGTGATAAGGAGCCAAAGGAATGTAAAGATCAAAAGGAACTTAACCAGAGCTGAATGCCTTCCTGCACAGAGCAGTCAGGCCGGGGAGTGACCATGCTGCAGTTTAACTGTTTCATTTGCCGCAAAAGGGAGAGAAAAACGGGACTCTGTGTCAACAGAGTGTGCAAATCCATCAGGGAGACAATGCTCCATCTGTGGGGAGCCAGCCCAGCTCAGGGAAAAACATCTCCAATAGCTGCTGTCATCAGCACATCTTCCTCCCTCCTCACGGATGGGCTGGCCGGCTGCGCTGCAAACCAGAGCTCCCAGGCAACCACAGCACACTGTCCAAAGCTTTGGAGTCAGTAGCAAAGGCAAAGCTCTTCCTGGGCTTCTTATCCTTGTGTGTGTGTGATGTCTGGGGTTGGACCGTCAACAGCTCGGAGCCTTGTTTAAGCTCAAATGGATCAACAGTGAAACTGGAGCCCCGTGACCTTCAGTAGCTCCCTCACCCTGTGTCTCTTCTTGGGAACTCCTGTCAGCACCGGAGAGATCCTGGATTCATTTTTAGGTCGATGAGGAGCAAAGCAAGCAGGGTCCCAGGTTAGCAACCATCCAGGCATGCAGGATTTGCGGTGTAATAATAGCAACCCCAGCGTCTCCCCCAGTAATCCCAACCAGCGGCGTCTCCTGAAGCCAGAGAAACCCCACACGGCTCCCCGAGCCTCGCAAATTAACTCCATTATCTTGGCCGCGCCTCCCCTACCCTCCATCTGCTCTGGGCAGTGGGAAACCAGCGGGGTTTGAGCTGCTGCCTGCTCGGAGGGAGCAGCTGAACCTGCAGCAGCCAAACCAGCCTGGGCTCACAGGACGGAGAGAGGGGCACGAACAACCCCGGGGTGGCACAGGAGGACAGGGTGACCTGAGGCTGGCACACCACTGTCACTCACACCGGTTACTGCACCCCCTGTCCATGGCACTCCTGCGGAATAAGCGCTGTGTCTGCTGGTACCGCTCTCTCTCGGATGCCGGCCGACGGCAAACGGGGGCTGAATTTCCTGTGAATTCATTCTGGAAAGGAGCTTCGCCTCCTGCTGGGCAGCAATCTGTGCGCAAATCCGGGAGTGGAGCAGAGGCCCCAGCCCTCGGAGCAGCCCTGGAAGAAAGGGCAGGCACACTGTGTCCTAATTCCAGCGGCACCCCACGGCTCGCCGGACAAAGCCGCGAGGCTGCCCGAAATACCTGCTGGATGGCTTCGGCGGCTGGGAAACCTGAGCCGGCCCCGGCGGATCTGCCGCGGCTATTCAAGGATGGGTCTTCTCAAAGTCTCGTCATTTCAAGGGAAGGGCAAAAATACCCGTGGGCAGAGCACCCGAACAGCCTGGGAACCTGTCCGGGAGTGCTGTGCTGTGCCCTTTTGGTGAGTGTGGTGAGTGGCCGGAGCAGACTCCGAACACTGTCCCGACAGCAGCCCCGGTATCATGCCGCGGGGCATCCCCCCTGGGAATGCTTCCCTGGCTGCCTGGGCAGCTCCTGCTCCTCAGTTCGGGCCTTCTTTTGGCTGCTGAGACTAAACAGTGTCAGTGCCCGTCGCTCTTGGGTTCTGCTGGGTGAACGCACTTGCCTGCTCAGTCTCTCAAGTACAGGGAGAAATCTGCAAACTCCACGGAGAAAATAACCTCTGTCCTGCTACAGGGCAGCTTCCACACTGAAATGCCCCCTCCCGTCCAGCCTGGGATGCATTCCAGAGAGGTCTGTGCCGCAGGAGCCTCTCAAACAATCAGCTGTACACAGGGATCACAGTGTGTGTGATTGCACAGCTTCCCTCCCTCCGGGAGCGTGCAGGTGGGGGAAGAGGCACAGCTCAATCCAAACCAGTTCCAGTTCTGCTGGACTGGGGTGAACTCTGCCCTAGGGGCTTCCCCTGTGTCAGACTCCACAGCTCCACGTCCTCCTGCATTTCCAGCTCAAGTGAGGACACAGGATCACAGAATCCCAGACAGGTTTGGGTTGGAAGGGGCTTAAAGCTGTGTGAAGTCATTCCCCCTTGTCCTGTACCTTCAGGCCCTTGTTCAAAGTCCCTCTCCAAGTCTCTTGGAGCTCCTTTTGGCACTGGAAGGGGCTCTAAGATCTTCCTGGAGCCTTCTCCAGGCTGAACTCCCCCAGCTCTCCCAGCCTGGCTCCTTAGGGGAAGAACAGGAGGAACCTGAGTTACTTCAGAAATATTAACTCTGAAAACTTAGTAAAAAAGAGCCAGGACAAAGCAAGCAGAGAAAAGTACTGAAACCAGGGAGGGAGCAGTCAAACACGAGGTAACATTAAGTATTAAAAACTCAAAAGCTCAGGAGATCATGTCCAGGCATGAAAAAACCAAAACCCCAAGGAGTTTCAATCCTTTCAGAGTCCCCTCAGCCGCCCAGCCTGGCCGTGTCCCCTGCAGTCCCTCTGGGTGACACCGGTCCCTGGCAGGGCAGTGGCAGGAGCAGCCTGGGCAGGATGTTTGTGCTCACACTGATGAGCTGCTGCTCTGCTGTGTCCTCAGCTCCAGGCTGCTGCACACTCCGTGTGCCCGTTCCAGCTGCTCTGTGCTTGGACATTCTGGCGCTTGCACCGAGGAGGGAAAGAAAACGATTGTATTTTAAATAACAGCTTAAATCCTGGAGCACGAGACCCAAACTTTGGGGAGGACAGCCTGTTGCCAAGCCACCCTAATCCCAGCCTTTTCCTTCTCTTTGTTTAGCATTCCTCTAATGGAATTTGGGCTACAGCTAATGCTGATTAACATTTCCATGTTGGTTATTTCACATAATCTCCTCTGCAGCTGTGGCAGAGCCTAGAAACCATTTATCCTCGTTCAGCCTCTGCTCCCCAAGCTCTTCCAGCCAAACCGCTGGGACTGAAAGGCTGCTCTGTTTAGCTGCCCCTAACGTGGATCAATTCCTAAATGCAGGAATGGCGTCCTTTCCCTCTAATAACCTGGATAACGAGGTTGTGGCTGCAGGCTGATCCTGAGGTGGGAACAGGGCTGCTCGGGGGGGCAGCAGCACAGGCTGAGCTGGACATTTCCGTGATGGAGCACTGGTAGCCGCCAGCCCAGAAATAATCCGGCTAATTTTACACCTGCACTCATTCTTCCCCGCGGGAATTCAGCGCCAGAGACCAATGCCTAAAATTAGGGCAGGTTACACACGCGATCCCTGACGTGTTAAAAGTAGAAACACTCCGATGGACGCAGCGCCCTCATCCCACCGCTCCAGCCGCTTCCCACCCGGGCCGCGGGGACATTCCAGACACCGTCGGGGCACCTCCCGGCTTTGCTTACGGGGCCCTGCCGGGGACAGCTCCCGGCTGCCACACGCCGGGGCAGGAGGTGCGGGGGTGGCACAGGAAGGTGCCCGGGTCAACCACCGACACCTCAGTCCCCGGTGTCACGGGCGGACCTGCCGTGCTCCCGCCCCAGCTGCGGCCGGCCCCGCACCCCGGCACCGCCCCGGGCTCGGGATGCAGGAGCAGAGGGAGGTGACAGGGTCCCCAAGCCAGCCACTGACAGATCTCCATCCTACTGCATCTTCTCCTTCCAGCCCGCTCCACCAGCCTTCACCTCCATCTGCCTCGGTTTCCCCTGCTCCTGGAGTACTGATCCCGTCTCCTCGGGGGGCTGGCTGAGGCACCAGTTTGGGATTATTCTGGCATAACTGTTTTTTCACTCATTTAAAAAAATAAGTCCCTTTTGGTGACACGCCAGTTGTCAATCAAAATTAAATTTTCTCTATCATTAATTCTCCAGGGGTAAAAAAAATAAAACCATAATAGATACGTGTGACCGCATCTGTTTGCAAGATGTAATCAGAGCCTACTGTGATGTTGACTTTACGGAGGGACCAGCGTTTTCTTTGCCCAGACCTGCGGGCAGGTGAGGCAGCAGCTGCCGCACAGGTTCAGCTGGGGCAGCGACACTTCAGAGCAAATCACGGGGAGCAGCTTCTGCTGGGAAACTCCGAGAGAGACGAGGAATCACGAGGAGCTCCTCCCGGGCCGCTCCCAAGCGCTAATTACTGAGCCGCTGGACCAAGAAGCACGCAAGGATGGCCCGGACCAGTAATTATCTCTCCTCCTCCTCCTCGGAGCATCACCCTCACCAGAGGCCGGGTTCGAGCTTGGGGGTGTCGGGGTCAGACTCCCCGCACAGGTTTGGGTGTGGTGGTGATACCTGCCCTGGGCTGGGCTGGCAGCAGGACCGGGCTGTCGGGGCTGCCAGCGGCAGGAGGAGCTCGGCCAGCCCTGCGTTCCTCTCTCCCGGCATCATCATGTACCGACCAGCCCAGGGAGGGAACCGGGAAAATCGGCACGGCTCGGTCCCTGCCGTGCAGGTCTCCTGCTCTGTCCTGCTGCTCCTCGGATGTCAGCGGGCACTGGAGCAGCGACAGCGCCGGGAACCCGCCCTGCTGCTGAACGGAACCCGCAAGGCCTGGGAAAGGAAGGGTCAAGCCGTCCCTCAAGCACGGAGCATCCTCTGAATCCGGAGGGCACAGGGATCGGGGCATCCCCTCAGTCCGGGGGGGGCACNGGGGACGATGCTGATGCCGTTTCCATGGAGAGCTCGATAGAGATCAGAAGAGATGGGTGGGAGCTCCATGGTGGATTCCGAGCACTGGGGCCCTGGATAACGAATCCCTGTTGTTTTATACAAGAAGGGCCGCCGGGTTTCCACTCCCCACCCAGTTCAGAAACAAAAGCGGCGATTGTGGCAGCGGGAGCGTCGGGCTGATAGCGCGGCCGCAGCTCGGCAGGGAGGGGACCCTGGGCCGGCTCACACCCCATGGCCTCTGCAAAAGCCACTTCCCCCTTTCCTCGGGGGGTGCCCGCGGGCTGTCGCCGGGCCGGGGGCAGGGCAGGTGCTCGGCGCTGTCTCCCGGGGAGGTTTCCCAGGCTCGGGTGTGCCCGTACCGCACCGGGGACTCACGGAGCCGCAGCTGCCGTGCCACAGCGCTCAGGTTTGTGTTTCCCGGCTCCATTAGCCGGCCTAACGAGGTAATGACACCCCTGTCTCACCCTGGCCTTTCCCACATCACCCAGCTGCTCCTGAGAGGCTGTTTCAGAGAATAAACTAATTAGCCGGCAGCCTTCACTGCTGCGTTTAGCAACCCCTCGGTGCCAACAACAGGTGAGAGCAGCGGCTGAGCCAGAGCAGCTCCCTGGCCCTGCTGCCCCGGCTGCTCCCGTGGAGGACAGGGACTGGATCCTGTGGGACTCCCACCCTCCACCCACTCATGGTGCCCCAAGGCCTTCCAGACCCTCCAGCAGCTGGTGAAGCCGTGGGAATACTGTGGGAATGGAAACCTAACAGTGCCACCCAGCAGGGTCCTGGAGGGGACACACACCTCCTGGCAGCCCCCGGCACCTGCTGCTCGTGGCCCAGGGCAGCTGCAGAAAGCTGCTTTACTCCAGAGAAGCCGATTACAGCTCCCTGCCACCCCAAAGGCCACACAGGCAGCAGAACCCCCTGTGGGGCTGGAGGCTTTGGTGCCACCCGTGGCTCCTTGGGGTGATGGGCCAGGGGAGCATCCTCTGCCATGCTCCTTGCATCTCTCCACCCTTCATTAATTCCAGTTAATAATTAACAGGAGAGAGCAGGGCAAGGCTTGGCATTAGAGCGCGTGGGAAGCCCGGTGAGCACGTGCCTGCTGCAGGTAACAGGGAGCCCCGTGGAGCCTTAACGGGCTTTGGGACCCGTTAGCTCCTTACCCCAGCAGCTCTGCCAGTCCTCTCAGGGCCCAGCCCCCTGACCCCGAGCCAGCCCCGGGCTCACACACGGGGATGTGTGCGGGCCCAGCACAGAGCCCCGGGCACGGCACAGCTCCCAGCACATCCCGGGACACAGGGACACGGCACAGCTCCCAGCACATCCCGGGACACAGGGACACGGCACAGCTCCCAGCACATCCCGGGACACCTGGACACGGCACAGGCGGGACACAGCCAGGAGGACACCGGGACGTGGTTCTGGGACACTCACCCGTGTGGATGCCATGGCCGAGCTGGGGCAGTGCCACAGGGACGGCTCTGCTCCCTCGGGGCCGTCCCGCGGAGCCGGGGCTGCGGCCGCAGGGCGGGGGCCGGCCCCGGGGATGGAGGAGCGCCGGGATCGCATCTGGAGCCGGCGCTGCCGGGCCGGGCAGGCTCAGAAAGGGCAGCAGGAAAACAGGGCGAGGATGGACCCAGCCCTCCGCCCCCCGCAGCACAGGAAACCACCTCACACCGCAGCAAAGGCAGGAAAAAGGCGACAGCACAGGGGCAGGATGCACAGCCGAAACAGTGGGAACGGCACAGCTGGAATGCCGAGAAGGGCACAGCTGGATCATCGGGAATGGCACAGCTGGAATGAGAACGGCACAGCCTCACCCTCCCGCTGGGGTCACCCCAACAGGGACAGTTCACCATTCCCACGACCCCCTCATACATTCATTTTCCGTGTGTAAAAGCCCCTTTTCCAGGGGGGAGCTCGGCCAGCTGAGCTCCCCCAGGCTCTGTCACACCGTGCTGTGCCAGGGACTCCACTTCCAAGACCCTTCCTGGGCACGGGGCTTGGCCTCCAGCAGTCCCACCCTTGTAAAGGTTTGATTTCCTGCTCTACAAACTCCTCAGCTTCTCCAGAGGGTACAGCCCTGTCTGAGGAACCACGAGCCTCCATGAGGGAAGCCAATGATTCCTGCTTCAGGCCAGCCAGGAAGAGTTCACCCTTTCCGGGAAGAGCTGGAAGGAGCAGAAGCTCCCAGCTCAGAGGGGCAACAAAGCACCGGGTGTCCTCTCCTGGGTGAACCTCGGTTTGCCAGCAGGAGCCCAGGGACCTTCCCCCTAAAACAGAATCAGCAGAAGGTCCCAACAGGCCTTGGTACAAACCCTGTTCTGTGAGCACCAGCACTGACAGCAAAAGGCTGTTTTCACTCTCGGAGTAGCTGGCAAAGGATAAATCCATTGTTCTGACTGGAACATGATCCTGGCTCCGGGTAATGGCCAGGATAAATAATGAGAAGTGGCTAATTAACAACGCCGAGGAGAGCAGGCGGTGATTGGAACAGCACCAGGAGCCAGAGGAGCACCCACCTTCCCACAGGGCTCCAGCCCAGCCCTGGGCAGGGAATCTCGGCGCCCCTTCCCTGCTCCCAGCCCTGCCTCAGTTTCCATGGCAACTCCCCCTCTCCCCATTGCTCAATCTGGTTCTTTTTCCATGTAACAGCGGATCCTGCTGCTTTTTCAAACGGCTCCTTATCCAACCGGCCCATCCCAGCCCCAGCAGCGCTGGGGGCTGTGCTCAGCACAGGAGGGAGCAGGGCAGGGTGGATTCCTGACCAGGGAATGTGCTCACACCTTCCCTCAGCCCGGGACAGCCCGGCCCATCCTGGGGACACGTGTGGGACCCTCCTGCCCCTCATCCCCCAGAGGAAAGGCGCAGTTCCCTGGCCACTGTGGCTTCCTGCAGCCACATCTGTGATTAAAAGCTGGTAATTTGCCTGCAAAGAGCAGCTACTCGGAGCCAAGTCATGCAATGCCTCTAAGAGATCCAAACCCCTCATTCTCTTCGTCAGCCCGGCCAGAACACTCACACGGCAGCGACTGATGCAAACACAAACACCAGAAACCACATTTGAAATTAAAAAAAAGTTTATTTGCAGATCTGTGAAAACAGCTCTGCGAAAGACCGACGTTTCCAAACACTACGAGATGAGAATGCGTTTTCCTATCATTAGAATATAAAAAAAAGTCACAGTCCTTCAACTACCCCATGAAAAGCAGACATTTATGAACCAAACATTGAATTTCCAACACCAAAAAGTCACTGGGGTGAGTGAGACAGTCAATAGCACCAACACAGGTGACACAGCCCTCGTGGGTCTGTCGTTGCTATGGAATAAAGCGGGTTAGTGAGGCCAAGCCTCAGGGAGAGCAGCCCTACGAGCACTGAGTTCAGACAATGACACACCAGAAAACATCCCTCGACATCCCAGCGATGCAAACACGAGCCAGAAACACCCCAGAGCTCCCACGAGCTCCGAGCCTCCACTTTGGGACGGGAAATCCCACTGGGGAACGAGAAACCTTCCCGGCCTGGGCGGCAGTTCCATTTCACACACACAACTTTATTCACTTTATGTTTACAGGAGCTGTGTGACGGGGAGGTGAGGGCCAGGAGCGGGCAGCGGTGCAGGATCCCGGCCTGGCCCCGGGGAGAGGGGATTACACGGCTTTCCGGTGGTACTCCGGAGGGGCCACCTCGTAGTCGCTGGCACTGAACAACGCAGACGAGTTCTTGGCTAAATATCTACAAAAACAACAGAGAACATCACGCTGCCTCTCGCCCAACCCCTCTGCTGGTCAGTGAGTCGGGAGGGGTTTGCCCAGACACACAGCACCGGGCCCGAATCTCTGCCCAGCACCTCCACACCTGACAGCTCAGCCAAAAACACCCATCCCAAACCAGCTGCCAGCACATCCACACCTGACAGCTCAGCCAAAAACACCCATCCCAAACCAGCTGCCAGCACCTCCACACCTGACAGCTCAGCCAAAAACACCCATCCCAAACCAGCTGCCAGCACCTCCACACCTGACAGCTCAGCCAAAAACACCCATCCCAAACCAGCTGCCAAGCACCTCTGGCTCCAGGGGAGCTCCAGCAGCTCGCCATTAACAGGATGGAGCCGTGGACATTTGAGGCTCAGGCAGGTGCTGTGCCAAGAATTGATTTGGTCCTGCTCCACTGAGAGGAGCAGGGACAGAGACCAGGACAGCAGGAGGTCCGTCTGCACCAACAGGGACCCTCAAGGGCTGAGCGAAGGATGGAAGAACAGGGAATGGCCAAAGGTAAGGCTTGTCTGCCATTAATTCTCATGGAATGGGTTCAGGATCTCTGGTCACTGGGTTCACGTTTCTACCTTACAGGCAGAGCTCTTCAGCACCTGCATTTGCCTCAGACTGCCCCAAAGGAGCAGGGCTCTCCCAGGGCAGGTTTTCCCTGGCTACCACACTGATCCCTGTCCAGCTCTGCTGCAGAGCAATCCTGGATTTATTGAGGGTTTTCTTTCAGCTTCCAGTAGCTCCTAATCATAGAACCATGGAATGATTTGGGTTGGAAGGGACCTTAAAGCTCACTTCACTTCACACTGAAGTGTTTTATTATTATCAGGATGTTTTCCTCCTAAACATCCCATGGCTACAGGGTACCACAGCACACTAAAGCCCTGGTGACAGTCTGTCCCAGAAATAACATTCCTAAAGTTCATCAGTTTTTAAACATTTGCTCAATTGTTGTTGGGTAACTGTTGCATAATTTAATAGCTTGCTGGGATTATCATCTGCTTTTTTTAGCAGCTATAAATAAATGTCGAAGCGTTTATTTTGCAACGAGGAGCAGATGGGACAGGGTAGGAGTGCAGATTAACAGAGCCAGAGAAGTGGAGTCTGAGCGGCTTCACTGCAGCCGTGGGGAGGATCCCACACACAGGATCCACTGAAAAGGGGCAGCCTGACAGCAGCCTGACCTTTCTGGGTCTTGCTGGAAGGCCTCCCGAGTACTCACTTTAAGAAGTCATGCAAGTAGTTCAAGAGCAAAGCCAGACTCTTCTCGTCCAGGGGCGTGTAGGCCAGCATGGCTCCGATCCGCACTGCCCAGAGGAGGACACTGGTCACAAACTGCTCTGAGTCACTGTGTGAGCCCACAGCTTCACAGAACCAGCCCGGGGATCTATCCCAGTGTGCACAGCCTCATCCAAACCAGCCACACCTCAACAACGTCATTTCCACCCCCAACCCCGCGATGGCTCCCAGCCCTTTGGACAGACGGCCAGGGAATGAAGGTTCACTTCAGAGCTGCCTGTCACAGGCTGGAGACAGGGGAACAAGCACTCGTGTCCCCTCCCAGTGCTGCTGATCCCCCCCAGGGGGCACTCACCAAAGAGCCTCAGCAGGTGGGGGGCTCCGTAGACCTGGGACATGGGAGCGTCGGGGTGATCCGCCAGGATCTCGGCGTACTGCGGCCTCTCGAACTTGTAGAGCAACTGAGTGCCCAGCATGACATTGAAATACTCCTTGATGCCAGCCACCACCTCATTGACAGCATATTCCCTGGGGACAGAGACTCTGCAAGGCCTGCTGCAAGCACCCCACCCAGGACTGCCCCAGGGAGAGGCCTGGCCTGGGGAGACCCCCCAAAATCGGGAGGGTCTTTCACAGGCAGTCACATCTGGCAAGGAAATCTGTCTGGAGAGACCTTAAAACCTACAGCCACGGGGAGGGATGCAATTCCTTGGAAAATGGGCTGTTCTGAACTGAGCCAGGATTTAGGCAAACCGAGGGCAGCAGTTTTCAGTCCATCCAAGGGATGGACTCGGAGCAGCCATTCTGCAGCCACAGGCAGCACTGGGGATGCTCAGCAGCTTTCTGCTGTCACCCACAGCTCAGCCCAGCTCCAAAGGACAACGCTGAATTCACCGCACTGGGCAGGGGGACAGCCCCATGGCACCTCAGGCACCTGCTCCTTTCCTCCCTTCCTCTCCTGCCACATTCCTGCAGCCTCCAAGCTCACCCTGCCTGGACAGGATCCGGCAGTGACAACCCTCGCCCCACCCTGCCAACAAATTTAGAACAGGCATCAGGACAATTACATCACAGGAGGTTCAAACACCCTGACAAGTCAATAATCTGCTTCCTCTTGAGTGGAAGAAAATTATTTCCCCTTTCTGTTGTCCCTTTCAAACAGGAAAGTTTCCTGCAGAGTAAACACACCTCGTTCTGCTCAGGGCTGATTGCTGGGGTAATTATGAACAGTAATTGGCTTTGCCCATCTGAGTATTTCCAAGTCCTGGTGCACCTCCCTGGCCCCCGGGGCTGTGAGGGAGCCCAGGGGCACTGGGCTCACCCCACACAGCTTTTCTGGGAAGTTCCTATCAGCTTCCTTCAGGAAATGCCTTAGGGCGAGTGGGGGAGCAGAAATAACACCCAGAAAGCAGCAGATGCAGTTTGGAATTATTCCCTCAGGAATTCTGAGCAGCACCATCACCCTGGGCTTGGAACAGGGCACTGGCCACGGGGCTGGGTCAGGTTCCACAACCTTATCCCATTTTCCATGGAATCCCAGCCCAGCAACAACAGCCCAGGAGGAGCTGGAGGCTGGCAGTGGGAACTCACTTGTTATCAGTATTTCCTCGGGACTTCTTGTAGTTTGCATAATCCTCCAAGATGGAGTCCACGTTCTTCTTGGCGGGGAGGTAGAAGAGCTACAAATGCAAAACAGAACAAATGCAGGTTTGTCTCACTCTTGCAGACATTTACACCTGGAAGGTGAACTGAAACCCTTTCTCACCAGGGCATTTCTGGGATGAAATCAGCAGGGTGAGGTGGTACAGGTCAGGGAAGGAACTCCTCCAAGAGTTTAGCTGGGATTAAAAACACCCAGCCAAGCTGGGCCACCTGGGATAGTGGAGGTGCCCCCCAGGGCTGGCAGGATTTCCACAGGTACCTGTTTCTGCCTGGTGATCAAGTCCCAGTCATCCACCAGCCACGGCTTCAGCTCCTCGGGGATCTTCACCTTCACTTCAACTCTGTTCATAAAAGTTTCCTCCTGGGAAAAGCCAGGCCGGACTCATTACTCTCAGGTACTAATTGGGAGCACCCCAGCCTTCTGTTTTCCACCCAAAACCCCCGGCAGGGGATGGAAAATACTCACACTTTCAACTGTTGGATCCACCCGGGCTCTCTTCTTCCTGGGAGGCTGGGGAGTCTCACTGGAGCTGCTCCCCTCCCCAATGCCTGGAGCTGTGCACAGCACACACAGCAGCAGGAAAAAAAAACAGCAGGCAGCGTTTAGGAGGAGGATTTCAAAGGAAGGCTCAGGTTTTTCTCAGATTTTGCACCTGTTGAGGGGTTTTTTTTGGTTGTTTTAAATATTATTTTTGTTCTGGGAGCGCCCTGTTGGTGGCAGTTCAAACTGCTGCGCTGGCACTTACCCAAGGGAGGTTTCTGCACTAGAACCTCACCAGTCTGTCACACTTTTTGGGGGAGAATTTTTGGACCCAGCAGCTCAGCTCTGCAGCTGTGTCACGTCTCCATCTCAGTAAGAAAACCTTCAGTTTGACTTAGGAAATTATTTCAGCAGGTCAGCTTTGCTTTTCAATTGCAAGAGCTCAAAACCCCGACAGACTGAAAGAAGCGGATTTTGTGCCAACCAGGAAAGCGTGAACCTTCCCCCTCCTGGGCAGGGAGAGCCCCAGAGGAGCCCAGGAGGGACAGCACAAGGTCTCAGTGAATTATTGGGGCTTATTTCAGCCACAAATCCCTCACTGGGGAGACCCACTCAGATGGAAAATAGAACACACTTACTTTTCTGCTTGTTCTTCTTCGTTTTCCTGCAAGAAGAAGAATAAAATTATTGCACGTGTCAAGAGAGTGGTACTTAAGGAAGAAAGGCAGAAAATGTTTCAGGCATTCAGCACAGGGGGCAGATCCTCTGGGGCCTGGGCAGTGTCCAGCTCGGGACACACAGAGGAAATTCGGGCTGTAATTTGGCTTCAGGGCTCATCTTCAATGAGATCCTTCGTGGAACAGGTTGGAATTCACCTTTTTTTGGGGGAAGTTTTGTCCTTCCCAAGTGCTCTTGGAGAACTACAGGAGGTTTGTAGCTGTTTTATTTCAGACAGAAAATGGCACAAGGAAACAGAAGTGCTGGGAATTCCCAGAAATGAACTGACTGAATTCAACTGAACTGACTTCCAGGAAAAGGCTGAAAAAACCTCCAGCTTTAGCTCTGCAGCAGCAGAGGGAAGATTCAGGAACACTTTTGGCTATTTACTACCCATTTTCAGGCAGTTTTAGCTGGAGTTCCACTACTCCTTCTCAGTTTTCTCCCTGCCAACAGCAGCCTGGCTCCAGTGCTCAAAGCCTGGGCACTGGGGGGATAAAACTGCCAGTCCCACCCTGATCCTGGGAAACCCAGCACTCCCCCAAGCAACTCCTGTTCTCAGGCTCTGAGCTGGGTTTATCAGGGCCAGGAAACAGGCAGAGCTCTGAGGAAGGGCTGGAGATTGGGAGAGCAAAGGGTTTGTTTAAAGGCAAAGCAGCTGAAGCTGTGGGCAGGATAAAGCTCATCCCTCAGAGGGAGCAAGCCCCAAGGTAAGTCGCTGGCAGGGGGCTGCTGCACTGGAGAGAAAAGCTTTCCTTCAAGGCCCAAAGCCAACAGGGAGGACCAGGGAGTCCTTCCCAGCACTAATTCACAAGATAAAAATCATGTTAACAGTTAGAGCAGAAGCAGAGCTTTTTTTAAACTGCATTTAGATCATTTCAAACCAGATGTTATTCCCCAATTTGTTCCTCAGTGCCGTATCTTCCCTCCAGAACACTTGGTTTCCCTTCCTATTCTTCAAGCACCCACTAACTCTGGCTGTTTCCTGATTTTTAGGCCCCTGAGATGTAGAATAAACTCCTGGGAGCTGGAATTCAGCAGAGCTACATTTAACAGGGTCAGAAGGCGCTGCACAGGCGGCCACCAAACCTGCTGTAACTACACACCTTTTCTGCTACAGCTTCCAGTTTCCAGAGGATGAGTAATTGCTTCAAACCCAAACCTTTGCATTTCATACACATTTCATACAGGGGGCAGGGAAAAGGGGCACAGAGAGGGCAGGGAAAGGGAGAGAGGGCAGGGAAAAGGGGGCACAGAGAGGGCAGGGAAAAGGGGGCACAGAGAGGGCAGGGAAAGGGAGAGAGGGCAGGAAAAGGGGGCACAGAGAGGGCAGGGAAAAGGGGGCACAGAGAGGGCGGGAAAAGGGGGCACAGAGAGGGCAGGGAAAAGGGGGCACAGAGGGTCTCCAGGGGGGCAGAGCTGTGTGCCAGCCTCACTCACCGGGTGGAGATGGCCGGGCTCTCCAGGCAGCACACGGTGTGAGCTCCATCCCTCCGGAAAAACCTGGGCACACACAGGGCACACAGAGCTCAGCCCCACACAGCCCAGCAGCCCCACACCTGCCCCCATCCTCAGCAGCAGCACTGAACACTCCTGGGGGATAAGCTGTGCTGACATGAGTGCCACTATTATTGCTTGGTTAGGATATAAATCACCTGAAAAACATCAATTTCAGGATATAAATCACCTTTCCCTCAGATCCTCCAGGAGCTACAAGAGGTGAATTCTGAGGCCCACAGAGTTACCCTTTTAGAAGTGTGAACAGCCTCTCCCCTCCCCAGCACCGGTGCTTTATGGATCTGCAGTGAGCTCAAATGGGAACGACCCAGAGGTTTGGGAAGTGCATTTTGGGAAGAATTATTGTGCAGTGCCAACAGCACACACTCACTGCTGAGTCAAACCCAGTCAGCTTCCTCCTACTCACAGGGGGACACACAGGTGAAACAGCCCCTGAAGCAGCCAAAACATGAAGGTCATCATTGGACCTGTTTTAATTAGGTTTTAACGACGCTCCTTATCAGCTGCCTGCAGAGGCTTGGGCTGGGCTGGACTGTCTGACCCCACTGAGGACACGCAGTGACTGGCCCTGGGCTGGGCCAGGGGGATCCGGGGGGATCCAGCAGATCCAGGGGGATCCCCTGGCTCCCCTTTCCCCAGACCAGAGGCAGTCACAGCCCTGGCCGAGCCCAAAGTGGAGCTGCTCCAGGATCCAGAGCCAACCCCAGTCCCCTGTCCCAGCTGGGACTCACATCTCACTCCAAACCTGCCCCTGAGTGAGACACATGACCCGGGGCTGCTGCCAAACCCACTTCTGAGGAACTGGGGCCATCTCAGCAGCTCCCTTATGAAGGCCAGAACCACAAATGAAGTCAGGGATTCAAAACATCCCACCAGCAAGGGCTACATTCATCACTAAGTGAAACCCGGCCCAAACAGGAGATGACAACAGAGCAGAGCTGGACTGTCTGAAAATCACCGTAAAATCTGCCCTGAAACACCAAAAGGAGGGAGTGAAGGGAATCTGACAGTCACAGCTCAGATGCCTGAGCTTGCTTCTGGTCTCTGGGGATGCAAACCCATTTTTAATGGTGCATTTATTGGTTTGGTCAAAACCAGCCCAAGAAAGGCTCTTTAAGAGCTCTGACAAACAGCAGAAGGCAAGGCACCGTGAGGGTTTTATCCCAAAGCCCTGGGAAATTCTACAGAGAAACTGATTTTACTGAGAAACACCAGACTCATCAGGAATCCCTTTTTGAGTGTCAGGTCACCAAGTGCAAAAAATGCAGAGTGTGTCTACTCAGCCCCTCAATTCAACTCTGCACCACCCAAAAGGCGTTTTCACTGCAATATTTGAACAAAGGCCTTTTTGGTACCTTTCAGCTGCTTTTGCACAGGCTGTGCCACGAGGAACGAGCTGCAGAGCCATTAAAGGCAAAACTGATGAGCCAAAGCTTGGGAGGTGTTTTGGGCAGGGTTTGGGGGTGGCTTGTCTCGTTTTTAGACAAAAAAAAAAAGAATCTTACACTTCAACATTCTTCTGCTGCAGACCAGAAGTCTTCTTGCCTGGAGCAGCTCCTCTCATCTTCCCCTCTGCATATTGTTCCCTTTAAACAGAGCATATTCAGAAATAAGGTTTTGGTGAGGAAAAGAAGCTTCTTTGATTTTGGTTTCAAACCCAGTGACTTCCCCTGATAACTCTGGATTGGAGCTCTGTTAAACAAACACTCCTGGACAAGCCCTTCTTGCCCCACTACTCACTGGTTGGCCTTCTGGAGTTCTTTTTGTTTCTGCAGGTTGGTGTCCACGTATTTGAGCACTCTGCTTTCTGGAACCCATTCATCCCAGCTGGAAAAAAAACCCCAGAGATGAATAAATCATCACTCAAAGCCATCCCGTGATTGCCTCCTGCACACAACAGTCAACACAAAGCTTCACAGAATTTGGGACTAAACTCTGCTTTGTGTCAAGTCATGGACTGGCCCAGCTCAAGGCCAAAGTGACCAAATGTTCCCCACTGGCAGGAGCTGGAATGAATTCTCCAGGGAATGTAACCCTCCGTCATTTCCAGCTTCCCAAATCTGAAGGATGGGCAATTTAGGAGGGGGAGAACAGTCTCTAATTCAAAAAGAAGCATCACAGGAAAAAAAAATACTCTATGCTTACAAAATGATGGGATATCTGTAGCCACAGGATATCACTGAGAAAGTTTCCTTTATCTATCCCAACATTTTACAGATTAACAAATTCAGCAAGAGGGTTTTACTGTAAGGAGAGGAGCTCTGATTTCTGTCTGGGAGGGAAACCAAGGTGACATGACTATTTGCAGAATCTGAAGTGAACCATTTAAGGGAAGAGGCGTTGGGGAAATTGCCATTACCAGCAGGAATCCCACTCCAACACTCAGAGTGGCCCAGCTGAGCCATCTGACAACTCATCTCAACTAAAACACATGCAAAGTGGCCAAGGTAAGCTGAAGCACATCAGTTAAAGCTCTTTATGAGGAGCTCTGTGCCATTTTCAGCAGCTGCCAGTCCTGGAGCATCACCGTGGCCAAACCGATATTGCTCCAGGACTTCAGAGGGTGGAGAGAAGGCAAGGGCAGCATCTCCAAACTGCAGGGAAACATCTCCAGCCGTGCCCAGAGCCTGGGGGGTTTGGGCAGGGCTTTGCTCAGCTCTTTGAGCCACTCCTGCCTGTCCAGCTGCAAGTGCTGTGCGACCAGGTGACACCTTGGTGCCCCACAGAGCTTTCTGCTATCCTGACTGGTCACACTGGCAGAATAATCCCAGGTCAGGCCCTCGCAGCTGCAGAGGGCCAAAAGCAGCTGTGCTGCCCTGGCTCTGGCAGCAGTGCCACTTTTAACGTCCTTAATTGGAAGCTTGGAGGCAGAAATAAAACCTCGAGCAGCACAAGGGGACAAAGGGGGATCAGGACCCCACTCCTGGCCCCCTCCACGGCACAAACCAGGGGAGGAAGGGCCAGACTGGTGCTGCCTCACTGAGGGGAGCCAGCACAGGCAGAGGTGATGCCCTGGGAGTGCTGTGTGTACACAGAGACACCCCCCTGTCCCTCAGGCAGGAGGGGCAGTGGGTGCAATTCAAAGTCACGTCCAAAACACGAGGTTCAGCTTTTGGTCACATCACAGAGATGGAGGCTGCTGTGACTGAGAGGCCTCAGCACTGAAATGAAACCAAACCAAACAGGAAACTGCTCCCTCAGACTGCTGGGTATGAAGAGCTGAGGTTTTTTTAATCACGTAGAAAAAAAAACCCTCCACTTTTCCTGAATTCAAACTGAGGGGGAGAAACAACTGAAAAAAAAAAGGGGAGAAAAGTACATCAATGTAACAACCTCATGGAGGCTTTCACCTTTAGTGGGCTCAACATTTATCTCCCAGAGGTGCCCGTGACCCTGAGCCATCCCTCACCTGGAACCTGCCAGTTTTCAGGAGGGAAAGTTATCTGAGTTTAATCTGAGAGGCTGGAACTGGAACACGGGCTACACCTGCTGCTAGCCCAGCCTGACCCCAGCCCTCTCAGCCAGCCCTGCTCCAAAATCCCCGCCAAACCCGGGGGAAGAGGGGGTCTGAGTGGTTCTGCCTTTCCTCCCAAGGCACAACAAGGCAGTTTTCACAGCAGAGGTTTCTGCCAGGGAGGAATTCCAGCGTTTCCCACCCAGAACATTCCAGAGCGTTCCCAGCAGCCTCCTGCCAGCTCTGCAGGCAGTGGCCAGCCTGGCAAGGTTCTCTGTGTCACACAGACCAGCAGCTCAGGTATAAAACCACTCTGGTGAACCCCGGGGGATGTGCCAGCAGCAGGGACACGGCAGAGCTGCTGCACCCAGCCCACACTCAGACAAAGCAAATCCCTGGAAAGGAAACAGAAATCCTGCTTTTGCTCCACGCAATACTCACTTTTTATTCCAACCACTGTAATGGATGAAGTATTTCACCTGCTTGTCCTTTATGGCAACCTTTACACACTGGAACAGAGGAGAAAGGACGGTCAGTGCCAGGGAAAACAAGGAGGTCTCAGGGAATTTTGCTGCTTTGGCTTGCAGAGTTTTCCCTGCCCCTCAACTTCTCGGCTGCACAAATCAAATCCACCAACTCAACACTTCCTCCAGGTCCTGTTCTGGAGGTGCTGAGGCTCAGCTGCCACTGCCCCCCTGAGCAGTGACAGAACGAGGCTGCTGTAAAACCTGCAGGGCCCCAGGTTTTAGTCTCTTTAAAAGGGGTTTTTCTTCCACTGAAGTAAAAACGACTCACAGAAGTTATAATTGGCATTTTCTCGGCACACAGAGCCACCTCCAAGGCCTTGAGAGGGCAGAACCTTTGGCTGGACAACATTTTCTCAAGACCACACTGTGCTGTACCCACTTCAAAATATTGCCAGAGAGGAACCTCCTATTTCAGGGGAGATCTGCAAAATGCCACACCTGGAACTTCAACCCAGGCTCAGGTGGACTTGCAGCCAGGACTAAGGTTCCCCTGCTGGATCCTTTGCTGCAGAGTGGCCTGTCCTGGGAGCCTGGAGTTAAAACCAGCCACACGCAGCCTGTGCCTGTCTCTGCTGGCTCTGGGGAACAAAGGGGCTGAGCCCCAGGCAAAAGGGGACTCAAATACAGCAAAATGTTTTCCCTGCTGGGGGTCAGGAGGGCCTGGAGTGAATCTCCTTTAACTGTGCGTGGCAGAGATGCACAAACAGCTCCTGTTTGCCACCAGCCCTCACAGAAAGAGCTGCTCTGAGCACCTTGCTGAGGGACACCAGGGATGTGGTCAGGAGCAAACAAAAGAAAACCAGATCAAAGGAGCAGGAAGAAAGGCAAGGTTGTTGTTCATTACTACTGGCAAAGCAGCTTTTAAAATTAAAGCCCTTAAAGTAAACAAGCCAAACCTTTTTAAAATTAAACTTCAAGTTCATTCTGCCAGGGCAGGAACTCAGAAGGATCCGCTCAAAGAGCCAGGCAAAACCCTCTGGTGAGCTGGGAAATCCCTCCCAGCACCAAAGTGGCACAGCCGGACCCTGCAGCACTCATTCCACGCTGGGAAAAGGAGGGACACAGCTGGGGGCTGTCTGAGTGGCACAGGGTTATCTCCTCAACACCAGGAACCTCAGTCACCCTCCTCTCTGCAGGCACCGCCACAACAACCCTGAGCACACGCTCCCAACAAAAAGTGGGAATTTGTCACACATTCCCAACAGCCCCATCCTCCTGCTCCAGAGGGGAAGGAGCAGAGCAGGAACCCTGAGGTGGGAATGGTCTGGAGCAGCCCAAACCCTCTCAGTGCTCTGGGTGTGATTCCAGCATCACAACAACTCTTTCCCCTGGAGAGAGGAGCTGAGTGTTTCTCCTGCCTCCCTGTGCCAACATTCACTGACACCAAATCCTAAATGATTTTAACCCCTGTCTGAGGTGCCCCAGGAATTTCTGGAAGCCTTCTGACCCACACAGCTCCAAGAGCCCTTTCCTTCCCTTTCGGAGGGAGTGGGGGCCCTCACACCCCGAGCTGTGCCTGCAGTAACAGAGGCAGCAGGGGCACAGCTCTGCAGTGCAGGCTCCTGGTTAAAAAGGCAGAACTGGGGGGCAGGACTGGGCCTGCCCCTTCCTTTGTCACTGCAGTGCAGCTTCCCCTGGGCACTGCTGCTGAGGAGCACCACGGACTGCACCCTGCCACCTCCCCTGGGGAAACTGCAGGGCCAGGGCACTGAGCAGCTCAGGCACCAGATCCTGCAGGCACAAAGTGTTCTGGGGCATTCTCAGTGTTCTGGGGCATTCCCAGTGTTCTGGGGCATTCCCAGTGTTCTGGGGCATTCCCAAACCCTCTGGGAGCCCCCCAGAATATCTGCACGGTGCCACCGGGCTCCCTGAGATTGCTCTGGAATGGAGCTCCAGGGTTTAAAAGCGATTTCAGGCAGGTTTTTGTTGATTTTAGTTCCAGTCCTCGGTCCCATCCAGAGGCACAGCAGACTAAAGCACGTCCTTGTTTTCCTGGGGAGCAGCAGGAGCCGCCTGCAGCCACGCACACCCACCTTGGCTTCATAAAGGAGAGGCCCATGGAAACAAAGCACTCGCTCACCTGCAAGGGAAGAGCAGAGAAACAGCTCAGAGCTCCTTTTCCACCACTTGTGCCACCAGGAACGGCACAGAGCCAGCCCAGGGAGCAGCTCCAAGGCAGGAACGGGCTGGAAAAGCAAATTCACTCTCCCAGCCAAGGGGATCGGAGCTGTGCTTGTCTGGACCCTGAGCAGAGACCCCTGAGGGTCTCCGTGCAGGAGCAGCTGCACACACACAGCACCTGGCACCAAAAACACACATTCCTGCCCCTCCCTGAGCTGCCAGACATTCCCAGATCCCAGGGAGGAACCCCCAGATCCCACTGGGAGCTCCTCCCCAGCCTCAGTTCAGGCTGCAGCCCCCAGAGCAGGCTGGGCTGACCCACGGGCAGGTAAACTGCCCCTCTGAGGGGTGACTGATCCAGGGCACTCTCCTGAGACCCCACCTCTGCACCTGGAGCTCCTGACACCTGAAGGCCACTGTCACCAGTGTCCCTTTCCTGCAGGAAGAGCAGCCCCTGGCACTGCCAGCTCAGGGCAGCCAGGAGGAGAGACCCCCGAGCTGCTTCCCCACCCAACCCTGGGACAGGGCAGGGCTGGGGCTGTGCAGCAGCAGAACCTCCTCACTCTGGGGTTTTGGGGAGAATAAGATTGTCCTTCAGCCCTGTTTTATCTCCTCAGTGGCCAATCTCATTGTGTGGTTCCACTGTGGAATTGCAGGGCACTTAACACAGGATACCTGAGGCCACACGTTTCCTCCTGGAAGCTGCAGTGCCGCGTGTTTCTGGGAAGATGAGCTGCAGAACGGTGAAATGCTTCAGAGTGTCAACAAAGGAAAAGGCTCAGAAGGGTTCTCCCCGAAAAGGATACATCACACAGTCACCACTTTTATTTCAAAATGTCCCCACGGACAGGGCTGGGAAGCAGAGGTGACATTACCCCCCTCACGGCCACAGTGCTGGCAGAAGACACGCCTCTGCCTCAAAGCCGTGCAGCGTTTTCCAGGGGAGATGCCGACAGTTACCGAGGAATATTCCTTTTTAAAAAGCACACGGCTGATGTGCAGAAAAGGGTTCTTTGTCTCCACGATAACCTGGCAGGGGACACAAGGGCTGTCCCCGGATCCACACACTGTTCCTCACGCCAAAGCTCATCCAGTGCCACCCCTGCCATGGCAGGGACACCTTCCACTGCCCCAGGCTGCTCCCAGCCCCAGTGTCCAGCCTGGCCTTGGACATTCCAGGGATCCAAGGGCATCCATCTTACACAACACTGCTGGTTTTATTTCTCTCACTTATATTAACTCTCAACCGCAACCACTGCCTAAAAATCAAAATACACGCAGAAAAATCCTCCTACAAAGCCCAGCTCGTCTTCATTCACCTAAACCCCGGCGCTCTGGTACAGATGTGGATTCCAGCTGTGCCTCCATCAACCCTCCTACACCGGGCGCCCTTCCGGGGGACGATACATAACAACCATCTTCCAAACGCATTTAAACAAAAACCCCCGACAAATCGGAGGGATTCCAGCAGTTTTAACCCCAAGGAACGCCGGCGCAGGATAAACGAAGGATACCTGGAATAACGGGGTGGGAAGGGCCCCGCGCGTTATTGGGAGGAAAGAGGAGGGACAGGAAGGGACAAAGGCTGCGGGAATTCCGCTTTTCGCACCTATTGGCACCTGGCGGGGGCAGAGCAGGGAGCGATGAGAGGCGAATCCCCCCCCGGAGCAGCAGCGGCGGGGCCGGCGCCGAGCCCCCCGCGGCCCGGGACCCCCGGAACCCCCGGGCCCGCCCTGCCCGCGGCCCCCGGCCCTGCCCGCACTCACCCTCCTGGAACTTGGGCTTGGGGTCCTGCTTGGGCGCCATTTATAAGGGCCGGTGCCTCCTCCGGCCGCTCCCCGCGGGGCCCCGGCGCTGCCCGGCCCGGCCCGGCCCCGCCGCGCAGCCGCGGCCCCGGGCATGCCGGGACATGGAGTCCGCGGGCTCCGCGCCCCGCTCCGCCGGCGGGGGCGGCTCGGCTGCCGAGTGTGGGCTGCCCGCAACGTGACGACACGGATTNCACACGCCCAACGTGGGGCTCGAACCCACGACCCTGGGATTAAGAGTCCCATGCTCTACCGACTGAGCTAGCCGGGCGCCACGAGAGAACCCCGGGCGCCTCTGCTGTCGGCAGCGCCCCCCGCCGGCCCCGCGCACTCCCCGTCCCGGCCGCCAGAGGGCGCGTGCCCCGGCTGATTTGCATATTAAACACTGTCGCCTAATTAAACATTATCCCAAAGCCCGCAGATGCGGAGCGCCGGGAGGCGCGGCCGTTCCGGCAAAGCTGTGGGATGCCGGGGCCGGCAGTAGCCCGCGAGGGGTTAATAAATAGCGCCCGGTAATCCCGGGTGTTTTCTCCCTGTGTCCTTTAACTTGAGAGAAAATAAAAAAAGGCACCGACGGGCAACCCCAGCTGAGGAGGGGGGGACATGGCGGCATCCACCAAGCCCCGGTTTTCATTTTTGACCCAAAATTCGCTGCATTTTGTGATTATTTTTTAATTGCAATCCTCACGGCGGGGCAGACGAAGCAAAGCGACAAGGGAGCGCCAGGGGGCGCCTTGGGCCACGCCGGCAACGCGTAGTATAAGCCCCGCCCGGATGTGAATAACCCCACCTTAATATGCATAGCCCCGCCCTCAATGCAGTGACCTTGTCCTTAATGTGCATAGCCCCGCCTTTAACGTCATAACCCCGCCCTTAATATGCATAACCCCGCCCTTAATAGGATAACCCCGCCGTCTGATGTACATAACCCCACCCATCTACTGTGCATAACCACGCCCCAACACATGTAACCACACCCATCTGATGCACATAACCCCGCCCATCTGTTGTATAGAGCCCCGCCCCTATTGCACATAACCCCGCCTACTGGTATGCACAACCCCGCCCATCCGATGCACATAACCACGCCCCCTATTGCGCATAACCCCGCCCAGTGGTCTGNATAGCCCCACCCATCTGTTGTACAGAACCCCGCCCCTATTGCGTATAACCCCGCCCATCTGAATGTACCTGACCCCGCCCATCTGTTGTGTATAACCCGCCCCGATGCGCAATATTCCGCCTCAATTGCGCATAGTCACACCCCTGATCTGCATAACCCCGCCCCCTATTGTGCATAGCCCCGCCCCCCATTGTGCCCGGCCCCGCCCCGGAGCGGAGCCCCCAGCCCGCCGCAGCCATGGCGGCCCCGGCCGCGCTGCGCCCGCTCCTGCCCCTCGTCCCCGTCGCCGCCGCGCTGGCGCTGGCCGCGGGCGGGGGCACCGCGGGGACAGGTCCGGGGGGACCGCGGGAGGGGCGCGCGGGGGGCCCGCGGGGCGCGGGGGTCCCTCCAGGATGAGTGCGGGGTGTCTGTGCAGCGCGGGGTGCCCGCGGGTGTCCGCGGGGCTGAGCGGGATGAGCGCTGGGTGTCCGCGGGGATGAGTGCGGGGTGTCCATGCATCGGGGGGTGCCCGCGGGTGTCCGCGGGGCTGAGCGGGATGAGCGCCGGGTGTCCGCGGGGATGCGGGCGGGATGTTCGCGGAAATGAGCGCTGGGTGTCCGCGGGATTGTCCGCGGGATGCTCGCGGAAATGAGCGCTGGGTGTCCGCGGGATTGTCCGCGGGATGCCCGCGGAAATGAGCGCTGGGTGTCCACGGAATTGTCCGCGGGATGCTCGCGGAAATGAGCGCTGGGTGTCCGCGGGATTGTCCGCGGGATGCTCGCGGGGCGCTCGGCGGGGCCGGACAGCCCGGCCCGGTGTCCCCGCCGCTGCCGCGCTCGCCCCCAGGGCTGGGCACGGTCGGAGCCGCTGCCCCGGTCCCCTCCCGGTTCCCCGGCGAGGAGGCTCCGGTGCGCTCCGTGCCCGGGGCTGCTTTGCCGAGACACGGCGTCCCGACACCGTCTCAAAGCGGGGATTTGATTTTTTGGGAGTTGTTTTCGTCGTTCGTTCGGTGTGTTTTGCTGGCAGCCGGAGTTTAACAGCGGGAGCGTGTGTGTGGTAACCGGGGCCAGCCGGGGCAGAGCCGAGCTCCGGAGCCGCCTGACTCCCCCTCGCCCACCCGGCCCCTGACCTAACGCTGTCCCCTGGCAAAGCCCAGCGCTGACCCCCGAGGGCAGCAGGGGCAGGCGGGGTCCCGCTGTCCGTCCCTGCTCGGTGCCGTCCCAGTGCCACCAGTGACCAGACCCAGCTGGTGCCCGCGTCCCTGACGCCGCCGCCGCCGCGGGGGAAGGGGCGTGAGAGGAAAGGTGAAGACCCCCGCAGGTAACCAGTGCACCCCCTCTTCCCAGAGCCGAGCTCCGGCAGCGACATCGTCCATCCCATCAAGGTCGACGAGAGCGGAGCCTTCCTGTCCTACGACTTGTCCCACCGGGCCCTTCACCGGAGGTCTCCCGCCTCCAGGAGCAAGCTGCCCGCCTTCTATGAGCTGCAGTACCGAGGGCAAGCCCTGAAATTCAACCTGAGCCTCAACAGGCACCTCCTGGCTCCGGGCTTTGTCAGCGAGAGGCGTTTCGGGGGCATCGCCGGCGCCAAGATCCAGCCTCGCTCCTACAGCTCCTGCCACATGATCGGGGAGGTGCGGGGCCGGGCGCCGCCGGCGGGGCTGGCTGCCCTCAGCACCTGCGATGGCCTGGTGAGTACAGCCCCGCTCCACACGGAGCCTTAATCCACGAGGGAACAGCAGGAGCTGCGGGAAACCCTTTTTTTTTCCCTGCCAAAAAGCGACACCGGAATCCCCGGCAGCAGCAGCTCATCACGCAGGTGTGGTGCAGCCATGGATGAGCTGACTGGTGATTTCCCACGGATCGCAGTGGTCTGGGGACTCTCCGGGGCTGGGTTTACTTGTTTGTGTCCAAATTCCCAAAAAGAGCAATTCTCTGTGTTCTGCTGCGTAAGTGGGATTGTGGGAAGCACATCTGGACGCGAGGGGCTCACAGCTGGAGGTGTTACTGAGAGCACAGGTCCTGGCAGTGGAGCTGCTGGCTGTTTCCTGGGCTCTGCCCTGCCTGGTTCCACTGCAGGTATTTCCTAAGGCAGCAGTGACCTGGAGCAGCGGTTTTGGGGGAAAGGGGAAAGGGCTTAAAACCTCCAGTGGGTTTGCAGAAATGGTCCCAAATAACTGGTGGGGCAGTGCTCATGCCCCTGTCTCACACTTTGGAGGGAGGACAGCTCCATCGGCTCCTCCATGGCTTCCCAGTGCCAGAGGGAAGGAGCAAATGGGATACTGGGAAGAATCCTTCCCTGTGAGGGTGGTGAGGGACTGGGATGGAATTCCACCCCTGGATCCCTGGAAGTGTCCCAGGCCAGGCTGGACAGGGCTTGGAGCAGCCTGGGACAGCGGGCGGTGTCCCTGCCCATGGCAGGGGTGGCACCGGATGGGATTTAAGGTCTCTTCCACCTCAAACCATTCCCTGGTGCTGTGATCCCGAGGTCACTGCCAGCCCCGGGTTCCTCAGGGTGTGCGGGTGGCCTCACGGCGCCGCTCTGTGTCTCCCCGGCAGAAAGGTGTGTTCCAGCTCATGAACGAGGACTATTTCATCGAGCCCGTGTCCAGCAGCCCCCGGGAGGAGGGGGCAGCACAGCCCCACAGGATCTACAAGCGCCAGGTGCCCACGGAGGGGGCAGAGCAGGGCAGGGCAGCCCCGGCCCCGCGGGAGCCCTGCGGCGTGAGAGGTACTGACCCTTCCCCCGGCCATGGGCACAGCCTGTGCCACCAGTGACCCAGGGGGTGCTGGACCTCTCGTCTGCTGCTCCCAGCCCTGCTGCAGGCAGGGGGACGATGTGGAGACGGAGCTTTTGCTTTCATTTCCGTGAAAACTTTGCTTTTTGACCTGCCAGGGCGTTGGACTTTGGGAGAGGAGCTCGGTCGCTGCCCCGGGATTTCCCACTGTGGGCAGAGTGCATGGGGGTCCTTCCCTGTGCAGGGCAGATGGGCTGGACAAACTCCTAAATCTAGGATTTCAAGAGCTGAGGAATTCAGTGCATTCCCAGAAGCTCATGGGCACTTTCCTCCCCGAGGAAGCTGCAGTGCATTATGTGCTGCACATTTCCTGGAGCTCTCTGCTTTCACAAGCTGGGGTTTGCTTCTAGAGTAGGGTTATCTTCAGGCATTCTTCTGATAATCTCAATTAATTATTTAATCTGTGGCAATAATCTTAATGAGCTTCTTCTGGGCTTTGAAGTCTGTCCTTGACTCAGGTCCATTGTGGACTTTGAAGTCTGTTCTTGAAAATGAATTTCTCTGGGTATGGCATGGCCTGTGTGCGGCTCATGTGGGTCTCCTCTGTGATCAGGGCTGATGGGGTGGATGTGCTGTGCCTGCCCCACAGAGGAATCCCACAGGAGTCCCACAGTCTGTAGGATTTTAGTGCCTGCCCTCCTCTCACCGAGGAATCCCACAGGAGTCCCAAAGGCTGTAGGATGTTAGTGCCTGCCCTCCTCTCACCGAGCTCTGCCGTGTTGCTGTTTGCTTTGCCCCACGCCAGGAGATGCTGCTGGTGTTGTTCAGCCGCCGTCCCCGTGCTCGGCCGGGTGGGGTTTGACAGGGACCATCCCAAGGGAGAATCCTCCCAAGGGGAAAAGCCCCGTGAGCCCCCCGGGCACCCCCAGCCCTGCAGCAGCCTCAGTCCAGCTGGGAGCTCAGCAGCCAAGGACACAATGGGAGCGAGCTCCAAGGAAGCTGCTGCCATCAAACTGTCACAGTGGTATTAGCAATCCATCAAGAGGTCCAGGAGGTTGGGATTTTTCAGGCTGGGGGATAAAACGCCCTTTCACAGCTAACAACGGTTCAGTGCAGTCCAGGAAATGTAGGAGTCCATTGTTAGGGAATGAGGCTGAGCCCTCCCGAACCGGCCATGAAAGCGATTCCCACTGTGTGGGATGAGGTTTGTAAAGCCTTCACCCAGCTTGGGGCTGACCCTGACCTTGCTCTTGGAGCCGTGTCACAGGAAAAGTCCCCGCTGGAGAATTCCCAGTGGCTGCTGTGCGTGAGGAGCTCTCCCCCGCCCCCGGGAACATTCCCGTTCCTTCCCTGGGGAAGGAGCAGAGCCCCGGCTCCGTGTGCCCGAGGGGATCTCTGTGCTGGCCTGTCCCAGGGCTCTGGTGCTGCTGGGCTTCAGCTCCACTCACCAGTCCAGCTCTGAGGACACAGAGTTTATCGTGATCAGAACCGTCCCTGCCTGGAAAATACAGATTTGGGATCACCCAAAATGTTGAACCACCGAGGCTTTTTCGTCAGGTTGTTTCTCAGGCATCTCTGCAGTGTTGTCCGTAAGTTCCATACAAATGCTGAGGCTCTGCTTTGGGAGGCTCCCTGTTCCTCGTGGAATATTGCAAACCCTCTTCTGGTCAAAGAAAATCCTTCAAGTGCTTTGTTAATTTTTTTGGTGTCCTGCTCACGTGCAGCAGGTTGAGCTCAGAGCCCACAGCAAAATGCACGTGAATTATTGAGTTACGGCTCCAAGTGTGGAGCCTTCTCCACATCAAAGGCGATTCCTTTGAGTTAAAAAGGAAGACATCAAAGCCGCAGGCGTTTTATCAGGGGGAAAAAAGTAATTTTCCCCCCCTTTAAATCCCTCAGAGTCCCAGGAAAGCCTGGAGCGGTCCGAGAGGCGCAGGGAGAGGTGGGAGCAGAGGCAGCCCAGGAGGAAGAGGAGGCTGAGGCAGCGCTCCATCAGCAGGGAGAAGTGGGTGGAGACGCTGGTGGTGGCAGACACCAAGATGGTGGAGTTCCACGGCAGCGACAACATCGAGAAGTACGTGCTGACCGTGATGAACATGGTGAGTGCTGGGCCCTGCAGGGCCGGGCCGCGGGGGATTCCAGCATTCCTGCAACCCTGGAACGCTCTGGGAGCTGGGGAGACACTCAGGGCACAGCCAGGTCCCCCCCCGACACGGGCTGGGTCACCTTCCGTGGTGGCTCCTGTCCTCCGTGGGGATGGGGGACGTGGAGGTGGCAGGGGGGACAGCTGAGAGGCAGGCTGTGGTGGTCCCCCCTGGGGATCTGGGGGGCTTTGCTGGTGCCATGAAAGCAGCAGAGATGAGGAGGTGGCTCAGTGTGTCCCTCTGCTGCTGCCGGGGCCAGGAAAGGGTGGGATAGGGCAGAGGAGCTCAGGGAATGTCCCTGGATTTCTGGGGGGTGGTGAAGGCACCCAGAGAGCACCGAATTCCTTTGGGATGTTAAACACAGCCAGAAAAGTGTGGGATTGGGCAGAGGAGCTCAGGGAATGTCCCTGGATTTCTGGAGGGTGGTGAAGGCACCCAGAGAGTACTAAATTCCTTTGGGATGTTAAACATGGCCAGGAAAGGGTGGGACTGGGCAGAGGAGCTCAGGTAACTTCTCTGGACTTCTGGAGGGTGGTGAAGGCACCCAGAGAGCACCGAATTCCTTTGGGATGTTAAACACATCCAATAGGATGAGAGCAGAGGGGCTCCCCGGGCGTTTCTGGCCGAGTTCCAGGGTCTCCACAGATCACACGGAGTGTGAAGGGATTTCATGGCAGGCCTCACTCCGGGCCCCTGCCTGCTCTTGTCTCCCGTGTGGGGAATTCCCAAGGTGTTCTGCACAACCTGGAGCAGCTTCCCCTGCAGGAAGTGTGGCAGCCGCCGTGTCCTGGCTGCTCCGTGTGCCCAGCTCTGTCCCCGTGGCTGTCCCACTGCAGGTGGCCGGGCTGTTCCACCACGCCAGCATCGGGAACCCCATCAACATCGCCATCGTGCGCCTCATCCTGCTGGAGCGCGAGGAGGTGAGGCCAGGCCGGGCCGGGCTGGGCTGGAAAACCCTCCTGGGCTGGCCTGGTGGCCTGGCTGAGTGTGTGTGGGACAAAGCCAGCTTTGCCTCCTTGTCCTGGCTGCTAGAGCCAGGGGCAGTGTGGGCAGAGGGGCTGCAGAGCCTGTTTGGGGTCACAGTGGCAGTGTGGGCAGAGGGGTGCAGAGCCTGGTTTGGGGTCACAGTGGCAGTGTGGTGGGCAGAGGGGTGCAGAGCCTGGTTTGGGGTGGTTTATGGGGACACAGGGGCAGTGTGGTGGGCAGAGGGGCTGCAGAGCCTGGTTTGGGGACATAGGGGCAGTGTGGTGGGCAGAGGGCTGCAGAGCCTGTTTGGGGTGGTTTATGGGGACACAGGGGCAGTGTGGGCAGAGGGGCTGCAGAGGCTGGTTTGGGGACACGGGCAGTGTGGTGACAGAAGAGCTGCAGAGTCTGTTTTTGGGATGGTTTGTGGGGACACAGGGGCAGTGTGGTGGGCAGAGGGGCTGCAGAGTCTGTTTTTGGGATGGTTTATGGGAATACAGTGGCAGTGTGGTGGCAGAGGGCTCTGGGTCACTGGGTGGCCGTGTCCAGGCTACCGTGGTGGCTTTGGGGGGCCCGAGGTCTCCACAGCCACGTCCTTCACTCTCAGCCAGCCTGGGGGGTTTTGCTGCAGTGGTTCCTCACCCCGTTACTGGATGATTTCATGTTTTGGTTGAATCCCGGGTGAAAAGAAAGCAGGAAAAGGGCTGTCTTCCCACCCGGCCTGCAAGCCATAAACATGGAGCAATTCCATCTGCATGGCAGTCACTCCCAATTCCACTCTGCTGTCTGGGGTCAGACCTCTCCCCTCCCCATCCCAGAACCCGAACAGCTCCAGCAGATCTCCCTTTACGTTGGCAGGAGGACCTGAAGATCTCCCACCACGCGGACAACACCTTGAAAAGCTTCTGCAAGTGGCAGAAGAGCATCAACGTGAAGGGAGACTCGCACCCCCTGCACCACGACGTGGCCGTGCTGCTCACCAGGTGTGGAGCCACCTTTGGGGCTGGAGGTGCTGCTGTGGCAGCTCAAACCTCACCTGGCTGCAGGTGGGGCAGGCAGGGAGACATCCCCGCGGGAGCTGTGGAAATCTCCCTCGCTCTGCCTGGACACCTGTAGGTGAGGTGTGGGATGTGGAATCTGGGGATGTTTCCTGATGGCTGGAACTGCTGTGGAGGGTGTCCCTGCCCGTGGCAGGGGGTTGGAATGAAATGATCTGCAGGATCCCTTCCAACCCAAACCATTGCATGAGGCTGTGGTTCTGTGGATTGTTGTCAAATCTCAGGTTTAAACCTGGACACAGCTCCCAGATGAGGCTTCCAAACCAGGTTTTCACCGTGGCCCTGTTGCCAAGCCCCAGAAGGGCTGGATCCTCCCAGCAGTTGTACACAGGATTAACTCTCCTTTTTCCCTCAGAGGCTGGGCTTGGCAGAGGAGGCTCTGGGAAGCCCCTGACCTCCCAGGGAGCTGGCAGGAATTCCTGCCTCTGGCCAAGTTTGTGTACCTTGCAGTCAAAGCCCGGTTTGAGGCTTTCAGGCTGCTCCGAGCTGGCTCTTGTGGTGGTTTGGGTGATGATTCACAACCCGCAGCAGCTTTGTCTTCTCTGGGAGGTTGCTTTGTAGCAGAAATGAAGCACTTCAGGCCTTGTGCTTCAATGGAGCTGTTCTTCCTGGGTGGCTGGAGCTGCCCTGGAAAACCACAGCACCTCCGGGATGAGCTTCCCCACAGCACTGCTCGGTTATCCCCAGCATCAGCTTTATTTACACAGCGGAACAAACGCAGCCGGGCTGGCCAGCAGCTCCCATCCATCAGGCTTAATAACGGGCTGGGGATACTGGGAGGGGAAAGGGGAAGGGAAAGGTCACGAATGTTTCCCCTGTGGAAGGATGTTGCACGTCTCCGCTCTCGCTCCTGTTTGGCCGCTGTCCGTGTGCCGGGTCCTGCCGCCTCCCAACGCCCTCTCTGCTCTTGTCTGTCTGTCTGTCCCTGTGTCCTCGTGGCCAAGGAAGGACATCTGTGCTGCCATGAACAGGCCCTGTGAGACCTTGGGGCTGTCCCACGTGGCCGGGATGTGCCAACCCCACCGGAGCTGCAACATCAACGAGGACACGGGGCTGCCCCTCGCCTTCACCGTGGCCCACGAGCTCGGACACAGGTACCACCCTCCTCCTCCTCCTCCTCCTGTTCCTCTGTGTGTGCCCTGGGGCTGGACAAGGCACGGGGTGGGGGTGGAAATTGGGAGATCGTTCCCAAATGGTTTCTCATGGGTGCAAACGCTCCCTTGCTCCCTGAGGATTTAATTCCAAAGTTTTGGGTTGTCCCAGGTTTAACAAGAACGTAATCCAAGGCAACCTGGAGAAATTGCACTTGTGTGTTGTCCTGGGGTGGTTTGGGAAGGTTTTGGAGCAGGGGTTGCCCACTGAGAAGTTTTAAAGTCAGATCTGTCTGTAATATCAGCGACAGAATTTTGCTTGTCCCAGTTTAAGTTAAATTTCCACAAAGTCACTTGAACGCTGCAGTTCCCGATAGACACCCGTGTGTGGGAAAACACTCACCATCACGATCTGGCTGGATATTCCCGAGTTTTCGGTGGGGAAACTGAAATGAAAGCCCAAGGGGACAAAGTTCAGGGCTGCCAGCAGCACGTCCCCCAGGGCAGGTCCCTGCTCGCGGGGCCGCGCTGTGCCGGGAGCGGTGGCTGTGGTGGCTCTGGTGCTCGTGGCTCACCTCCCCTCCGTGGGCTGTGCTCTTACACAGTTTTGGGATTCAGCATGATGGAAGCAGCAATGACTGTGAGCCAGTTGGGAAAAGACCTTTCATCATGTCTCCACAGCTCCTGTATGACACGTCCCCACTCACCTGGTCCCGCTGCAGCCGCGAGTACATCACACGCTTCCTCGAGTGAGTGCTGCCTCCTCTTCCTCCTCTCTGGTGGGGCTGGGGGGGTCAGGGCTGGGGGTGAGTGAGTGCTGCCTCCTCTTCCTCCTCTCTGGTGGGGCTGGGGGGGTCAGGGCCCAGGCAGGGGGGGTGCTCTTATCTCTAAGATCATCTCTCTAAGAGTGTCGGGGCTCTTTGCCCAGTGCAGCTTTGGCTGCCCTGTCCCTGGGAGTGTCCAAGGGGCCTGGAGCAGCCTGGGGTAGTGGAAGGTGTCCCTGTCCATGGCAGGGGGTGGGATGAGATGAGCTTCAGGGTTCCTTCCCACCAAACCATTCCATGGATCCCCCCGGGGTTGCCTCACTCTGTGCTGTGAAGGGGGGTCAGGAGCTTTTGTGGGGGGCACAGGGGCTGTGGTTGCACAGATAAAACCGGAGTGTTTTCCCTCGGTGCTCTCTGCAGAACCTGCAGAGCCTCTTCCACTCTCCCTGCCTGACATGAGCAAACCAGACCCAGCCAAATTCTTCCCTGCCTTTGTTTATTTTTAGCACCCGTGGCTGATGTTTCAGCCCGCTGTTAGGAAGTTCCAAGGAGTTTGCTTTGTCAGCCAGTGGCCTGCACTGGAGGAACATTTTCCCCCCTTTGAAAGCAGCGAGGGCAGAGCTGGGCCAGGGGCCAGTGTTGTGTGGCTGGGAGGCTGCTGAGGCCAGGCTCCAGCCCCAAATCCCAGCCTGGGACATGTGGGCTTGGCCCCGTGCAGGGGAATTATTGCTGATTTATGGCTTGCAGAGGAACGGAGCTTTTCCCGCATCCGCAGCGCTCTTGGCCCTCTGCTCTTAACCTTCCCTTGGCAATGAAGAGTTTCCTGCTTGTGCTGACCCTGGGCTGCTGCTGCGAGCTGTGCTGGGGGAGGCAGAGCAGCTGGAGGCTCCTCGGGTGGGGTTTGGGTCTCTTTGCTCCCCCAGAAGGAGCAGCTCTTCCCTGGGAGCAGCACAGGGCTCGGCAGGCGCCTGTCACCGGCTGTGACACCCCGGGGCCAGCACGGACAGGAGCTGTCATGTTGGGATGTTGGCAGGAGAAGGGCAGGCAGGGAGCCAGGAAACAGGACCTGGGGTTGCTGGATGTGCTTGGAACGGAGCTCACGTTGGGAAAAGCCACGCTCTCGCATGATGGCTGTTATTATTTTACACAAGATAATTATTATTTCACAGGCGCTGCCCGTGCTGGAGAATCTGAAGGTGATTCCCGGCAGCAGCACGGCCCCAGCACTGCAGTCAGCACTGGGGCTTCACTCAGGGACATGAGGGGACTCTGGGACAGGTCCTGTCCCTGCTGTGGCAGCAGTGTCCCCAGGGAAGGTGTCCCCTCGCTCAGGCCAGTGTAGGGTGCTGGCACAGAGTGTTGTGAGGCTCTGGTGGTGGAGGGACCCTTCAGCCTTTGCTCTACATCAGACAACCAGATTTTCAGCCTCTTTCCACAGTGTTTGAGCTCTTCTTCCATCATCCTGCTCTTGCCAGGGCCTGGGTCCTGCTGCCCTTCCCCTGCCCGTGGCACTCCCCTGCCAGCCCCACCAGCTCCAGCTGATTCCTCCTGAGCTCCCAGCTTTGCCTTTGTTTTTGTTCAGTTCTGTCCTGGCTTTTTTGGGCCCTTCCTCCAGTTCTCTGGGAGCTTTTGGAATTTTAATCCTGCCCTCAAATGTATCTGCAGATCCTCTCAGGCTGCTCACAGATGGGGATTTAATCATTGTTCCATCCACTCCGTCTCGTTAAGGAGCGGGCTGGAACAGGCAGAGCAGTGCAGGCCCCTGCATCTTTCCCTGTGGACTGGGATTTACTGCAGATCCCTGGAAGCCAGAGGGAAACTCAGGCCAATTTTTCCCTGCTTGGAGATGTGTTTTGGCCAGCTGAACAGACCAGGAGAAAGACTGCAAAATATTTAACAAAGAAATAGATTCTGGAAAAGCTGGAAAGTTGAGGCAGATCCCAATCACCCCCAGACTGGACAGAGACCCCCTCTGTGAGCTGGGGCAGGACAGGGAGTGCCCCGAGTGGCTCAGAGGGACAGGAGGCTGGGGACAGTGTAGGGGAGACCCAAACAGGCAGAGGGTGAAGAGTCCAGAGCAGCACGAGTGTCACATCTGGGCTCATCCAGGATGACGTGCTTGAGCCTGGACTATTCCCAGCTAAGGACACCATTCCTTCTGTTTTTAGAGAAAACACTCCGAGTGTACAGAATGGGATGAGCCTTAAGGCTCCTTCCAACCCAGCCCATTCCAGGATTCTGTGGAAATCCGTGTGGAGGTGCCCTGCAGGGTGTTCCTGGCACAGGCTGCCCCAGCACCCCGTGTCCAGCTGCCCAATCCATGCCCCACATCACCCACGGCCACCCTGCCCTTCCCACGGGGCTGGGAGCAGCAGGATGCTCCTGCAGCTGGGAGTTTGGACATGGGGACTTTGGAGCCCCTGGGCTGCTGAGAGCAGCACATTTCCTGGGTTTTCCACAGGGAACTGGAAGTATATTCCAGCAAGGACATACATGGAGTTTAGGGGGCTGTCTCCAGCCAAGGGAGCTGCCTGCAGGGGTCCAGTGTGGGAGCAGTGGGTGGGATGGGAGAGGGAGGAGGAGGTGCTGGTCCTGCCGGGCATCGCCCCGTGGCACTGCCAGCGCCCCAAGGCAGGAGCTCTGCTGCCTCCAGCCCTTGTTTCCGTGCTGCTGCTGCTTTGGGTTAGAGAGGAATCTCATGTCGAGTTAATTCAGAGCCGTTCCCAATCACAACAAGCCCGAGTAATCTGATCCGCCACGACAGCCTTGCCAGGGGCTTGGCCGGGCTGGAAAGGAGTTTGTTTAAATCAACACCGAGGGCTGAACTGGTGACAATCCCGTGTGTGTTTGGGAAGTGTCAGAGCAAACGCAGCCGGGGCAGAGGGAGGCAGCGCCCGCCTTGGCCGCTCCGCTCCCACCTCTGCTCCAAATAAACCCTGTGCAGCCTGCCCGGAGCTCCTCTGTGGTGGCAGCGCGGGGTTAACACGTTTGGCCGCTGATAATCTCCTTTATTCCCGTGAGCGGGGTCTGCAGGGGCATTTCTGGGTTTGTGGGTCCACCGGGACTTCATGGTTGTTGCCCCTTCTTTGTCCCTTCACCTTCCCCATGTGTCCTGCCACCGCGGGGGGACACGGAGGGGTCACTCTGGGGGGCTCCCAGCCCAAAAAGGTACCCAGAGGTGCCACCCACACCGGGGCAGCTCGGGGATCGCAGAGCCGGGGTGGTGTCGGTGGGAAATGCCGATGGCTCCTCGCCCGGGGCCATCGAGCAGCCGCCGGAGGTGTTGGGACCCCGGGGTGACACTGCTGTGACCTCTCTCTTCCAGCCGGGGCTGGGGGCTGTGCCTGGATGACCCCCCGGCCCGGGAGGTGCTGGACTTCCCCCTGGTGCCCCCGGGTGTCCTCTACGACGTGGGCCACCAGTGCCGGCTGCAGTACGGCCCCTACTCCACCTTCTGCGACGACATGGACGTAAGGGGGGGGTCCCTGGGGGGCTGCGGGCTCTGGGGGGACTTTGGTGGGGCTGTGCTCACCCTGCCCCAGGGATGGATCTGATCTGTGCCCAGGGATGGATCTGATCTGTGCCCAGGGATGGATCTGATCTGTGCCCAGGGATGGATCTGATCTGTGCCCAGGGATAGATCTGATCTGTGCCCCAGGGATGGATCTGATCTGTGCCCTGGGATGGATCTGATCTGTGCCCAGGGATAGATCTGATCTGTGCCCAGGGATGGATCTGATCTGTGCCCAGGGAGGGATCTGATCTGTGCCCAGGGATGGATCTGATCTGTGCCCAGGGATAGATCTGATCTGTGCCCAAGGGAGGGATCTGATCTGTGCCCCAGGGATGGATCTGATCTGTGTCCAGGGATGGATCTGATCTGTGCCCCAGGGATGGATCTGGTCTCTGCTGGAGGGATGGATCTGTGCTGGGCAGGAACCATGTCCCTCTGGCTCCCACAGAGTGTCTGCAGCACGCTGTGGTGCACGGTGGGGAACACGTGTCACTCCAAGCTGGACGCGGCCGTGGACGGCACGGCGTGTGGGGACAGCAAGGTAACGGGGGGACACCCCTCCATGGCCTCAGGGACCCCTGCTCCTGCACTCACGGGGGCTGAGCAGGGTCCAGGGCAGGGCTGGGCTCATCCCCCTGCCCAAATCTGCCTGAACACCCCCCGCCCCCAGCAGGGACTGCCCTCAGGGAACGTGCCTCACTTGGGATCACTTGGGTCACCCGGGAAGGTGAAATGCACAGTTAATGACCATGGAGAGCACAAGGCTTGTGGATTCTCCTCCCTGGGATCTTTCCCACTGCTGGGGAGGCACCTCTGAGCCCCTCTGGGCTGGCACTGGGCTGTGAATCCCTTTGCTGAGGGCTCTCTGTGGAGAGCTGGGTTTGTTGCCTCCCCAGATCCTCAAGCAGCCCAACAACACCTCTGAGTTTCCCATTGCTTGAGGCAGAGCCCAGCTGAGCCCGGGCACCTCCATGCAAAAGCAAAGCAGGGATTTCCAGGGGCCAATCCATGTGCTGGGCCCCAGTGCTGCCCATCGTTAACCCTGTGTTCCCCTGTCCCTGCCTGTCCCCACAGTGGTGCTTCAACGGCGAGTGTGTTCCCGTGGGATTCCGGCCCCAGCCCATCGACGGCGCCTGGGGCTCCTGGAGCTCCTGGGCCTCCTGCTCCCGCAGCTGTGGTGCAGGAGTGCAGAGTGCTGAGAGGCACTGCAGCCACCCCACGTAAGCCAGCCCTGCCCCTGGAGTGCCCAGGACACCAGGCAGGAGTCACAGACCGCTGGGGTGCTTTGGGTGGGAAGGGACCGTGTTCCGTCCCCTGCCCTGGCAGTGCTGGAGCGTGACTCAGACAAAGGGCAGAGACTCCACGCTCGGAGATGTAAAACATATCCCGTGTCCTTTAGTGACAGACAGGCAAACCAGGCATTCTTGGGGCCTGATTCAGAGTTGTTTTGAAAAATCCTGTTGCGGTTTATCACTCTGCTGCATTCCATGGGCCAGCGCTGGCCCCTGCCTGGAAATGTCCAGGCACTGCTGGAGGAGCTGCCATCTCCATCCTGGGATTTCTGGGCTGACCCATCTGCTCCCCACATGTCCCCCTGGTCACCAAATCACTGTTGCACTGGATTCGGCCAAAACCCCCGGCTTGCCCTGGTGTGAGAGCACCCTGGGATGGGGAGGAAAAGGGATCTGTAGGGATGTTCCAGGGTAGAGATGTTTTCTGTGGCATGGGGAGCTCTGGCAGCCCCAGGAGTGGGCTCCTGACCCTTCCAGACGTGTTCTGCCCATCCTCTTCCTCGGGTGAGTCTGGTACATGCTGTTGGGCTCTTGGGGGAAGTGCTCTGTCATCTCAGTCCTGCATCAGGACCTGGGTTGGGGTTTGACATAAACTCTGTGGCAGAGGTGCTCTGGTGGTTTATGGAGTGTTCCAAACACAGCTGTGGGCAGGCAGGAGAGCAAACACTGGGAATTTCCCAGGCAGTTGTTTGCTTTGGCCGCTGGAGGTAAACCTTCAGCTTTGCCCTTGGGATGAAGTGAGAAAATGTGTGCTGGGCATCCCCCCCCTCCCACAGCCATTCCTCAGGGCAGAGCATGTAAACACAGCCCTGAAATAATCACTGGCTTCATTCTCTTCAGCAAAGTGTGCCCAGGAGAAGGAATTTTCATGAGGTCACTGACAAATGGCCATGGACAGCGGTGTGACCAAAGGAAAAGGCAGTGTGGCAGGAGATGGTGGCTGTGCTGTGAGGGTCTGCTGGCATCTGAGGAAAACATTCTTGATGCTTCTCAAGTCTCTCTTGCTTTAAGAAGTCCAGTGTCAGCTTTGCCATTCCCTGGGGCAGCAGAGGAGCAGAGTCAGGGGGACTCCCTGGGTGGGATGGAGAGCAGCTCCTCCAGAGCAGCTGCAGGACGGGCACCAGGCTGGACGGAGCTGGGAGCAGCCTGGTCTGTGCGAGGTGTCCCCGTCCCCACGGCAGGGGGTGGAACAGGGACGGGCTCTAATGTCCCTTCCCACCCAAACCATTGCACAGCTCTGTGATTCTGAGGCCTCAGCCCCTGTGTGACTCCTGCTTTCCCTCCCACAGGCCCAAGTACGGGGGCCGGTACTGCCTGGGGGAGCGGAAGCGGTTCCGGATCTGCAACGTGCGGCGCTGTCCCCCGGACGGGCCCTCCTTCCGCCAGCTCCAGTGCAGCCAGTTCAACCCCATGCCCTACAAAGGGAAGCTCTACAAGTGGACACCGGTGCCCAACAACAGTGAGTGGAGGGCAGAGACGTCCAGGCCGGGCAGGCTCGGGCACGGCCCCGCGGGCGGCTGGGGCCATTGGCGTGCTGGCATTGCCTCGCCGCCTGCTCGAGCCGTGCTTTGTGTTTTACACCCTGGCTGGGCTCGAGGGGTTGATTTGTGCTTTGGGAGCCATCCCTGGGCTCTGGGGCTGAGGCTGGGCCTGTTCCCCAGTGAACCCCTGCGAGCTGCACTGCCGGCCCGAGCACGAGTACTTTGCGGAGAAGCTGCGGGACGCGGTGGTGGACGGGACGCCCTGCTACGACAGCGACAGCAGCCGTGACGTCTGCATCAACGGCATCTGCAAGGTGGGGACACAGGGACACCCCGGGGCGCTCAGCATCCCCTCCCTCTCGTGCGGGGCTCACGCTTTTGGCCATTCCCCGCTCGGAGAGCACCCTTGGTTCCCGTAGGGTGAGGGGGACAAGCTGTGTCGGCCTCTGTGCTGGCCTCGAGGAGCCAGAGCACAGCTCAGGCCAGGATGGATGGGGCTTGGAGCAGCCTGGTCCCAGGGAAGGTGTCCCTGCCCATGGCAGGGGGCTGGAACTGGGTTGTCTTTAACGCCCCTTCCAACCCAAGCCATCCCAGGAGCGTGTGAGTCCCTTGGGGACGATGCAGTCGGTGCTGTGGGTGACTGGGAGTGATGCAGTCAGTGCTGTGGGTGACTGGGAGCGATGCAGTTGGTGCTGTGAGTCCCTTGGGGACAATGCAGTCACTGCTGTGAGTGACTGGAGGTGCTGGTGTGGGGCTGACGGGGCTCCCTGGTTGCAGAACGTGGGCTGTGACTACGAGATCGACTCACACGCGGTGGAGGATCGCTGTGGGGTTTGCCACGGGGACGGCTCCACCTGCCACACGGTGCACAAGACCTTCGAGGACAGCGAGGGGCTGGGTAAGGGCACCTCCTGCTGTCCCCAGAACACTGCTGGGCTGCTGCTCCTTTGGAGGGGGAGTTTAGTTCCAGCCTGTAGATTTTTTGGGGATGAGACAGCAGGGAACTCATCTGGGCTCAGGGCAGGGGAGGGTTTGGTGCCCACTGGTGCCTTACAGAGGTGTAAGGATTGGCACAGTGCTGGCACCCAGGGGACACAGCACCCACCCAAGGACAAAAATCGTCTCAGACACCTCTGCCTCCACCAAGAGCAGCTCTTGGTTCCATTCCCAGGTTATGTTGACATTGGGATTATCCCCGTGGGAGCCCGGGAGATCCGGATCGAAGAAGTGGCAGAAGCCGGGAATTTCCTGGCGCTGCGGAGCGAGGACCCCGAGAAGTATTTCCTGAATGGTGGCTGGACCATCCAGTGGAACGGGGACTACAGGGTGGCAGGGACCACCTTCACCTACAAGAGGACGGGGAACTGGGAGAACCTCACCTCTCCAGGGCCCACCGTGGAGCCCGTGTGGATCCAGGTAGGATGGATCCTGCCTTCCTTGTGGGGCTGAGCTGCCGTGGCCCCTCACGGCCCCTCCCTGCATCCAGGGGATGGGCTCTGCACCTCCTCAGGGTGTGTTCTGGCGGTGTTTCCAGCCCACACCACTTCCAGCTGAGCCTCATCCCCTTTGCAGCATTCCACAAAATATTTACACAGAAGAGGGAGCGTGAGGAGAAAGAGCCGTTTCCTGAGGCCTTTCCCGTATCTTATCATGGGCAGGGAAAGAACCTCCAGTGCTTCTGGCTGGGCTGGACAGTCAGGAGTGAGGGAGCTGCCAGTTCATGCAAAGCTGTTGGGAGTCAATATCCTTGTGACCATGAGGCCTTCCTCTGGAGAAACCAGTGGGAATCATCCCGCAGATGATGGTGGCACAGCTGGCAGCAGGCTGAGCTCCCTCGTGGTGCCAGCTGTGGGGCAGAGGTGCTGATGGCCACGGAGCTGCATCTCAGGGACCCCCAGGACCCCCTGCCCTGGCAGCCGTGGCCCAGCCTGAGGCACTCCCCAGAGCATCCCTGCCTTTGCACGGGCTCACCCCGAGCAGCCAAAATCTGCTTCTGCTTTTCCTTCAGCAGCATCTCGGGGTGGGATGTGAGCAGGCTCCTGGGCCCGCTGCTGTTGATGGGAAGGCTGGCGTGCTCAGCACCCACAGATCACTGGCTGGGATTCATAACCTAATTAAAACCTTTGGACAAGAACGTTTCGATGTTCGTGGAGAGGTTTTGGAAAAGCGCCCTGGCTCCCGCCAAAGCTCCAAGAACAACAAAGCTTTGGCAATAATGGGACTGCTTAGGCTAAGAAAAACAGGGATGAACTCCAGGCCCTGGCGAGTGCGGGTGCGGGAGGCGCTTTGAGCAGGGCTTGTGTCAACCGCAGGAGCAGCAGGAGCAGTTTGGAGCGGGAGGCAGTTTAGGAAATTCCACCCGTGGGCAGGGACACCTTCCCCAAGCCGGCTTACTCCAAGCCCCATCCAGCTCTGTGGTGGCTCCTCCTGGCCCTGCTGGGCAGCTCCTTCTCTCCTGAGGAGCCCTCGGGGCAAATCCACTCCCCACTGCCCTGCCCGGCCACCCCCTGCCTGTCCCCTGTGTCCCCCAGTTCCTGTTCAGCCCCTGCCTGTCCCCTGTGTCCCCCAGTTCCTGTTCAGCCCCTGCCTGTCCCCTGTGTCCCCCAGCTGCTGTTCCAGGAGACCAACCCCGGGGTGAGGTACCAGTACACGATCCAGCGCCCGGCCGACAGCGAGAACGAGATCGAGCAGCCCGAGTTCCTGTGGCGCTTTGGCTCCTGGACCACCTGCACGGCCACCTGCGGGACAGGTGAGCACAGCCCCGCGGGACACCCGCTCCCGGCGCTGCAGCGTCCCTGGGGAGCCTCGGGGATTCCCGGGTCTTGTGTTTCACGAGGTCGGAGCAGGAGAAGAAAGGGACATCTGCTGAGGTCACGGCTCCGGTGTCCCCGCGGTGCTCACCAGGAGCCCCAGGGCTTTATCAGCGCTTTGCTCCCGGCTCGGTGTCCTGTTACCCGGCAGGGGATGGAGACAAAAGCGCTTTAGAGGAATCGGGGAGTGTGGAAGGGCCGGTCTCCTGCCTGGCTGGGCCTCTGCACGGGGGGAGAACGGCCAGGGTTTTACAGACAGCACTGGGGTCCCGCAGTGTCCGTGTGTGGACATTTGCTGCCCCCCATCCTGCCCCACTGCCTGGGCATCCCGGGGTCCCCAGGGCAGCTTTTGGGGCGGCTGGTGCCGAGGGACATTTCTGGAGCACTGCCAGGGGAGGCTGGGAGCAGCCAGCGCTTCCTCGAGAGCAGCTGGCGCTGGACAAAAGGGGAACTCAAGGACACTCATGCTTTCTAGGTAGCACAGAGTGCCAGGACACGGGCTTTGTTTAAAACCAGCTTTCCTTTGTATGACTCGAGTGCTTGGCTTCCAGAAGAGAAGGGAAATAGAGGAGTGAACCAGGCAGGAGTCGGGTGAGGGTGAGCAGCTGGAGGAGGGCTGAGCCCCTCTTCCTGCACTGAGTGATGATGTGAGATGAGATTTGCTCTGGGGAGAGCTCACACTGAGCCTCTGGTGAGTCCCAGGGCTCTGCAAGCTCCCAAGTGCTTGAGGCAGAGCCCAGCTCAGCAGCTTCAGCAGCTTCAGCAGGGTTGTGTCAGTGTCAGCTGAGCCTGTGGTGACAGCTCCCCGTGTCACGGGTCAAGTACGTGTTACACAAACGGGGACAGCAGCCCGAGCGAGGCAGCGTGGTGAGGTCACCGTTGAAACCCCTGTGAGCAGCCCGGGGACACGAGGCTTTGGGCAGTGTTTTGTCCCTGAGCTGGGCTGGGGCAGGGCTGCCAGAGGAGCCGAGTGCTGCCCCTCGGCTCCCCACAGCCCCCCGAACTCGCAGGGCACACGGGCTGCGGTGGCAGTGGTGCCGGCTCCGCGGCTGCAGCACCTGCAGCTGCCAGCCTGCCCCAGCTGCACGGGTGCCGTGGGGCTCCACGAGGGCACTGCGCCCTCAGCACAAACGAACTTGCTGCTTCAGGTGGTGGTTTCATGTTTTTGGTGGCTCAGGCTCACCAAGGGCCTCCGGTCACCAGCTGCTGGGTGGTTCAGGTTGCCAGCACCAGGCTGGTGCCCGTGTGGTGTCAGCGTCCCCAGGGGGGCCTGTCAGTGCCCTGGGGGTGCCCTCAGTGTCCCTCCCCCCGCAGGGGTGCAGAGGCAGGTGGTGCACTGTGTGGAGAGGCTGGCGGGCCTGGTGGAGGAACGATTCTGCGACCCACTCACCCGCCCCGACGACCAGCAGCGCACCTGCAGCGAGGAGCCCTGCCCTGCCAGGTGAGACCCTGCCCCGCCAGGTGAGACTCTGCCCCGCCAGGTGAGACCCTGCCCCGCCTCACGGGAGGTCCTGTCCTGGCAGGATGCTCCTCTCTGCCTCTGTGCACATAACCCTGGCACTGCTGGGGGACTGTCCCATCCCTGACCCCCTGTCTGAGCTCCCAGACCTTGGGCTGACACGTTTGGGATCCTCCCTTCCCCATGGCCCCACGTGATGGGCAATGGGACAGATCCTGAGGCACAGCCTGACTGACTCTGACTGAGACCTTTCCCCTTTTCTCTTTTCCCTTCCTCGTTTCCCTTTTTCTCTTCCCCCTTCCTCCTCTCCCCTCTCCTCTTTGCCATCTCCACTTTCCCCACTCCCCTCAACCCTTTCNCTTCTTAGTAGCTCCTTTAATTCTGGTTCCCCTTTCCCCTTTCCCCTTCCCCTTTCCCTTTCCCCTTCCCTTTCCCCTTTCCCATTCCCCTTTCCCCATTCCCCTTCTCCCCGTTCCCGTGTCCGTGTCCCCTGTGTGCAGGTGGTGGGTGGGCGAGTGGCAGCCGTGCTCAGCCTCGTGCGGGCGGGCAGGGCTGGTGAAGAGGACGGTGCTGTGCATCCAGAGCGTGGGGCTGGACGAGCAGAGGGCCCTGCAGCCAGCACACTGCCAGCACCTGCCCAGGCCCGCTGCCACCGCGCCCTGTCACCCCGAGGTGCCCTGTCCCTCCCCGTGGGCCGTGGGGAACTGGTCTGAGGTGAGAGGGAGCGCCGGGGGTGTCCTGTAAACGGGGGGGAGCTGGGGATGTGCCCCCAGACACCTGAGCCTGCCCGAGAGCCACGGGTGTGCTCCTGCTCACGGAAAATCCATGGATGTGTCTCTGTGGGCTCCCCTGGACGGGAATTCCATTGTTGGAGAGGTCGCAGGGTGAGGAAGGAGCGTTGGGCAGTTTGGCTTTGCAGCTCACTCACACAGGGTGAGGGCTGCGCTCTGTGCTGGGCACAAGGAAGGCAGAAAGGAGGTTTTACAGCTGGACGTGGCTTGGAACAGCCTGGTGGAGTGGAAGGTGTCCCTGCCCATGGCAGGGCGTGGAGCTGGATGATCTTCAAGGTCTCTTCCAACCCAAAATGATTCCATGGGGTGATTAATGGTGACACTCTGCGTAGCCTTGATTTATTTTTGTGTTTATGTGAATCGGCTTAACCACCACAGGCCGAGGGTTTCAACCAGAAAATGATAACTCCTGATTTAAGCAGCCGTTCCAAAAGTGTTCAGGGTGAAGACAAATATCAGGAGAGAAAGGAGAGAGCCTGGGAACAGAGCTTGTTGCTAAGGAACAAATGGAATCAAATGTGAACAGAGAATTTGAGGGCTAGATGAGAGCGAGTTGGAAATATTTTTCTAGGGGCCCACAAAAGCCACAATTAAGGCCTGAGAAAGATGGATGCAGTGGTTTAACGGGAAAATTATGGCTTGTTGGTGGGTCAGTGCTGGGCAGGGCCAGCCCCAGCCCTCACAGCTGTCCTTTGTGGTGTTGGCACCGATAGATTTGTGAGCCCAGGAGAAATGCCTTTGGGATGTTGAGCTTCTGCAATTTTTCTGTCCTTCAATTTAAAGGCAGAGCCCACTTTCTTTGCCATTTCCACCACCGCCATAATTAGGGGAATTGGAGGGGCTTGGAAGCTTCCCAGGATTTCCTTGTGTCAGCAGTACCAGCAGGGTGGGGCAGCCGTGTCCGTGCAGAGCCCAGGCAGGAGCTCCTGTGCCCATCTGACACTGCAGCACCTGGCACTGCCACACTCTGGGCTTTGGGTGGCCCACAACTGCTTCAGAAGGGCCCCAAAGCACTGTGCACCCAGCTGTGGGGACTTCCCAAAGAATCTGGTGCAGCCAGAAGGCTGGTTTGCTGTTTTTTAGCTCCCAGATGGGATGGCTGTGTCCTGGCAGGAGCACATCCCGCCGTGCCAGCCAGCCCTGCTCCAGGGAACCCTCCATCCAGCTCGGTGTGTTCCCACACGGGGCTCCTGGCAGCCCTCACTCCTTATCTGTGTCCCAAGGGCTCCCCTGATAACCCAGCCTTGGTAAATAACCTCCCTCCTTCCCCGCTGCAAGCGCTGTGATGCCTGAGTTATCTCCTGGATGGAGCTGGAGGCCTTTGCTGGGAAGTTTCATCTTGCTGGGAGCTGACCTGTTTTCCCAGGTCTGGCAGTGCCATCCCCGGGGCAGGAGCAGCTCCTTGCAGCCCTCTCACAGGTGTTGGTGTGTGGAAATGTTTGATTCCAGTTCCTGGAAATGCCCGGTGGGGTTTCCAGAGAGTCCTGGAATGCTCTGGGGTGGAAGGAACCTCAAAGCTCATCTGGTTGCAGCCCCCCGCCACGGGCAGGGACACCTTTCACAAGCCCAGATTGCTCCAAGGCCCAAATGCAGCAGAAAACGCTGCTGTTCCCCTTTGCAGCTTCTCTGTTTCTTTTGTGCTGCCCCGTCTCAAAGAGCCCATTGTGGGGGGGATGGTGCGTCCCCGGCAGAGCTCCTCCCTGCCCTTTGCTTTTTCCCTACTCGGACAACACCCATGCTGTTGCTCCCAGCCTCAGAGAACGCTCTTCTAGAAGAAGAGATGCAATCCATGGCCAGAGGCCAGAGGAAAGACCTATTAGATCATCTTACCCCTGCCCTTCCCAGAAACTGGCTGGAGTGCAGGTCAGGGATCACCCTGAGCAAAGTCCCCGCAGCAGCAGCCCTGCTCTGGGGGGGGTCTCCAACAGGGGCAGCCCCAGAGGGGGGTTTGGGCAGTAATGCTCTGCTCACCAGGGTGATCTGCACCCCAGCACGGCTGGGACTGCCACAGGAGCTGTCCAGGGGCCCAGGTGGGTGGTGGGAGCTGGCAGGGTGACACAGAGCCAAAGCCCTGCGGCACGGGGGACAGTGGAGCCCTGATGGAGTGAGCACTGCTGAGGGCACGGCACCGCTCTCAGCCTTGCCCCACTGACCTGCCCCTCTCCCTTCCCTTCCCAGTGCTCTGTGACCTGTGGGAATGGCACCCAGAGGCGCCCTGTGCTCTGCAGCAACAGCACTGGGGCTGCCTGTGACCCTGCCCAGAGACCCAGCCCTGACAGGGTCTGCTCCCTGCCACAGTGCCACCAGAAATGGGACGGCAGCAACAGCGACTGGTCTGGCAGCGGCTCCTCCAGCAGGGAGATATTTAATGAAATCCATTACATCCCCAGCAACCACATTCCTAAATTTAACCCCTTAATCCCAAACCTCCCGGAGTCCAACGATGTCAACGTCATCACCGAGGAGGACTTCTCAGCCAGGAAAGGAAACGTCTTTGTGGACGATTTTTACTACGATTATAACTTTATCAACTTCCACGAGGATCTGTCTTACTACCCCTTCACGGAGAAGGAGACCAAAGGCGAGGAGCCGAAGCCAGAGCTGGGCACCGATGGCATGGAGGGGCCCTGGGAGCTGCCCACTGAGGCCCTGCTCACCACCCAGCTGGGAGGGGACAGCGAGGAGCACCCAGGCCCCGAGGAGGAAAACACTTCTGCTCCTGTGCATGAGCGAGACACACAGCCCGGGGGTTTAGCCACAAATGACCTCCTGAGCGTGGTCCCCGAGGATGTGGGACCTGCCACTCCCAGATACACCACCCCAGGCTTTTTAGGTGAGGAGGACGAGGAAGATATGGTGCTTGTGCCCCACTCTGAGCAACACCTGCCTGCCCAGAACTCGGTGAGCCATGGCTCTGCAAACCACGGCCACCCACCCTGGGATGAACCCCACAGAGCTGTGCCCACCGGGAGCAGCCTTGGGCAGGATGGCCCTGCTCCCTGGGGCGCCCACCTGGCTGATCCAGTGCCCACGGGCTGGGGCAGTGCTGCTGGGGATGTGTCCCGTGGGCCAGGAGCACTGGGCCAGGTGAGCACAGAGGGACATGGCACGGCCAGGTCTGCAGGGACAGGCCACCAGGACTCCAGGGAAATGGCTCTGGCCATCAGCAGGGACATGAATGGTGCAGCCCCGCAGCCCACAGGGCAGTGGGGCTGGGCAGGAGTGGCAGAGGGGGTGTTGGACACGCAGGCGGGCGGGCAGTCCCGTGGCATGGAGAGGGCAGACCTTGCCTTGCCCACCCCGCAGGCCCCGGGCTGGGAGGTGGCAGGGGGTGCTGGCAGCCCCCACCCCGCCGTGAGTCCCCCTCCTGTGGGTGCCATTGGGGCTCCCGTGGGACAGGGAGGGCACCAGCCAGGGCTGCACACCCCCACAGCCCCCACCTCAACCCCCTTGGTGGCCACAACAGCCCCTCCAGTGTCCTTGTCCCCTGCCGTGCCCGGGCCACCCACCCGGCTCACCCCCAGCAGCCTCACCCGGCAGGATGCCCTGCTCCCCGCCGTGCCCACAGCCCCAGCTCATGGCCCCCCTGCCCACACAGCTGGGTCCCCCCTGGAACGGGGGACAGAGGCCCAGCACCCGGATCCAGCATCGCCCCACACCGAGCTGAGCCCCCGTGGGACCCTGCGTAGTGTCACTGCGCCGAGGGAGCCCTCAGCATGGACACCCCCAGGGACACCATGGGCACCCCCAGAGACACCATGGACACCCCCAGGGACATCCCCAGGGACATCACTGAGGGAACCCTCACCATGGATACCCCCAGGGACATCTGCCTCCAGTGCTGGGGGGCACGAGTTGTCCCAGCCCACCCCATTTTCCCCCCTGCACTGGGAGAAGAGGGAGGAGGAGGAGGAGGCTCTGCTTCCAGCATCGAGCAGCTCAGCAGCCACTGCCAAGCCCAGCTGGGAGGTCGGGAACTGGAGTGAGGTACGTGGTGAGTCCCATTAAAAGGGTGACATGGCCAGTGTGGATGTGAGACCTGTCCCTGTCCTGCCTGGCTCTGGGATGTTGCTCTTGGCAGCAGTCAGTGATTGGGGTCATTAGTGCTAATTAAGAAACAACTGATAACTAAAAGCTGAAGGTGCCCCCAGCCCCAGGGTGCCGCCCCTTTTTCCCCTATGGGATGGGGCTGCTCCCATGAGAATCCTCCCGGGAGCAAACACTGAGCAGGGATAGGAGGGTTAGTCCCACCAATGATGCCTTGGGAAAGGTGACCTGAAACAGAGACTGGACAGAGCTAGAGAATAAAGTAGATGTTTATTGAAAGACCTTTAGGATACACCTTGGGCAGGGCAGGGCCTGACCAGGGCTACACCCAAGGTGGACTAAGAGTGGTCACAAAATGGACAAATGGTCACGAGGTCTCACATTTTTATAAGTTTTGGTCCATTTGCATATTGGGGTTTAATTGTCCAGTGACAGCTTCAGGTTGTGAGGTCCCATCCTTCTTATTCCTCCCTCCAGCCACCCTTGTTTGTGCTTTTGGGCCTGAAAGTTGTCCTTGGTCTTCAGCAGGAGGAGTATTTTGTTTCCCTACTCTGTGAAGAGAGCTGAGTGATGGTTAATGTGAGGCTCAGAACTGCGCCCCTGGGCAGCACAGAATCTGAAAAACAAGAAAGCTGAAAAACTTAAGGCATCACCCAGAGCAGAAACAACTGCAGTGGGCTGTGGAGGAGCATGTTCCTCCTCCTCCTCCTTCCCTGGGCTGAGCGCCGCCTGACATGGGCCTGCCGAGGGGGGACAGATGCTGTCCCCACAGCTCCCCCAGCACCTCGCAGGAGCTGAGTGCCCAGGGAGCTTTGTGCGGGGTGAGCAGGCTGGCTGCAGGGCTGCATGGCTGCATGGGTGCAGCAGGTCGCTGTGTTGCAGTGCTCGGCCACGTGCGGCGTGGGCGCGGTGTGGAGGCCCGTGCGCTGCAGCAGCCATGGTGGATGTGCCGCGGCCGACAGGCCCGTCCCGGCCCGGAGGTGCTCCCTCAGACCCTGCTCGGCCTGGCGTGTGGGCAGCTGGAGCAAGGTAAGGGACCTGTGGGACAGGGGATCCCCCAATCCCTCAGACCCTGTGAGGACAGAGGGACCCCCAATCCCTCAGACCCTGCTCGGCCTGGCACGTGGGCACCTGGAGTAAGGTAAGGGTCCTGCAGGGACAGAGGGTACCCCAGTCCCTCAGACCCTGCGGGGACAGAGGATCCCTCAATCCCTCAGACCCCGTGGGGACAGAGGGTCCCCCAATCCCTCAGACCCTGTGGGGACAGAGGGACCCCAATCCCTCAGACCCTGCGGGGACAGAGGGTCCCCCAATCCCTCAGACCCTGTGGGGACAGAGGGTCCCCCAGTCCCTCAGACCCTGCTCAGCCTGGCGTGTGGGCAGCTGGAGCAAGGTAAGGGCCCTGCGGGGACAGAGGGACCCCAAAACCCACAGGATAAGGCAGGCATGGGGTCACAGCTGCTCTCAGGGAGGGATCTTGCCCCATGGCTCACGTAGGTAAAAGTTTGCACTCGCCCCAGGGTTTAAACTACTCATCCCACAGTGTGTTCGTTTTTCCTGCTCTCGGGCTGGTAAAAAAGTCAGGAATTTGCAAAAGCTGAACAAAGGGATTTGGTGAAAGGCCAGGTTGGGTGGGGCTGGTCTAGCGGGTGTCATCTCATGGCAGGGGCTTGGAACAAGGTGGTCTTTAAGGTCCATCCCAAACCATTCTGTGGTTCTGTAATTCGTCAGCCTCTGGACAACGTTCTGGCCACTCTGCACTGCCAGGGGGTGTTTGCAGTTGGGTTGGGTGAATTCGGTAGGTTTGGTGGTGGGGAACAGCCCTCCTTGCTCTGGGTGGTCGCTGTTCCTTGGGATCGTCAGTTCTTTGAGGCACGAAGACTGTTCTTGTTACAGCTGGAAACCAGCTGGTTTCAGAGGGGTGGTAGTGACAGAGGAGCTGCACAGACTAACTCTTCTTGCTCATCTTGTTCATGTGCTCGGCCTGGAGCAAGAGGGGAAAGGAGGGGGAGTGTCAACCCCAAGGCAGAGCATGTCCCTGGGGTCACCTCCCATCCCCACAGGGGTTCCCCCTGCTCCAGCCGTGCTGCCCTTCCCACTGTGGTGTCCTGTCCCTTCGCAGTGCTCCAGGAGCTGCGGCGGGGGCACCAAGGTTCGGGACGTTCACTGCGTTGACACCAGAGACCAGCGGCTGCTGCGGCCCTTCCACTGCCAGGCCGGGCTGGGGCAGCCCCCGGCACAGCTGCCGTGCCACACCGTGCCCTGCCTGGCCTGGTACACGTCCTCCTGGAGAGAGGTACGGGCTGCCAGGGGCTCAGCTCCCCACTGCCCTGCGCCCGGTGCCTTGGGGAGGCTGGCTTGAAACAGACTGGGCAGAGCCAGTGGATAAAGGAGGTGTTTATGGAAAGGCCTCTAGGATACGCCTTGGGCAGGACAGGGCCTCAGTGGACTAAGCCCAAGGTGGGACTGCACTCAAGGTGGTTACAAAAATGGCTGGCCGGTCACAAGGTCTTACATTTTTATAAGTTTTGGTCCATTTGCATACTGGGGTTTAATTGTCCAATGACAGCTTCAGGTTGTGAGGTCCCATCCTTCTTGTTCCTCCCTCCAGCCCGCTGTTGTTTATGCTGATGGCTGAAAATAGTCCTTGGTCTTCAGCAGGAAGAGTATTTTGTCCCCCTACTCTGTGAAGACAGCTGAGTGATAGTTAATATGAGGCTCAGAACTGCACCCCTGGGCAGCACAGAATGTGAAATACAAGACAGCTCAAACTTCAGGCATCACCACAGGCAGGGACACCTTCCACTGTCCCAGGTGGCTCCAAGCCCCGTCCGGCCTGGCCTGGGACACTTCCAGGGATGGGGCAGGCACAGCTGCTCTGGGAATTCCATCCCAGCCCCTCCCCACCCTCACAGGGAACAATCCCTTCCCAGTCTTCCATCCAGCCCTGCCCTCTGGCAGTGGGAAGCCATTCCCTGTGCCCCGTCCCTCCATCCCTTGTCCCCAGTCCCTCTGCAGCTCTCCTGGATCCCCTTTAGACACTGCGAGGGGCTCTGAACTCTCCCTGGAGTCTTCTCCTCCCCCGGCGCAGACGCCCAGCTCTGTGTGGGGCAGAGGGGCAGCAGCCCCGAGCCCCTGGCGGAGCCTGCCCGGTTTGTCCCGCAGTGCTCGGAGCCCTGCGGCGGCGGGGAGCAGGCGCGGCTGGTGACGTGCCCGGAGCCGGGGCGCTGCGAGGAGACATCGAGACCCAACAGCACCCGGCCCTGCAACACCCAGCCCTGCACCACCTGGGTGGTGGGCTCCTGGGGCCAGGTGAGCACGGGGGGACCTGCAGGGAATGGGGGGTGCCAGCCCTCCGGCCGGGGTGGCACTGCGGACTGTCCCCACCCCACAGCACGGGGACCTGCCGGGGATGGGGGTGACACTGGGGACTGTCCCCACCCCACAGCACGGGGACCTGCAGGGGATGGGGGTGGCACTGGGGGCTGTCCCCACCCCATAGAAGGGGAGCTGCAGGGGATGGGGGTGGCACTGGGGGCTGTCCCCACCCCACAGCACGGGGACCTGCCGGGGATGGGGGTGGCACTGGGGGCTGTCCCCACCCCATAGAAGGGGACCTGCCGGGGATGGGGGTGGCACCGGGGGCTGTCCCCAGGCTGACCCCCGGCCCCGCAGTGCTCGGCTCCCTGCGGAGGGGGCATCCAGCGGCGCCAGGTGAAGTGCATGGACACCAGGACCGGGGTGGCCGAGGAGGACAGCAGCCTGTGTGACCACGAGCCCTGGCCCGACAGCACCCAGAAGTGCAACCTGCAGGACTGCGACAGCTCCGAGCCGGGTGAGCAGCCCCAGGCTGGGAAATGGTGCGGGAAGCCTGCGGGGAGGGAGGTGGAACCAGCGTTTCCCACGTGGGTCGTGTAAGGCTGACTCGGCTAATTGATAATTAAGTGGGAATGTTGTGACTGTCTATAAATGAACGCAGCATCCGTCCCTGCAGGGGCCGAGCAGGGTTTTGCTGGCAGAGATGTGAGCTGGGATGTGCTCGTTGGGGTCAGCAGTGTCACCCAGCACTGGGACACCCAAGGGACCCTGTGGGGTGAAGGGAGCCCATCCGGAGGCAACAGGGCTTTCAGGAAAAGGAGGGCAGAGGGGAATGCCCAGTGATGGAGCTCTCGGGAAACTGTTTAGCAGTGAAGTCCCAGAACACAAGACTTGTGAGACAAGCTGGGCCCAGCCTCAGGAAATGGAATGAAGGAGCAGTTCTCCAGCATCCTCAGGTGTGTGTGAGCAGGTGCTGCAGGGAGCCAGCCCCATTTTAACCTGTTTGTCATTTACCTGGCCCGGCTGCAGCCACAGTCCTTGGCCACAGCACCGGCACTCACTTGGCTTCTTCTCCCTCCTCCACTCACAGAGATACATGCCGAGCACCAGGCAGTTCCCTGGGAGACGGGGGTCTGGGGACTGCAAGGGTTAACAGCACTTGGAGAGAAGCAATATAATGAGGGATTAGATGTTACTGATACCAGCGTGTCAGTCACTTACCAGCTTTATCTTTTTAATGTGTCTGTGCAAAAGAAAAGCTCTTTGGCTGCCCAGAAAGTATTGTTGGAGCTCCAGGAGGTTTGCTGGACAAAGGGAGGGCTGAGAGATGGGGCAGGGGGGCAGCAGTAGCTGGTGCCTGGGGTGGAGGAGCCGGATCCGCGGCTGCTCCACACATCCCTGAGGTCCCCTCTGCAGCCTGGGACACCCACTGCAGCCTTCCTGCTCTTTTTGTTTGTCCTGTGCCCGGTGTGTTCCTCCTAACGCCTATTCCAGAGCAGGCAGGACCGCTGCCTTTGCCTAACTGGGATTTGGGCACTGTTGGCCATGAGGATGTTTTTAGCCATGGATCTGCTCCTTTTTGGAGCATTTGCAGGGCCATGGGGCACTCCAGCATTTAGGAAATGATGAGTCAGCCCTGCTCAAGGCACGATCTGTGGTTCAGTTGTTTTGGTCAAGGGAAAATTTCCGTGCCAGGCTTGGTGATGAGAGCTATGGAGCCAAGGCTGGACCAGAATAACCACTGAGATGTGTAGGAAGCACACAAATAAATGGTAAAATCCTGGATCAGAAATGACATAAATGCTCTGGCTGCAGCCCAGGGCAGGAAACGTCTCTTGGAAATACAAACGTTTCCAGCCAAAGCATGAAGGGGAACAAAACTTTCACATGGCAGGAAATCCCAGATGTGTAAATGCACAGCAAAGGCTCCCAGAAAGACATAAATGTAATTCCAGCCCTTTCCTGTGCTTTGAGGGATCTTTGCTGCACAAGATGGATTCAGGCTGGAGCGATCCATGGTTGTGTGAGGAGCCTCTCCCCCCTGTGGCATGAAGTACCAGCAGAGCCAGCGCTGGGTCTGTGAGTGGCCATGTCCTCACTGGACACCAAAGTGCCGATAACCCCAGCAGGGTTTCAATGTTCAAACCATTATCAGATGGGTTTTGAGCAGAGATGGAGCAGATGAAGCACAAACAAACATCTCACAGCCATCCGCTCCTCAATTAAAGGAGGTCGGGATTAATTAGAACCAGAGTCCTGAGCTGTTGCCAGGTTATAAATTAATTGAAGATTCCACCAAGGTTATTTTTGAATGTGGCTGTTGTGTGACAGCTGCAGCCAGCTGTGAGTGTGTCCTCAGATGGCTCCTGGGAGCCGTGGGCACCCCAGTGCCCCCCTGTGACGCTCCAGAGGCCGGGGACATTTATCTGGGAATGGTTTAGGGTGTTTTGGAAAGGAGCTGAGCCCCGGGTCTCATTAGGGCCTGCAGCAGTTTGTCCAGCAGATCAGCCGGATTTAAAGCAGCACAGTGGGAATTGCTGTGTGCTGGAGGAGGAGGCAGGGGGTGAGTGGGGCTGGTCACTCAGCTGGTCACTGCAGGGTGGTGGCTGTGCTGGCCATGGCTGTGGGCACATGGTGGTGGTGACACATCCCTGCCCAGGACAGAGCGGGGCAGCCCCGGGCGCTCCTCACGGTCACGCCACGGAATGAATCCCTTCCCTCGTGCCCGTTTCTCCAGACCCCACACCAGGGAGGTCTGAGTTCCCCAAACCTGCCCCGGGCAGGTGCCAGGCAGGTGACGGGGCCAGTTCTCGGCTCCAAGAGCAAACACAGCTGTTCCACAGGTGTCTGAGCTGGGGATTCCAAAGGGATGAGGCAAAGACTTCCCAGGCTCAAGGACAAGGGTGTGTGAAGTGGTGCAGTTCCCCCGGGACACAGCAGTGGGGATGGAGGCCAGGCCTGGCAGCAGCCAGCACAGGGGATCCTGCTGGGCATCTGTGGGATGTGTGGGAGCACCAGTGCCTGGGGGGCTCTGCTCACACTGGGTCAGTCCCAGACACCCCTCACTGCTCCTGTTTGTCAGCTCATTATCTGGGGCTGGCTGCGTTTCGAGTTGCCACGAGATTAATTGGCAATTAAACGTGCTGCTCCTGCTTGCTCTGAGCAAGGAAATGAAATCGTTCATGGTTCTGCAAGTCACAGAGTCCGTCCACAAGGGATCCATGTGGGAAATAATTGCAGCAAATCCCAATTTTCTCCGTCGTTTGAGCGTGTAAGGCCCTATCCAAGTGGTGAGGCCAGGAGGTGCCGCTGAGTGAGGCATGGAGAGCAATTAATTAACTGCTAATTAACAACAGGAGTCAGTGGGAAAGGGATGCTCCAGAAAGGACTCCCTGTTTTGATGAGATGTAGGAGAAAGATGTTGCCGGCAGCGGGGCTGACACCTGAAAACCGTGGGGTTTGTGGGTTTCTCCCAGTTCTCCCAGCTGTGCCCGTGTCAGTGCCAGGCTGTGGGTGCATCTCTGTGCAGCTGGGGATGCATCCCATCCCATCCATCCCATCCCATCCCATC